>PVLD010000534.1:0-273928 GCA_004027595.1 Dinomys branickii | reverse complement strand
CTGTGGATGGGCACTTGGGTTGCTTCCACATTTTAGCTATTACAAATTGTGCTGCTATAAACATGGGTGCACATATGTCAGAGTGATATGATGTTTTCAGATCTTCTGGGAAAATACCCAGAAGAGGAATAGCTGGTTTGAATGGAACCTCTAGACCTAGTTTGCGGAGAAATCTCCAAACAGCTCTCCACAGTGGTTGCACCAGTCTGCATTCCCACCCTGCTGAGACACTTAAGTGTGCTCCTTTTCTCCCTACATGTGACACTATGCAGCTCCAGGTGGCTAAGGTTACATGCATGCTCAGAGCTTCTGCCCTCACAGCTTGGCTTGTTGTTTCTATCAGGTCGCTGTGATGTTTTCAGCTAGTTAAGCTAGAGAGCTCTATGAGTATCTTTCCTTCCCTTTTACTTTTAATTTAAAGTATTAGTTAGGGACACTTTGTAAGGCGTTAGGTAAGGACACCAGTAGCCACCTCTGCACCACCAGCCCTAAAAAACAGTGGAAAGAAAGATTATCTGGCAGGATGTGTGACATGCCCAGCTTTCTGAGGGTTTCCTTTTTTTCTTTCCCTGAGAGCTCTGTGTCTGCGTCCTTGCCTCCCTCCCCTGGTTTCACACATTAACGCTGACACTTCTGGTCTCTGCAGGTGCTCGTAGTGACACCAAGCTTCATGAGAGGTTTCTCCTGTTTTAGGTTTAGATACGAGATATTTTTGTTTCTGAATTCTCCAGAGCCAAAAGAAATCTTTGCTCCTTGACATAGTGTGAATGATAGCATCAGGAATCCTTTTTTTTTTTAGGAATCCTTTTAAATCTAAGAAGAAAAATATGTCTCACTGGAGCCATCTTTCCAAACATAGGCACCCTCAGATATTTTTCTGTAGACATCATAGGGACCTAAAAGAACCATTCATGCTCAGCTGCACAGTCCTTCTTTCAGTGTCATGCATTTTAGGTTTTTGGATGAGATTTATTTTGGTGGCATTGGTCATGGCAGGTAGGTAGCCAAATTGGTGCTAGGTTTTCTAGGACATGAGTTTTATAGTTCAAGCTTCCTAGGTAGTCCCAGTACTGTAAAAATAAAAACAAAAGAAAAGAAATGAATATCTTTCACATTTTTACATAAGCATGCCTCATCAGAGCCTACTTCTCACCAATTCTGCTCCCTGGGTTCACAGCAACATTTGCATTTTGTAATTAGTTAATTTGTTGTTTGAATGGTTTGAGGAGCCTTCTGCAATGGGTACAGTCCCCCATGGCCTAGGCGGCATCTGTCTCACCCACCCATCGGCCTCAGCACCTGCCCATCACAGCCACTTCCCGACTCCCAGGCCTCACTGTGGTGCTTTGTTTCACAGGAACAGACAATCTACAGCTAAGAGTCACCCCGACCCCCGAGTCATTACCTCACCGGAAGTTACTACCAATTTCACCAACATGGCCTTTCTCAGAAGTCAAGTCTTCTTTGGCAACAGACAGAATCAAGAGTGTGCTGGGACAGTCTCTTGACAACACAAGCTTGTTGCAGTTGGCCCGGACACCTCTGCCGAAGATGCACCGCAAGACCAGGGCTCAAGGGGACTTCTCTTCTTCCCTTTACCAAGGAAGTGAACATAGTGCCTCTCTGGAACCATCCAAGGACTCCACCAAGTCCCTGGTCCAACCAAGGCCTCAGTGGGAAAGAGAAGCGGCCGACGTGTCAGGTTTGCCTCTTGCCAGCATGCTTCCCCCATTGTCTGCAGTCCCATTGGTGACCTTGAGTTCCATGCGCCCCTCTGAGCCACCAGTAGGGACTTCCTCCCTTCCAAAGCATGCCCCATGGTCAGACAGCCTCCCACTCCTCCTCCTTCCACCTCCATCCTCTTCATTGGCTCTTTACTCACCTCATCCCGTCACCTTCCCTAAGCCGGCAGAGCGGCCCCCCAAAGTGCCTTTGCTCCCCACTGCAGCTTCAGCTACCGTCTCTTCAGGTCAAAAGGTAGCCAATGCCCTAAGCTCACTTTCTGATGAAAGGAACCACACTCCATCCAGATATACCCAGGATTTCACAAGTGTCCCTCATCTAGGCTTTTCAGGATCCTCAACAAAGCAGCACTCTGAGCTGTCCCCAGCAGAGGATCCCTGGTCAGCAGGCTCACCCACACCTGGGGTTTTGAGCTCCATGGCAGAACTGGCCCCGCTGTCTCCCCCTCCCCTTGCTCCTGGAGGTCTTCTTCCACTTCCAGGTGGAACCCCCTCATGGCCCACGTTGGAAGTGGCTTCAAGTCCTGCATCCACCCAGCTAGTGCACTGGGCCAGGGCTGACCAGGTGCACAGCGAGGTGCCCTTGCCGGCTCTTAAGAGCACAGCAGAGGCAGTGCCTTCGCTTTTCCAGACTGCACAATCAGTGGCTGCAGAAATGACCAGCAGGAAGCTAACCCCTGCTCCTCCTGCAAATGACTCCGCTAACCCACCGCATTTGTCAGCAGCTCCAGAGAATTCCAGAGGGCCTGTGGTTTCAGCAGAACACACATCTTCCTCTTGGGTGCCTCCTTCTCTGCCTTTCACCACACCAGGTCAAGGGGAAGCCATCTCTTTCGGGGCAGTTCCTGCATCGCCACTGAACAGGACATCTAACCTTCCCTCCTCTGTCCTCCAGCCCACAGAAAGTCATGCTTCTCCATCCCCTGTGCCAGAAATGCCCCCTCCTCAAAAAGAAAATAAAGATGCGCCCCCTTTCCCTACAGCCACGCACCTTCTCCCCTTGAGCAAATTTCATCTTTCCACAAAGAAGATCTTTCACCTGCAAAGGGAGGATAGCGGGATGGCTGTTTTAAAGAAAAATGAGATGACAGATGTGACAGCTCCTCTCCAGGCCTTTGCAAGTAAAGAAGTTACAAGTCTTCACACTGTGAACGGATTCACTTCTGAGTTTAGCATTGGTCCCATTTCATCTTCCATCATTACAACACCAAGAGCAAACTTCCTTTTATCAGGCTCACCGCCGCCTCCCATGCCTGCCATTCAAACCAGCCAGCTGGTTTCCCCATCTCCTGGCTTTTCCAGCACTAAGCCAGAGAATTTCACAGCTGCTGTGGGCCACTCTGAGTTGCCAGCTTCAGCTTCCAAACAGGTGACAGCGTTTTCCTCTTCCTCTGACGTCTCTGATTTCTCAACAATGGGAGACATGAACAAGCCAACAACCACAGATGTTTTTCGGAGTTCTCTTTCAGTAAAAACTGGATCCCTTTCTACACAATCAATAATATCTGGCTTGCAGCACCAAACAAATTATGATTTAAATGGTCACACAATTAACTCCACAAGTTGGGACATTCATTCAGCCTCAACTCCTCTTCCCAGTGGATTATCTTCAGCTGCCAGTGCAATAAAACCTCAGGATTTCAAAGGTACTGTTGGGCAGTCAGTGGCTGCAGAACTTTTTAACATGCAGGATCTTGTCCTAGGCCCGAGCACCCACCAGCCTGTACGACAGTCAGATGTGACTGTGCTTGGGAACCCTACAGATCTGTGGCCTACAAGCCATAACAGCTATTCCAGAGTTTTCCAAACAGAGAAGGTTGACTATTACTCACCTGTAAGTCAACACTCTGTGTCACACCCCCATTCACAGATGCCCACCCAGCCAACCTATCCTCATTGGCTAACCTGGCTCAGGCTGTCTTCTACGGCTAGCTTGCAAGAAATGCTTTCGGATGGAGCAGATACAGGTCCCCAACTTTCCAGTGACGTCTATCTGTCACATGAGATCGATGCTTCCACACCACTGAAGAGCATCCTGGGATATCATTCAGCTGCTGAATCTCCTAAATCCACCAGTGCCTTTCCCAGGACCCCTTCCAGAGTGCTGCGAGCTTCTCAGCGCCCCAAGAAATGGACAGGTGCAGCCACTAATGCAGATAGTTTGTTTCCTGGTACCCAAAAAACAGGTATGACTGCTTTCATGGCCAAAGCATCTTCAAGTTCAACACAGATATCCAGCTTTGAGGAATGAGTTAGCAGCCCCAAACAGGCATGGCATTGATCCTCTTCCTGCTTCACTGTTTGAAAGTATTCAGAATTTGTGTGCTTATTACCAACCACAGCTTTGCCATACGTGGCATTCCCGTTATGGTTAATTGATTTAATGAATCTAAAGTCATAATGCCCAAGTGCTCCCACTGCAAGTCCAGAGTGCAGAGGTTTTCAGGCTAACACACCCCTATGTTATGTCCATTCATCACCAGGACAAGGGATGTGTGCCTTCTTGGCCAGTGACAAGCTTTGCCTTTTCTCTCTTTACAGTGGACTTCTCAGTGTCACCCAAGATAGAACCAACTGTAGCAACCGCTGCCACGTTGCTTCTGAGGAAGTCGAGTCCACCGGCCCTATCTGCAGCCCTGGTTGCTAAGGGCACCAGCAGCAGTGGCTTAGCCAAGAGCAGTTTGACCACTGCTGTAGCTAGAAATGTCACCAACAAGGCAGCATCTGATCCAAAGGCAACTGCAGGGACCATCCACACTGCCTTCCCATTCACGCCAGCCTACATGTTTGCCAGAACAGCACACACCATGAGCACACATGCAGCCATGCAAGGGAACGTAGGCACTGCCTCTGGCCTGTTGTCTACAACGCACCTCCCCAGGAAACCACAAGCCATGCATACCAGCCTCCCAAACCCCACCAAACCAGAGATGCCCAGAGCATCCACCCCCCGCCCACTGACGATCACAGCAGCATTAACATCCATCACAGCATCTGTGAGGGCCACCCACTTGCCACCTCTGCAGGCAGAACACACTGATGCTGTTTTTCCTGCCGCATCAACTGCAGTGGTCACAACTGGCAAAATGGCATCCAACCTGGAGTGTCAGATGTCCAGTAAGCTCCTGGTGAAGACAGGTGAGAGACCACTGTCCTTCTGACTTGACTTGAAAGCAGCAAACCTGGTCTCAGAGATGTAGCCAAATTATTTGTCTTTTAGGTCAGGGATTCTCAATCAGGGATGGTCTTGCCCCTCCCCACCATCAGGAGACATTTGGTCATGTTGGGAGACGCTTGGTTATCATACTTGGGTAAAGAGGTGCCACTGGAATTTAGTGGGGTACTGCTAAACATTCACAAATGCATGGGACCGCCCTCAAAAACAAAGAATAATCCAGCCCCAAAGAATCCAGTCTGCCAAGGCTGAGAAACCTTGGTCTTCATCAAGTGTCAGAGGAGAGGAACAGCATTAGGTGACGTAGATTCTAGTCCTAGGTTCAGTCCTGACACAGGAGGACACTGTGGAATCACGCTCCTTCTGCTGTGTGGTTTGGAATGCCCGCGCACACCATGTCTTGTCTGTAGAATGAATCAGTGATGTCTCCAATGAATAAACAATGTGATTTATTTGATACAAAATCCGGGAATGTGCTGCAGAATTCAGATGGGCTTTTTGTCATGTTCTTCTGAGAAGATACTAAAAGGACAGCTATGATACACAGGATGGGAGCCCCGGATTTCTTTTGCTGTTAAAAAGGAGACTTAAATATATATATATATGGGCAGCCAGCACGAGAACCATGAGCAAAGCAGGATGCTATCATTTTAGCCCCAATCCCTAGTGGCAACAAAGCAGGCCTAGAATGCACAGGGTGCTTTTAATAGTGCAGTAGTGTTCGCTGTAAAAAGCATTAGGCAAATTATTTGAAAGAGCATGCCAGTGTTGAATGCTCGCATTCTGCCTTCCTCCTCGCCCCACAGAGAATGAGATGAAATTATATCTGGAGACATATCCTTTTCTAAAATGGGAAATTGTGAAACCAGGCAGAGCAGAAAATACAGTATCTCTTTCTACTTCTCAAGAGATGATACCATCTGGCTTTCCACGCCCCCTCCCCTCTCCTTCTAGATCCACACCTTCTCCTTGAGGGGCAGAGAGCCCAGCCCTGCAGCCACCTCTGTGCGGGAACATCTTCCCCCTCTATTCTTCACCTCCTCCCAACCCTAGCTACATCCAACCACTGAGAAGTTCCTTCTGCTTCTCCCTCCCAGAGGCTCCTCTCTGTCCCAGTTCACACTGCCACTTCCTGAGGGTGCACTGTTCTCGTCACTTGCCTACTTCTCTGCAATGCCAGCCACGTTTATTTCTCTGCCATCAGATCTCCCCACTGTCTAGGCTGTTCTCCAGTCCACAGTCAAGGGAACCTAAAGTGCTTTGCTTTGCTTAAAATTCTTCATTGCCCACCGCCCTCAGGACCAAGCCTAACGAAATCCGCTGACATATTCCACCTCTCTCCCCTGCTCCTTTGCACTTGATATCCCCTGTGCTGGGAGTTAGACGGCAGAGGCTTTCCCTTCCCTTGCCTAGCGTACACCTATTACCCTGCGGACTCCACTGAAGCATCAGTTCCCATGGAGAATCAATTCCCCAGTAACAGCCTCTTGCCCAACTCGGGGCTGGATGCTCTTCACAGAAGCTCTGACAGCATTCTGGGCTTCCCTTCCAATAGCACCAGTCACATTTGATCACACATGCCTGGTCTGCATCCCTCAGCTCCATCCCTGCCTGCGAGGTGGGGCCGCCCCTCCCAGACCTAGCGTTGATTTGGGCTGCAGCACCAAGCTCAGCACCTGCACCTGAGTAAGCTGTCAGCGGACGGTGTCTTACTTAGTCATTTACCCATTGCTGGGACAAAATATCCAACACCTGCAACTTAAAGGAGGAGAAGTGTATTTTGGTTCATGAGGCAGAAACAGGACAGGAAGGGGCATGGTAGAGGAAAAGGTGCTCAGCCCACGGCAGCCAGGAAGCAGAGCATGAAGGGAGGAGCTGGGGACAAGAATACATCCTTCCGGGTCACCCCCCACCGGTGACCCACTTCCACCGAGGCCTGTCCTCCCAACAGCACATTCAGCAATGAAACTCATTTGCGGATGAATCCACCCATAAGTGCAGCACCCCCGTGACCCAGTCACCTTCCATGAGAACAGAAGAATGAAAATCTAGGGGGTGGTGCACGTTAGATAGAAACCGTAACAGATGGTGTCAGAGGAGTTTCTCTGCGTACAGACCTCTCTGGAACAGGCATTGCAGAGCCTGGCTTTCAAGGTCAGAGGCAGCGTGGGTGAAAAACGAAGTGCCAGCCAGCTCTTGGTCCCTGAGGCTCAGCCTTCTTCCCTAAGGACACCATCAGGACCAACAGAGTCACTATCTGTGCCCATCCTCTCATCTGTGGGCCTTTGCTTACCAGCTTTGGGCAGAATTTGTGGAAGATGGTGGCTGGGAGGGAGAGGGCTTGTGCATAGTGAGGTTTGCGCCTCGCTCTGATTGCTGTGCTTCTGTTTCACCCCACAGTCCTCTTTCTGACCCAAAGGAGAATGCAGAGCAGTGAATCCTTGAAGTTCAGTATAGCCAGAGGGCTCACACAGGCCCTGCGGAAAGCCTTCCACCAGACGGATGTGACGGCTCACGTAAGCTCCTTACCTGATTACAATCCATCTGGGGGCCAGGATGTGTTTAGACACTTTTTCTCCTTCCTAGGTACCACAGCAGAAGTCAGATCTGTCTTCATTTTCATAAGTGGCCGAGATGCTGTGGCTGGCCAAGAAGGTCATAGTTTGAAATGGAAACTGACAGTACTTGCCATTGGTCTCTTCTCGCTCTTTCTTTTATTTTTTGTAAGCCTGGGCATCCTGTATTCAACATCCCATTTTCCCCATCATTTGGGGAGAGTATTTCACATTGTCCTTGTGATTCTCTAGCAAGCATCCACTGCTTTTTCCTGTATCTTTTACACCACTGTAAATCAGGATTTATTTCTGGACATTGAAAACTTATACTGACTTGTAAATTGAATCCAGCTTTGCGTAAATGGCTAGCCACAGACAAGGAAGTAAACATTTTCCCCCCTCCAAATTCTTTAATGCCAAGTGCTGTTTAACAACTGCTGGCTGGTTTTGATGGCATATCCAAGTGATTGAGGCTTTGTTTTATGATCTCTTGGTTTGATTTCAAGTGTTAAAGCAGGAAACACAACTGGCAGTCAGTGACTCCTGTTTGCACCATTTAAAAGTATTGGTTTGGCTTCCTTTGGTATTTGGTTTGACAGCTGCACTTGGCCTAGTATCCCCTAAAACCCCTCATCACACCAAGGACTAGAAATGAGGTTTGGGCAAGCGCACTTTATCGGTCACTGTTTATCTCTCGCAATTCTACAAGAAGAGAAGGAAAGGAAGAAAAAGAATAGGAAGAAATGTACTCCACGGGAGGCTTCTGTGGGTCCTCACCAGAAACTTGACTTTCAAGGCTGCAAATGTGTGAATGCTCCTGTTCAGTTGCCTGACGTAGTTTTCTCCCAACTTCGTTCTCTAACTTACAGCTTTGATCTTTTCTGCACATCATCACAGACCACTGCAACAATGAGCACTTTTCCCTACATTGTCTTGCTTTTAAAATTTTAAACATATTTCTTTTGAAGGGATATTGGATATGATGACTGTAAGTGGGAACCAAATCATGTGCCGTAAATAAAAGGTGGTGGTAAAAGTGAGACTAGTGGAAACCAAATAACTTGTTAAATTTAAGGTAGATGTTGTTTCCTGGTTTCCTTCTGTTAATTAAAGGAGGAGGAGGAGCAAGAGAAAGAGAAGCAGCCACAGCAGCAGCAGCTAGGATCAGACAGGTGGAAAAGGCAAAGAGTGCCTGAACCAAGGCTCATTCTTTGAGGTAATTACAAAGGCTGCAAAGGAAGCAGCATTTTCAGTGAGTGAGCTGGTGCTGTTTTGGGCTGTGTCCATGGTCCACCCTGAAGTTTCTCTGGTTCCACCTACAATAATCTTTTCCACCATCTCTAGTAGAAAAAAAGCCAATGGAGGGATGCACTATGGAGGGGCCACCACACACCTGTCCTGTTGCAAAATCAGTTGTCTTGGTTTCCTTGGAAAATCCACATGACTCGGGTTTTTTTGTGGGTTTTTTTTTTTGGTGCTGGGCCTGGTACCCAGAGCCTTGCATGTGCTAGGCAAGTGTTCTACATCTGAGCTACACTCCTAGCCCCACGGGACACTCCTCACAGAGATGCAAGAATAAGGGAGGGGAGTGGGTGTCCAAACACCCTGACGGAGAGGTTCAGTCTTACAAGATGAAGAGTTCTGCTGATGGAGGGTGGTACTGGTTGTTTCCACTATGTATCTCTTTAATACTACCTGACATTACACCTGAAGGACATTAAGATGGTAAATTGTACGTGGATGTGTATGTTGCCACTATTAAAAAATGGGGGACTAAGAATGTATCTCAGTGGTAGAGCATTCATCTAGCATGTCCAAGGTCCTGGCATGGCAAAAAAACTTAACTTCCTATTAGAAGGAGTGGGGGAGAGGGGAAGAGGAGAGGATAAAGGAGAGAGGGAGAGAGAAAAAAAGATGTGTTATGTACCTGTACCAACTGCCTATGATAATTGTAATCATTATGTACTGCAAACATGTACAAATAAGAGAATAAAAATATTCAAAAAAGAGGTTACAAAGAAGTATCTACCATACATGAATATATGTATGTGTATGTAGCGTATATGTACATATTTACATATGTCTGGAAATGTGCATATCCATATATGTGAAATATATATTATTAAGGAAAAACAACAGAAAGGCGATATACTTAGAAGTTGTTCTATAGTTGTATCATGGTGGTAGCAGTAATATTAGAGGTAGGTAATATCTTTGCTCTTTTCTTCATAAATGCTAATGCTATCGTAAGCATTACATTTAACATATAAAAAGAAAATCAACAAACACTGAGAACTGGTGACTTACAGCACCAAGAAAGCAACATAGAATAAATCTGAAGTCTCAAAATCTTCCCGTGGAGGCAGAAAGACCCAGGCCATCGGTGTCCCTCAGGACTTAGCTGTGAGAAGAGCTGTCTGCGGCTCATCCCCCCCTTGGCTTTGAGGCAGTGTGCAAGCAAAGGGTGGAGCTGAGTCTGAACAAACAAATCCCCCCTCCGCTGCCAGACAGAGGAGTTCACTTGATTTACTTCTTGATCCACTCCCTGAAAGTATCGCACTTAATTTATCATTTCTGCCTTTTAATTCTCATAAATAATGAGACAGAGAACAAAGCTATTTTCCCAGCATTCCCTTCACTTGGAAATCACTCCTGTCTGCTGTCTCCTCTCTGGCTTTTCGGTGATAATTATTGCTCATAGGTTGTACTGTGGCCCTTAAAGAATGCAAAAAACCCACAAAATTTCGTTCCAGGTAATTTTGACGTCCATTTGATTTTCGTTGTATTATGATGCTTTGAAGTCTACCAATCTATATAACGCTTTAAAGGATTATTAGGAGAGCTGTTGAACGAGAGCACCCTGTTCCCCAGCCTTCCTAAGTAACAGTTGTGGCTCTGAGAAACACTTAGAAGAATTTAAAGTACTGTGGGACTAAATGGTGAGTTCTGGGGTCCATTTGTTTTGTAGGTGGACATTCTGGAACATTCTCATAACGTCTCGGTCGGTTATTATGCTACCAAAGGGAGGCTGGTGTACCTGCCTGCTGTTGTGATGGAAATGCTGAGGGTTTACGGAGTCAGCAATGTCACTGCAGATCTGAAGCAGCATGCCCCCAACTTACAGTCTGTGGCAGTCCTTGCCTCTCCATGGAAGCCCCAGCCTGCAGGCTACTTCCAGCTGAAAACAGGCAAGTAACCCAGAAGGAAAGGATTCCTGGGTATTGTGGGGTCAGAGGCAATACCACAAGGATGCCTGCATATAAAATCCATTGCTAAGTGCCCTGTCACATTTTAAGTCCCTGTGTATCTTCTTCAAAGGGCCCCACTAAGCAAATGTCCAAGTCCCCTGCACATCGGCCTAAACTTTTCTAACCCTGAATGTATTTGAAATGCTCCGTCAAAGAGCTTTTCTTCCCAGTTTATATAATTAGTGCATATGGGCACTTAGTATTGTATTCCCCCCTGTATTTCAGAAGGTGCTAATAAGAGCTGAGTATCCACAAAATCTATGGTTTGGAACATGGGGTCCCAGACATCACTGAATCCAAACCTCTGTGCTTCAACCCTGGAGTCTTTCTTTCTTTTAGTCTCCCTAGGGATTTCTGATTTGCAGAGTGTGTTAGCCCCAGAGTGGAGAAACCATTAAGATGGAAACACACAATCAACTTAGTAATGGAGGTCAATTGATTTTTCCTCCTCCAGAAAGATAGAAGGTGTGATCTCTCTTAAGTTATTATTTGTCAGTCTTCGAGCAGAGGTCTACACATTTCAATTGAATAAAATCCCAACATCCTCTACATTAGAGGGAATCTCAAATTGGGTCATGGTTTTGATTTTTCTCTGATACCAATCCTGTTAAGAGTCAATTTCAAACCTATAATCAAACCTTGTGTGTCTCATTCTTTGTGTGCCTAACTTTTCTAACCTAAAATCATGCTGCCTTATATCAAAACTGCTATTAAATCTAAGGAACTAAGATGCAGAGCTTTGGCAAATGCTGTGTATGATTCTCACTCTAGTACTACAGTTTGTGAGCCAATCAGACAACATACAGTCCTGTAAGTTTGCTCAGACGATGGAGCAGAGGCTGCAGAAGGCATTTCAGGATGCGGAGAGAAAAGTCCTCAACACCAGAAGCAACCTAAAGGTTCAGGTAAGGAGGAGGGGGCTTTGGGATGAGCAACCGCAATGCCAGTGTTGGTGAGAAATGATATGAGGCTCCTCATTCCCATTTCAAGGCTGCTTTATGTAAGTGCAAATTTGTGCTTCGGCTAGGTGATAGAGCAACAAAGTCGTGATGCTGGTGAGGATGTCTGGGTTGGGCTATGACAGGAGAGATGCTGTATCACTGCACACCTGCTGTGGTTTGGAATTTTATATTTACTTTCTCATATGATGCTTCCTCAGACTTTTATAAAACATTTATTATTTTTAAAAATCAAACTAGAACTAGAATTGAACAAGAATCTCCTAATAAATACATCAATCTCCTAGTAAATACATTATGATGAATAAATGAATCAGTTTTAAATAGCTAATTCATCAAGATTTTGCACTGGGCTAATTCCAGTCATCCACATGAACAAACATAACACACACACACATACACACAATATTAAGGACTTACTGTATGCCAATAGTTATGGTAGGTGTTTTGCAGATATTTTGCTACATAACACTCAATACATCTTTCTGAGAAATTTTTACCCTTTTTTTCTCTGAGAGAGAACTCACAATGAGCTGATACAACTTCCAGAAGGTCACATGGTTGGAAGAGAATGGGACAAAGACTTGAACCTGAAGTCCATCCTCTTCTGCACTAAGTGTCCCATGAATGCAATACAGAAAGAGGGGCCTCCAGGAACTTTTGGCAAGCACATGAGTTCTTTCCCAGAGAAACCCCACCCTTGGTACCCCATAGAGTTCAGTTACCTGGATAACAGCATACACACCACCAACAACCTTTCTCAGACTCAATTTTTGCAGTTATGTAGATATCATCCCACTAAGAACAGATGCTTCTTAATCGTCTTCACCCAGCTCCTCCCCCAATTTCTCTAATTAACTCTACTGTTCAGTGTCTCTGTTTTGACTACTGAACTAAAGCCTTTGTAATTAGACCCAGTGCTTTTGAAATTCACATTTAACATAAGTGAATTATCAGCAAAGCCAATAGGATGTAGAAAGCATACGATTTAATTTGAATACACAACACTCCTTTCGTAGACTCACCCGGCATGTACAGGGAAGCGTCTCATCATGATTTGGTTCCTGTTAGCCTAAGATCTAAAAATGTGTCACAGACTTAAGATTTATGTAAGGAGTATGACTCAGCTCTCTTGTGGGGAATCTTTTTTTTTTTTCTGATTGAATTTGTGATCCTCACAGGTGCATGAGCCTAGTTTGATCTTGGCAACAGAACTTATTTTAACTGTACTCAGGAAGCAGAGACTTATTGAATGTCTGTTATTTATCAGGCAATGAGAGGGACACCAAGAGAAACAAGCTGCCCTTGGCCTTAAGAAGCCTCTTTTTGTGTACTAGCTATGCACCTTCAGAGGAAATTTTGTAAATCAAATAACAAACCTTCCTTGGAAAAGACTACAACAAATGACTGGAGCGTCATGTCTAAAGAGATTTTAGATGCTCTTGAACATTTTGAAAGCTCTTGAAATTAATGGCTAACTGGATGAATTATTTTATGAACCCCATTTCATTTTTAGCTTTCACTGACAGAAAGCCCAGAATTTGTTCTCTGGATTTAGTAACCCTCTTAGGCCCCATATCACACATACATCACTACACGATAAGCATTCCCCTGGTGTCTTAGTTACTTTTCTCATTGCTGGGCCAAATACCCAACACTCAGAGTTAAAGGAAGAAAGGTTTATTTAGCTTGTGGTTCATAGAGGTTTCAGTCCATAATCAGTTGGCTCCAAGGCAGGGTAGCACATGACAGAAGGGCAACAGTTCATGGTGTTACAAGACAGCAAAACCAAGAAGGGAACCAGTGTATGGTGGCCAGAAGGTAGCAAAGCAACAAGAAGGAGTTAAGACACGTTCTGTCCCTTATATGGTATGCAGGCTACATGCCCTAGGGTGGGTGTAGCCCTTGCACCTTTAATCCTAGCCTAACTATGCCAAACCGATCAGTGGACTAATTTACTAGTCACACACTCTAGACTCAGCCACCTCTGAAAAAGTCCTGTGATTGCATGAGGCTTTGGGGGGAACATCTAGACAGAAACTATAACACCTGGTTTTCTGCCTTTTTGTAGGGCTTCGTTTTATAATGGATGACTTTTCATTTTTATTGTATATAATACAAGAATATAAATAAGTATATAATATAATTTTTATTAAATCTATTTGTAAAGCAACTTTGAATCCTTTGTTGAATAAGACTCTAGGAATCATTCATTCATTCATTCATAGAATCATTGAAAAAGTGACTTAAAGAAAAGACTTGTATAGCCTTGATATCAGGAGCGGGGTTATAGTTGTCTCAAAACTATATTTGTTGCAACAGATTCTGAGCTTACAAGGTTTAAGCAAAAAGAGAAAGTGATTTGCTCTTGTAGCTGAAAAATTCACAGCTTATTTGCTTTAGGTACACCCAGATTGAGGTGCTTCAGTGATTTTTCCATGAAGCTCTCTCTCTATCTCTTAGCTGGTTTTGCTCTGGGCTAGCATCATCCTCAGCTCATTGGGTAGCCCCAGCACTTCCAGGTTTGCCTCATCCTTTCTGCTTATAGTTTTGTGGAACCAAAGTGCCTTTCTTCTGTCATTTCTGTCAGAATCTGGGGATTGGCTCTCCTTGGACCTACACTGCCCATTTCTGGATCAGTAATTGTCGCCAAAGAGATGACATGTCCCATTCAATTAGGGCTGGCTCAGATGACCCCTCCTGGAGCTTGGGTGGGGCAAGCTCTCTATCCAGAGGACATAGAAAGGGGAGGAGAGGTGACTTCTCAAAGAAAAAAGGTGCTGTCATAGATAAAAGGACATGCTGGGCACGTAAACCAACAGTGCTGGGCTCTGTCTGTCTGTAGGTCTAGTTAGCTGAATGAATGTGGCTTGAAGAAATGAGGAGTAAGAAGTGGACTCAGAAGCTACAGGAACCCAACAGTAAAGGGGCAATGGGAAAGTGTCCCCTGCAGGGGCTTCTTCTGTTGGGGCATAGGGCATGACTTGCAGGGCCCAGTACTGTGAACTTGATCTCAGGCCTGTGGACCTGGTATTTTTAGAGCTGGCATAGCTGCCAGGAGTGATCAGTCTTCTTAGCTACAAAAAACTGAGTATATTAAATGAGGTAAAAGTAAATGCAGAGACAGCCTGTGTTCCTGGATTGTTCATGGAGACTTAAGATGGTGAAGATGTCAGTACTGCCCAATGCAATCTGCAAATTTAATGCTATCCCTGTCAAAATCCCAGTGATTTAATTTTTGTCAGAAATTGAGATGTCCATTCTAAAATTCAAATGGAATCTCAAGAGACTTCCAACCAAAGCAATCTTGGTTTCATACTTTCTGATTTCAAAGCTGAATACTAGGCTATGACCATCAAGAGCTATATATGATCCCCACATATGACTGGATATACAGGCTAGTGGAACAGAACTAAACCCCCTTTTATGTGTTCACATGGTAAGGGTACCACAGCTGTCCAATGGGAGAAGGAAAGTCTTTTCAACAAACTGGGAACACTGGATGGCCACATGCAAAAGAATGAAGCTGAGTCTTTAATATCATCTACCAAAATTAACTCCACATAGATGAAGGACTAAAACTATAGGACTCTAAGAATATAAAAAAAATTCAGTTGTTAGCTATGCCAATTTGTTGGATATGACAGGAAGAACTGCATAAGCAACAAGAGAAAAATAAGTAAATTGGATTTCATCAAAATTGAAAGCTTTTGTATAACAAAACATAGTATCAGCAAAGTGAAAAGACAGGCTACTGAATGGATATAAATATATATAAATCACAAATCTGACATGCAGTTAATGTACAAAACATATGAAGGACTCTTACAACTCAAAAAAATTTAAAAAACAAACAATAATTAGAAGTAGACAAAGGACTTGAATAAACATTTCTCCAAAAGTGTATATAACCATAAGGACATGAAAAGTCGGTCTACATTTGTAATCATTAAAGAAATATACATGAAAATACATAATACCACTTTAATTTATTATGATAGCTGTTCTCAAAAACAAAGCAAAACAAAAACCAGGAAGTAATAAAATGTTGGTGAATTAGAATGTTGTGCACTGCTAGTGGGAGTATCAAATGGTGCAGCCCCTGTGGAAAGCAGTATGATGCTTCCTCAAAAAATGAGACATAGAATTACCTTAGGACCTAGCAATTCTGTTTCTGAATATGTATCAAAAGCACACAGGTATTTATATAGCCCTGCTCACAGCAGCATGATTTACAGTAGCCAAAAGATGAAAGCAGCCCAAGCGTCCATCAATGTGTCGATGGATAAACAAACGTGATGTATACATGGCATGAAGTATTGTTCAACCTTTGAAAAGAAAAGCAATTCTGACACGTGCCACAACATGAATGAACCTTGAGGATATTTTGCTAAGTAAAAAAAAAGCCAGCCACAAAAGGACAAATATTGTCTGTTTGCTCTTACAACATATAAGTTGTGCAATTAATAAGTGATCTCAGCCAGGCTTGCTGGTACACACCTGTACTCCCAGCACTCTGGAGGCAAGTGATCATGAGTTTGAGCCCAGTCCAGGCAATTTGATGACTTAAAGACGTCCAGTCTCAAAATTTAAAAAAATAAACTAAAAGGGCTAGGAATGTAGCTCAGTACAGAGGCCATGGGTTCAGTCATCAGTACTGCAAAAAAAGAAAGTGACTTCATTCATAAGAATCGCGGAAAATAGAGTGGTGGGGCTAGGCATTGGGAGGACGGAGACATTAGGAGGCATCTAATGGATACATTAGGGTTTGGGATCATGAAAAGGTTCTGATGGTCGATGTTGGTGATGATCCCATAACAGTGGGAATGTACTTAACACCACTGAACTGTGTACCTAAAAGTGGTTCAAATAGTAAATTTCATTTCAGATATTTTACCACAAGAGAAAGTATCATTTGCATGACCAAATGTGATATCTACAGAGGTATTCATATTGCAAGCTTTACAGGCTTCTTGGAGATCCAGAGAGATTTCGTTTTGTTGAATGTTAAAAAAAAAAAAAAGAAAGAACATTCACAACAGACAAAGCTTGAAAAGTTATTATTACTTCACATGGTTGAGTATGGAGCTCTGGGTCTTTCACAATCAAGGCAAGCGTGTTTCCACAGAGTTGTATCTTCAATCCTGAAAAGTTATGTTTTCAGCTACTCTTTAGTTATTTTTTTTTAGGTAGCAGGATGGTGAGGTCTTTTGAATTATTCAGAAACAAGTGCCTGTCTTCCTGGTGTCTTGGGACCGAACCCCGAACCCCTGTGGCTAAGCTGCATTCCAGCAGTACTTCTCTAGAGGAGAGTAAGGGCTGAGCAGGAATGCTGACTCCGTGCATCATTCATGTCCTATGGCTCTGGGTTAGAGAACTGGAAGAGCGTGTCCACATGCGGGAGAAAATGGGAAGCAGTGGAGAAGCTCCTCTCTCAAGCTTTCTTCCAAGTCAGGCTTGAGAGGGGCATTGCGGGGATGAGATTTTGATGTGAAAGCCTGAGCAAGCCTGGGGGGCAGGCAGCCCTGCCCCCAGAAAGACAGGATGCACTAAAGGAAGGTCATTTGAGGGCAGTTCAGTGAAAGGCACCCTCCTGTGGAACTGTGCATGGGGATAGCACAGTACCCAGGGTAGCAACTCCAGAGCCCTGCTGGCCCTGCAGGGAGACCTGGTACCAATGCCTGGTCTCCCTCCCGCCCCAGCTCTGTGCCTGCGGAGCCATCCCTCGCTAAAGCCAGCAGAAAAGGACCTGTGCTGTGGGTGGGTGGCCCCCAAGGGCCTGTCTGAGGACATAGACTAGGTTGGGTGACAAGCAGATCTGGGGTACAAGAGAGGAAAAATGCAGAACCCTGCGAAAATATCTCACCAAGGCCGTGACTTTCCCCGGCTATGTTCTTGCAATCTCATCTAGGGGTTATTTTTGTCCATTCTTTGACCCAGAAAACCTCATTTTCCCATAATGAAAGAATGGAATTAGACAAAATGTGAGAAGAAAACCATGTCATCTCATAGGTTTTTAAAAACATGTTCTCTGTGGAATTAATAGGCCACAAACAAATGTAATTTTTCTCCAGAACACACGTTTTGGATTTCTGAATTCCACTTATCATCGGGTTCTTTCTCATACCATGATGAGGCAGATGATCCAGTCTGTCCACCGCACATTGCTGCTGCTTTCAACCTCAAAATCCCTTAAGAGTTTGACTCGGTGTTCTGAGTCATTGAGCCTTTAACTTGACATTCCTGTGCTCTGTTTTACACTTCCTAAATCATAAAAGTTCCTCAAGACAACATAAGCCCTCAGAAAGGTACAGTAATCATTAAGAACCTGAAGCCAGATGACTGGTTCAAATCACTCGAGCTGGCTGACCTTAGAGAAATCTCTCCATCACTGTGAGCCTCGGTTTCCTCATCTATAAAAGGGAGTCCTACCCAGACACAGGACAGAGGGTGCTTGCGAGGGTAACTAAGCTGTGCCCTTGGCGCACAGCCTGGCACAGGGTGCGAGCAGTAAATGATGACTTGTTATTCTTATCTCCTCCTTGCTGTTTCCCCCAACCACCCTTCCATTCCCACCCTCAACTTCTGCTTAGACTTCGCCTCCCACAGCCTCTGGGAAACAGGCCTGCCTCTTATTTGCCATGTCTCCCTCCCCTCTGCTCTGTGTCAATTCAGATTGTGAGCACGTCCAACGCATCCCAGGCCGTCACCCTGGTGTACGTCGTGGGCAACCAGAGCGCTTTCCTCAATGGCACTGTGGCCAGCAGCCTCCTCAGCCAGCTCTCTGCCGAGCTGGTGGGGTTCTATCTCACCTACCCGCCGCTCAGCATCGCCGAACGTGAGTAGGTCCACGTGGAGAAGTGGAACTCTGCGGTCCCAGGTCACAGGCCACCCCTGTTATAATAACATGACAGTTGAAAATTGTGCCCCCTAGGGGTTGAATCCATTATATATATATATATATATATATATATATATATATATATATTGCATGTTGCAAGAAAGCACTTGTGAGGTAACTTTATCCCTCTCCTGTCTCTTATCTCATTGAGTCCTCAGAACCATCCTAGAAGATGGGGGCACACTTAGAGGAGAAAACTTAGGGTTCACAAGATACCCATAACCCATGGGCCGGGGGAGCCTGGGGTATGAACTCCAGCAACCTGCCTTCTGAGCCCATAGTGCTGCTACCATGAGGGCATCTCTCCCTCCTTGGCCCTCTCCCTGGGGACAGTTTAGGTTGCTATAGTTTTCTGCTACTCCTGCCATCAGCCAGTGCTCCCAGACCTTCCGGCCCTACCCTGACTATAGACACCAAAATGCAATCCATTTGCAGTCGGCGTCGTGACTGCACTTGATGAAGTCCGCATAGTCTGTGGCCTCCTCATCTCCCTCTCCTGCTTCAGTTACATAAATGCTCATTACCATGCAGCAGGCATAGACCTCCAAGACAATGCAGCCTACATTTTGTCCCTAAATGCTTGCTTGGTAGCCAAAGGAAGCCAAGGTTTATATTCCTAAATTTAATCCATCTTACATTTTAACAAAGTCACTGGGCAAGATTTTTTTTAAGGTATACATTAGCAAAATTGTTTCATAATTTCCCTCTACGGTTGTTTCTGAGGCTATAAATAAATGAAACCATATGCAGAAATGGGGTACTTAGCACATACTAGCCACTGAGAATTTTTTAAGTATTTATTGGCAAGTTGTTGGAGACGTCCATCTGGTAAGGAAAGATGACTCTGGGTTTTATGGGAAAGATGATGTCATAAAATAATGGCATTATGTCACATGGCAACATGTGCAGGAATTTTTTTTTTTCACTTTGTGATTGTCTGATGATAACCACAGGTAAGGTTTACTGAACACTAACTATATGCCAGATACCATCCCAAGTCCTGTCCTTCACATATATTGTCTCCCAGAGTCCACTGTCCTTATAAAGCAATATGAGACATACTGGTACAAGCATTTGACTGCTAAACTTAAGCCCTTGACACTGGAAAAATCCATTGTCATTGAGTTAATCATTTCTAATGACTTTAGTGATGGTTGGATAATTTCTAAAGACAAAGGTCCAGCTAAGGCAGATTGAAGGCATGGGTTTTGATGAGGTTCTTTCCATTTAAGGGGGTTTGCATGGAAAACCTCAAAAAGCAGAAACCCACAAACCCCAACAGTCCTTCATCAGAACGGTGACCTTTAATGAGTGTTTCAGTTTTCTGAACAGCAAGGTAGTTTGACTTTATCCCCCAGAGTTCCCGAGCATGACAAAACAGGATTTAACTGCTCACCTGTTTGTCAATTCTATGTTCGAGTGAATGGTAATATTTACATATAAAGCTATAAAAGTAATTTGATGTGGTTCTTTTTGTTCCTTTTAGCACTGGAATATCCCAATCTTGATATATCAGAAACAACCAGAGACTATTGGGTAATTACAGGTAATTTATTTTCTGCCCCTCTTACCAGGTTGTTTGGTTTGAAACTGTCTGCCTTTCAGTGATAGGGGGATACTTTTCTTTGGTCTGTCTTACTGTTTTGGTTGATACGTTGTGTCAACTTGGGGACTCTGGAGGTTTGGCTGAGTGATTCAGCAGCAAGCCAGGGTGCTTACTTTGTATATATCCTGAACCTGTGGAAGTGGAGGGCATGGAGGTTATGTGAGAGCTACACGCCCCCTGGGTGGGGGTAGGCTGTTTACAATGTAGGGGAGAAAAGGAGGCTGCTTGCAGCCATTCCTCTCTTTTTTGCTCTGGTGGTTTTTGCTGTGCCCTGCTGCCATGAAGTTTGCCCTCTGCCATGTGCCACTCTGCCTCAGAACCAGCCAAGTATGGACTGAAACCTCCAGAAACTGTAAGCTGAATAAACCTTTCCTTTCTTCATTTTGGATGTTGGGTATCTTGTCTCAGCAACGAAAGAAAAATAACCAAGACACTTACAAATAAGTCAAGGAATTCCTTCTACAGAAGGAAGTGGATTCAGAAGTGAGTGGATTCAGCTAAGAAAAGAAATCACACTGAAGATGATTATTAGATAAACAATTCAAAAGTGCTACTTTTGCCAGGGGCAGTGGTGCATGCCTGTAGTCCCAGCTACTCAGGAGGCTGAGCTGGGAGGATCGCTTGAGTCCCGGAGTTCAGGGCTGCGGTGTGCTATACAGATTGGGTGTCCGCACTAAGTTCGGTATCAATATGGTGACCTCTCAGAAGCAGGGGACCACCAGGTTGCCTAAGGAGGGATGAAACGACCTACATCAGAAACGAAGCAGGTCAAAAGTGCTACTTTTTTTTTTCTTGTGGTCCCGGGGATTGAACCCAGGGCCTTAACACTAAGCTACAACCCCAGGCGTTACTTCTTATTTTTTTTTACTTTGAGACAGGGTCTTGCTAAATTGGCTAGGCAAACATGCGATCTCATGCCTCAGCCTCCCAGAGTGTTGGGGTTACAGGCATGGACCACCGTGTCTGGCTACAACTGCTGCCTTTAAAGTCCCCACCCAGTAGCTTCCTCTTGCAAAAAGTGGACCTATAATCAGGAGGGACAGCACTGAGCTGTGAAGGGTATCTTTCCAGATACTGCATTGTCCTGCAAAATCCCAGTGCCAGTCAGAGGAATGGGGACATGCATATCTCCACCTCCCAGCTCGAGTCCCACCCCATGCTGATCCTGGCGAGTCCTCATGAGGAGGGTGGTGAAGGACAGGGAGGCTTGAGTGGTGTTTCCTTTTTTTTCCTTGACATTTTTGCAGCTGAACTTCATGAAACAGCGAAAATGTTCTGTTTATATTTTTCAAAAGCCGGATAGTGGCTCTGAAAGTGAGAAAAACAGGGATTAAGTACGGAAGGAGAGGACAGATCTTTGTAGGAGGAAAAGTGGCCGGGGAGAGGAGCAGGGGCGCTGGGGGAGTCTGTGAGCCTGCAGTCTACGCTGGAGGCTTAAACCACAGGAAGTTACTTCCTTAGGGTTCTGCTGGCCGGGACCTGAGAGCAAGGTATCTACAGATTGTTTCTCTGGGGCTCCTCTCCGGGCGTTGGAGAGGGTCATCTCCCGCTGTCCTCGCCTGGCCTGTCGGGGTCCTCATTTCCTTTTCTCACGAGGACAGCGGACATGCTGGGTTAGGGCCCACCTCGTGACCTCACTGTAACTTCTTCACTTCCTCTGACACCCTGCCTCCAAATTCAGGCACACTCTGAGGAACGGGAGGGTCAGGGCTTCAAGGTAAGAATTTAGGGGACACAACTCAGCCTGTCACAAGGAGGGACAAAGGTCCTTCTGGAGATGGAAGATGAGCCTGGGCAAACAGGCTAGCCTCAAACACCCTTGTCTCCTGTGCCATCCCTCCCTCCCTTGCTGTCCCAAACAAGTGGCGGGTGGGCTGCTGCCTAAAATGCCAAGGACCACAGGTACCCACTGGATGAAGCCGGCTGGAGAATCTTTCCTAACTTCTGGAACATTGAATTGTTCCCTCCTCTGCAGAGCCCTCAATATGCAGAGATTATCTTGCCTGCTAAGAAGGCAAGCTAAAGAAACACATTTTAAAACACAAATTTAAAACCAGCCTACCCAGGTTTACGCCCAAGAGAGCGAGAGACAGTGCTACCCCAGCAACACAGTTTTGGAGCCAGCAGGTTATGTAACATTCGAAGTCGTATTTCTTCCTCAAGGAACCTCGCTGCTTCACGGCAGATTCGTTTCCCTCCTTTGAACTTTGAGGTTTACATTTCACTCTAACACACAGGCTGCCCTTGGCTGCAGATGTGTCCTTATCCTCTCCTGATTTCCCAGTGCCCTGCCCTGCCCCGCCTCCGTTTCAGTGAGATCACCTTCGGAGCAAGCTCCATACATTGTCCTGTTTTCAGGGCTCCCCTGGGACCCCCGTCCCACCCGCTCACTTATGTAACCCTCGGTCATTACGCTGAGTCTCCAGTTGGGGATCAGAGCGGGATGGCCACCACTGCAGAATTGGGGCTGCTCAGATCGATTGCTTAGCACTCAGGACAGGGTGGAGCCAGGTTTCAGGACAGCCCTCTACCTCCCCTGGGCCCTTGGCCACTTTCTGATCATGTGGGCATTCACCACAGAAGGGGCTGAGGCTGGGAGCTGAGATGAGATCGCTTCATGAAGTCTTTCCTCCCAACAGCTGTCACAGTCTCTCTGTCCCTGCCCGCTGCGCACTGCAAAGAGGATTTAGAGCAATTTCTCTTTCTGCAGTTTGTATTTAAAACCCCAATGTGATTTTATCTGTTTTCCAACTAAACTTATACTAATATTTTTGGACCAGGAACGTAGCTCAGTGGTACAGCCCCTGTCTGACAGGTGCAAGTTCATGAGTTCAATTCCGGGTATCAAAAAAAAAAAGAGCAAATATAGTAATTTTTCCCCCTGCACTGTACACTTATCTTCTCCCACAGGATAGATCCCTCAGTGGAAAACCACTGTCTTGGGGTGACCTCTGTGGCCCCTTCCCCTGCCTTTGTGGTACTAGGGATTGAAGTCAGAGCCTTGGTTCCTTTGTAATTTCTGTTCTGAGACTTTATCTCATTAAGTTTCTGAGTTTCCCAGGCTGGGCTCCGACTGGCATTCCTCCTGCCTCAGCCTCTTAGAGTGCTGAGATTGACATGTGTACCACCACACCCAGATCCTGTAATCCCTCTTTACAGAGAGCCCCTGGGGGCTCCCTGCCTTCCAGGGCCTTACAGTTATATTTTTACAGATGAGGCAAGGTAGTAATATCCAAGTTCAGCATTGCTGCCCAACAAGAGATAAGAGCCCATCTCATGTTGATTAATCTTTATTTCACTCACAGAATATCCTAGACCCAGTAATGCATGAATTTCCTGTTCTCATCTCTGTGATTAACTACCCTGGGTGTCCTTGAGCAGGTCACTCAGGCCTGTGAGCACCACACTCTGACCTTTAGAAGTAGGGAGAAGTTTTAGCTGAGCACAAATTATCTAGCTCCGAGTGTGTGGGATTCGATCACAAATAAAACAATCTATCCGGAGTACAGCAGGCTGCACCGGTTTGGACCGTGTGAATTTTAAAGCCCAGTGCGATTGTGGGTAAAGAAGAAGGAAGACAACGGTGACCTAAACGTCCTCCTATTTTCTGGACAGAGCTGGGGACTCGAGCCGCTCCTCCAGGCTAAGGGTGGTGGCAGGCCCCTGGCTGATCCACTGGGGTCTGAGCATCTGCATCATGGGAGAGATGTGGATGCGCACCCTTCTCAGCTGCCTGCCGGGTGGGCAGAGAGGGCTGTGGAGGCCAAAGCTTGCCATGGTTCTTAGGCGAAGGGAGAAAAGCCACATGCTGAGATACGTCACTCCTTTCTCTGAGAAGACCAGGTCTGGCAAAATAGGGGTGTGCTGTGACAACTCCAATTGCTACAGTTTTTTGGTGTTTTGGTTTCTGTTTGTTTTTGAGACAGGGGCTCTCTATGTAGTCAGGCTGGCCTCAAGCTCACGAGGATTCCCCCGCCTCAGTCTCCCAAGTACTGCGGTGACAGCCATGCGCCAGCACATCTAGCTCACTACAAATTATTGACCTTTCATGTACCCTGTACCCCTGTGCTAGAACCTGTGACCCCAGCTCTCCCCAGCAACTTCTTGGGAAGGACCACCTTCCTCACAGAGAGCTGCGAGGCAGCATATGAGGGTCGTGCAGGGTTGATTCCTGTATCTCTGCACATTCCTGTGCCCTCCTACACTTGCTGGAGACAGTTTCCCCTTCTCAAATTTTTGTTGTAAAATACATGATATAAAATTTACCATTTCAATCATTCTATTGCACAATTCAATGATGTAAGGAATATTTACAGCGCTACACCACATGAACAGCATTTTCTAATTCTAGAACTTCTTTATCACCTAGGAGCTTTGGACCAGTGCCTCTTTCTGATTGATTGATTGATTGATTGATACTGGGGTTGGAACCCAAAGGTACTCTTCCAGGAGCACACCCCCAGTCCTTTCCATTTTTCGTTTTGAGACAGGGGCTCACTAAACTGTTCAGACATGAATCTTCCTGTTCCGCGTCCCAGTAGGTGGGATTACAGATGTGCACCACCACAGCCAGCTTGTCTGATGCCTGTATAGGAAGTCTACCTTCTGCACATGGCTGCGAGTCCCATGAAATAATCCATGAGGGTGCCCCTTGACTGTCATGTGTCCCCCTGTGTTTCATCCATTGGTCAAGAGAAGCCAGGTTATATATAACACCTCAACAGGTTGGTCTGTAATTTTATTAGAAGTGGGCTTTTTTTAATCCTCCCAACATCTGGGCGACATCAATGTCTCACTCAGCGACCTGACACAGTGGGAATAAACTGGCAGTGTTTTGTCTTTTTGGCAGGGATTTCATTGGACAGATAAGCTAGGAACCTCTCACAAGGGCCCTAGAAAGAAAGCTGCTTTATACTCTCCAGGGGGGTTATTTGACATTTATGACTTCAAAGAAGTAATCTCAAAGACGCAGCTGTAGGTTTTACTTCTCTCTTGATCAAATTCAACATCATTCTCATAGCTTGTTGTGGTTGGCAGCTTGGTCTGGCCCTGTGTAGAACGTGGTCATTAGTGTTGGTTATGGGCGGTGCCCTGCTGTACTGGATGCCATGAAGACAGCAGGCTCTTTACACCCAGCCAATTTCAGTATCCTGATGGGGGGGGGCATCAGGGATCCTTGGCTGGACTGTGGCAGAACAAAGTCTATTAAACGAAAACTTTTTTTTTCCTCACCCTTGTATATTTTGTTCTCTTGAAGAAAAAGGTTGTCATTTTTAGTGCTTAAATTTTTGGTGTGACTGTTTGGAGGCAGTGTGTATATTTTTGGAGTAAAGTGTGCTTCCCCGGGGACAAGGAGCCAGGACTAGGCTTTGGGATAGATAGGAAAAGGCACTTGCCTCCATAGAAAGTGACCACAGCTAGAATGGCCCTAAAAACTCATTAAACGCTGCTCCATGTTCTCGCCCTGGCCTGAAGCTCCAACATCAGTGCCTTAGTGTTAATTCTGGTTCTCTGAAGCCTACCAGTGGAGGCCGGACGGGAAAGGTCGGAGCCACATTTACCTTCCATGCCCCAGGCACAGTGCTGAGCTGCTTTATACCACCCGGCACCCACTGGAAATGTTCGCTGTTCTTCCCGCTGTCTTACTCCCTTTTTATAGGGAAGGACTGGGATTCCAGGGGTGCTAGTGGTTTGCCAAAAGCCCCGGGCCTGGCAAGGGACAGAGCTGAGAGCAAGCCTGCTCTTTTCATTCAGCTGTTCCTGCTCTTCAGTGGGAGAGGACTTGAGGGCCCCAGGGCACCTTTAGGGAACCAGGGAACCAAAAGAACTCTGCAGAGGAGGGAGAGACGAGGACACTGAACAGAACAGTGTGCTGAGATATAAGACATTGAATTGTTAGATGTAGCTGAGACTCTTTAGCAAAACTGTAGAGAAAAAGAAAACTACAATCAGGGTGACCCTCGGCCATCGCTTTGGAGTGGGACTCAGCCTATATACTGTTCCTGCAGCTGTGCTGTGTTTCCTGTGGACTTAGTTGCACGGAGCATCCTAAGGAAACTTCAGGTTTGCCACAGCAGTGTTAGAGGGGTCACAGCTCATGGAGGAAAGCAGGCTTGAGTTTATGCTCTGATGCTTAGAAAACTCACTTAAGCTCTTCAACCTCTGGAACCTATGGCTAGTGATTCCTAACTCCTGGGCTGTTGTGAAGGTGAAGTGAGGGAAGGACCCCAAGCCTGCACAGGAGGTAGTACAGTGGCCCTTAGTGGCCATACAGGGAAAGTGTTAGCTGTGGTCACAGAGTCAGCAAGGAGTCTGGCCAATGAGCATCCCTTCTGCCTTCTGCACCCGCAGTGCTGCAGGGTGTGGACAACTCGCTTGTGGGCCTGCACAACCAGAGCTTTGCCCGCCTCATGGAGCAGCGCCTCGCCCAGCTGTTCATGATGTCCCAGCAACAAGGCCGGCGGTTTAAACGGGCCACCACCCTGGGAAGCTACACTGTGCAGGTAGGTGTGTGCAGTGTCCCTGTGGGGGGCACTTTCTCATGAGTACAGGGGAGCGCCCTTGCTGTCACTGGTATCCACACAGCCCTGAGGTTTTGGAGGGTGAAGGTCATCTCCAACCTCCAGTACGATTAATAAGAAAGGAGGTTTCCAAACAGATTCTGCACATATGCCGATATTTATAAAACTAAAAGTTCTGCTGTCTGTGTTTAGTCAGTTACAACACAGAACCCTCCAAGCTTGTAGTGGACGTGTGACCATGTAGGGATTTAGAGAGGGGCCTGGTGCAGGCACTCGTGTTGCCCAGCCCAGGTCCTCTCAGCTTTTCTGAGCATGCCAGCTGGAATTCCAACACCAGCCCTGAATCTGTGCTGCGGGGCTTCTCTTGGAATACTGGAAGCCACTTTGCCCAAGTTCTACTCCCTGGAAAGGTCTAGGAATTAACCAGTGGTTGGGGGTCAAATACCTGTGCTTCCTCTCCTCTAGGGAAATTCTGAAGTGTATCTTCAAGATCATTCCCAGAGCTTTCCCACAAAAGCAAGTTCCAGTCACGCAGGGCAGTAACTAGTTTAATAGATTCTTCCCACACAGGTGGGAAGAGTTCTGCCCACTACCCTCTCACCTTGCTCCTTGCTCTGCCCAAACTACAAGCACTTAGCTCCCTTCCAGGTTTACTTCTGAGGGAACCTACTCAAGGCAGTCCATAGCAGCCAGGCCTGCTGAAGCAGTTCTAAGCGTCCCTAGATACCTTGCCCAGTTCAAGCAAGAGTGGGAGTCTTGCATATTCTGATCAACCCACATATTTTTAATACCACTAACTTCACCAATGAGAGCTCACCTCTCACCATTATGCCAATTACCAAAGTACTCAGTAGCTACCCCTGGAGGGTAGGCTTTCTCACTGGACAGTCTAGTAGGCTGCCCCTCATGTGAACTTGTGACTGGTAACTGACCATGTCTAGCACACATGCAACCTGTCAGACAACATATTTTCTCTCCCTGCGTGAGTCAGCATCACGCCCTGATAGCGACTGTAGGTTCCCTTACTCACAGTTGTGAATTTGGCCCTTGTCTTACTGGATGTTGCTTTGCTTCTAAAAGTCTTTGTGGTGCCTGACTACCCCATCACAAGGTAAAGGGACGGTTCATTTTGTATGCTGGGCTTATAATTTCTCCCTTGTGCGTTCCAAGCAAGCCCTATAATTCACACTTCTCCAAAAGACAGAAAGGAGGCCACTGGTGCTCAGATGACAAGGGTTGGCACCAGCTGAAAGGGAAGAGAGTCTCATCCTGCAATTCTGATGTTTCTTGTAACCCTAAGCAACCTAACACATTCTGCATGTCTAAACGGGCCCATTTTCCCCCTTGGTGCTCAATTCACTTGTCCCTGTGGTTAGAGAGTCAGAGTGAAGAAAGTGGTTTATTTTTATAAATCCCCACTTTAGGGAGACTTTAGATGGCCTCTGGCATCGCTTTTGGAAAAGTCATGCTAAGAAGAATTCGTTATTCAGGTCAAAGTTAAGTGGAGCCAGCAGATACCTGAATGATGATTCACTGCTTCCTGGTTTTACCAACACTCTCCTGCCTCTTTTTCCCTAGGGAAAGGGAAAACATGCCCAGCCTTCCCTCCTGAAATTCACTCTACATCGCTCCTACTTTCCTTTCACACAAAAGCTTTTTTTCTGGGCTCAGATAATTTGAAAAGATGAATTTCCTTCATGAATATGAGGAGTGAGATGTCTAGAATTTAATATTTCTCCAGCTGGTCTGATTAGAAAATTGAGTTCCAAGAAGATATCATCTGACCCATAAACATTCAGATCTTTGCATCTGTAATCAGCATAATGCAAGTTTTAACTACCATTGAGATGCCATTGTTGCCTACCAATGATAAATAAAATGACACTATCCAGTGTGGCTAGGGGTGAATGGACACTTTCAGACAAAGCAACCGATGTGAAGTTTCTGGAAGGAAAGTGAGTAATTTAGACAAGAACTTTTAGATGGTTACAAATTCCTCTTGAGGAGATAGGGGTAAACACAAAAGACAAATAGTAGGGACAGTGTTTCCTGGAGAGAATCCAGAAAATGAGTCTTCAGGGTTCTTGACTTGGGCAAGGTCCACACCCTATAAGTGTTTCTTGAAAATTCCCAAAGCATATTCCACAAAGCACAACCAAATTCTAAGACAAACTCAAAGTAAAGAACCTTAATTTTGTTCAGCATGGTGGCTTCCAAATTTAAATGTCAACAAGGCCCCTGTTTTTAGTGATGATATCTGTGGTACATTGTTTATGAGCATTTTCAAGCTCACAGAAAAATTGAAAAAAAAATTGTACAGCAAACACTAATATACTCACTGTCTAGCTACCACAGTGAACATACTATGTTTCTACTTTATAGAAATATCTATATTTGATAACATGTATCATTTCCCTACACCTTTTCATACCTTCCATAACATATCTCCATCTACTTCCAAATCACAGATTGATTTTGAAGTTCTAGGACTTTCTACATATGGAAGACTTAGTATGTACTCCAGAGGCTCAGTACTGTGGTGTTCTTGAGGTTCATCCATGTTGTGTTATTTAGTAGTTTATTCATTTTTAATGCTGAGTAAGCTAAGAATATTCTCTTGTGCTCCTATAATGTTTTTGCTTTTGGTTTGTTAGCTTGTTTTTTTGTGTGGTACTGGCAAAAACAAAAACAAACAAACAAACAAACAAACAACCAGGAATACTCTACCACAGAGTTATATCTCTGTTGCTTTGTTTGTTTTGTTTTGTTTTGTGTGACAGAGCCTTGCTCAGTTGCTTGGGTTGGCTTCAAATTTGTAATCCTACTGCCTCAGCCTCCTGAGTACCTGGGTTACAGACCTGTGCTACTGTGCCCAGCTTTCTCTTCTTGTGCTGATAGACACATGGGCTAGTTCTAAATTGTAGCTATTAAACAAGACTGCTATGCGCATTTTTCTGCATAGATCATTTTGGGGCCATATGCTTTCACCTTGCTGAGGTATACAGGAGTAGAATTGCTGGTTCATCAGTTGGTATATGTTAGCTCTGTAGGAAACTACCAGATCTTTCCCCAGTGTGGTTACACTATTTTATATTCCACCAACCAGATATAGGATTCCATTTGCTTCACATATTTATTAACGAACACACGGTATTGTCAGTCCTTATTTTAGTTCACACTGGTAGGTGGACAGTGGTGTCACATAACTGAGTCTGAATATCCCCATTAAGCATATTTTATGAACTTACCAGGTATTCAGATACTTTATTTATTAAGGTTTTGATCTGATCTACTGCCCGTTTTTATTATATTCTACTAATGTCTCCTTTTCAATTGTTAGACATAACATATGTTCAGCAGAATGTAAAAAATATGTGGCTTCAAGTACACTAATGAAAAGGAGCCACAACTAACCCGAAGGGCAAGAGCGCTACCCTCTCAGCTCACCCCCAGGGCTTCTCACGTGTCTACTTTGATCACACTTCCTTCCCTCCCATCAGAGTGGAGCACAATTCTGAATTCTGTATTAAATCCCTCCTGTACTTCCTATATAGGTTTTACCATCCATATGTGTATTTTTATATAATATGTCATGTAGCTTTGCCAGCTTTGAATTTAATATTCTGTGATTCATTTCTGTTGTACAGCATCAGGCTTTTGCATTGATTCACACTGAAATGAAATAGCCACACCTCATTCATTGTCACCACTGTCCAGTATTCCATCCTGTGGCCACGCCCTTACTCACTTATCCAGGCTACTTTTGACGACTTTTGGATTTTCAGGGGTTTTTTTTTTTTTTGCTATTATGAACAAAATCGCTGTGAACATTTTTAAATGTCTTTTAATAGTCTATGAAACTAAAAATCTGTACTGTATGCCATACTTTGGAAAATACTACATTATACCTTAATATTTATCGGTTATTAATGATAAAAACAAAAAGTTAGTACCTTAAATGCTCACTATAATAAAGGAATAGTTAACTTTACCAGGCATGAAAATAGTAGAACACTATATAGGCATTGAAAATTTAAGTTTTTACATTTATACTTATCCATTATCAATTACAGGAGTGAAAAACCAGAAAGTGTTTCATAATAAAGCATTTGTTAAATAATTTTGTGAAGTAGGCACTTGAAGACCACGCAAAAATAAATATTTATGCTTTTGAGATGTTTGAGGCCGTTTAAAGATGCAAACACAATTAGCAAGTTATAATATTTTATAGACAGCATGAGAAATAACTTTGTAAAGTTACCAAGGAAAGGTTTCTGTGGCAAAAAACAAACACGACAAGGAAATACTCCAAAGAAAGGTGGTAGTTAGTGGTGGTAAAAGCGTTATAGATTATTTCTATTTTATTTCACTCCTTGATGCTTTTCTGTATTTCATATCTTCCCAAATATGTATAGCTGTTATAACAAAGAAAAGTAGAACTACAGTAGCATTTTAGAAGACAGAGTTTCCAAGTACTGCATTTATCAGTGATCTTTTGAATTGCAGATGTGTAGGCTAGTTTTCTAATTTTCTTTTTCCCTTTCTGCCAACTGCAGACATTTGAAATTAAAAATCTTGTTTGAGAATAACCTAGTGTGCCCTGAATTCACGTGGAAGCCTACTTTCAAATGAGGCCAGAGCTCTGTGGGGCCTAAGAAACATCCTATCCCATGTTTTTGCCTCCAGCTTCAAACTGTGCTTTCCAGATGTTCATATGTTTCAAAATCTTTTTCCCCATGCTTCATCTCCCACTCCAGCAGTAGCAGGCTTCCAGAGGTTGACTGAAGGGAGGGTCCTTAAGGTTGATGTCTGCCTTTTAAGGTGTGGGTCCACTTAACCACAGCCCACTGTAGCAGGGGTGGAGAACCTGCTGATCGCCAGGGGCTGCTGGATCAGTATAAGATGCACTGTCAACACACAGCCTCTCTTTTTCTAAAAGATGGTGAAGATGCAGCGTGTGCCAGGACCAAAGGACCCAGCGGAGCTGACGTACTACACCCTGTACAACGGAAAGCCGCTGCTGGGGACTGCGGCGGCCAAGATCCTGAGCACCATTGACTCCCAAAGGATGGCCTTGACTCTGCACCACGTTGTCCTTCTACAAGCTGACCGTAAGGGGACAGTCTTTACTCCGGATTTTTAAAGCGATTAAATGTTTCCTTCGAGTCTGAGTCTCCCAACTCATGGTAATGGTGTCAGAGTTAAACATTTTTCTACTCTGGAAGATTCTTAAATCGATCAGCTATGTTTTCAGTGCTGTATGGAGCAATAAGCTGTGGGTAAGAAATGTGGTTTGTAATATCCAAATTACCTAAGGGTGTCACTCTGCCCCCAAAGGGACACCACTCTTACCCTGTCCTTGTAATCTAGAAAATAGCTACAAAGATTGCTACAGCTGAGATGATGTTTGTATGCCTGGGAAGTGAAAGATAATTTGATTCAATAGACTTTAAAATATAGAGTCCCTTATGAACTGTGCCTGGTGCTAGGGGACACAGAGATGCGACTGAGACCTGGCTCCTGCCTTTAAGGGGCCAGGAGTTGAGGCAGCTAGGAAAGAGGGTATTGCGCGAGAGGTCTGGCCTAGGCAGTGTGACCTGGGGACCAGCAGAGGGAGCTTTGCTTTGAAGGGCCGCCCAGAATGAAGGTACAAAGGACAGGATATTAAAAACAATAGCTGCCTGGTGAGTACTCTCCCTGAGACCCCTGCCGTGCTACTTGCTTCGCCTAGATTTTCTCACCTTCTACTCTCAGAAGAGCAGTGTTTATTTAGCTCTGAATTGCAAGCAAGGAAACTGAGTCTCAGCAGAATGAAATAACCTGCCCAGCACCACAGAACTGGTACTTGGGTGGCCAGGATCTCATCTGGGTGTGTCTGACTTCAGAGCTGTGCCCTTAGCTGTGCTGTAGCAGAAGGAGAAGAGGAGGTGTGTTCCAGCCCAACAGCCCGAGCAAAGGAATGGAGAGAGGAAACACCAGGCGCACATGGAACCCAAGGGGTTTGCATGGCCAGGATGAACAAACAGATGGAGGAACTGATGAAATTAGGAAAATGTATCAATCAGGAAACTCGGTCCTTGAATGGCAGGAGGAGATGGTATATCATTTGAGAATGATCCAAACCATGGTTCATGTTTAAATTTTTTTTAAACTGGTACCGTAAAAGACACTGCCTTCCCTTCAAACACAGCCCATGGTTCTTACCACCTTTCTGGAACAGTTCTGCAAGTCCTCTTTCATAAATGCCTTTAGTTGTGTGGTTGCGGCTGCCTCAGTGTCCTAAATTGCTTCAAAAGGTTTACCTTGTATGGTCATTGTGACTTTCGGGAAGAGTCGCGTGGTGCCGGATCCAGTGACTAAAGCAGATGAGGAAACACAGTCAGGGTCTCCTGAGCCCACCTTTCTGTTCAGTGGTACTCGGCATGGCTCGTAAAGACACTCATGCAAAAGGACTTCAAGAACTGCTTCAGAAAGGGACAAAAACAACAGGATAAATGTGTGCAAAGTGAGGGAGAGTATTTTGAGGGAGGTTGATGACAATGTGTCTTCTATTGTAATAACTTTAAAAATTTAAACACACTGTTTTTTGACCAGCCCATATATTTAGAGTTATGGGGAGCTACAAAAGATTTCTGAGTGGAGCAGTACCACTGGAAGTGTGGGGAGCTTAGTTGTGTCCGGGATAAGAAAGGACAGGAAGTGGCAGAGCGAGGAAGCCCTGCAGTGTCCCCGGCACTGAGGACCTAAACGAAGGCGGTAAGGGAAGGGAGGGAGGGAAGGGTGTGAAGGTGTGAGACTGTGTGTGGCAACCCCCCCCACACACACACACCGGGCAGGGAAGGCCAGGGAAGCTCTCCTCTCCTGCACTTCCTAGCTGATGTCCGTGCTGCTCAAGGAGCAGTGGGTTGGTGCACACGCTCGGCTCACGGTTTTCCTTGCTTCCTGCTCGCTTGCCTTCATCAGGCACAGCTTTTGCTTCCAGGGTGACTGACGTTTCTTTCCACATGTTATCCTGCTCCCCCAGCACCTCTGCCTAGGAATCATGCTGGCCGCTCTCCACAGGCTAGTTTGTTTTCTTTTGTTTGGTTTGGTTTTCTTTTGTTTTCTGGTACCCGAACAGGCTAGTTTCTAAAATGACATTTTTAACTGAGGTTCTTGCCCTCTGCCTTTCTCCCCTGGCCTTCTCTTGAGCTCTGTCTCCATCTCCATCAAGTACTCACTTCCTCTCTTTTGCTGCCGCCTCTCTCAGTGGCTTTCCCAGGGTCCACTTCTCTCTTTTTCTCCCTCTCCCTCTCTGTCCCTCTCGCTCTTCATGGAGGACAGGAGTGACAACCACTTGAGGTGCCAAGAGAGAGGTGAAGGCTCTGGAGGCAGAGGCTCAAAACAATGGATGGATTCAGGCTGTTTGGGTGGACAGAGCTGAGGACAAGAAAATAGATTCTGTGCGTGGCAGGAGCAGGAGTGCAGTGGCCAGAGGAACCGAGGGTGACTTCTAGGTATTGGCTTGAACGCAGCTCTATACATGACTTTGTACTTTTGGATCGGAAGATACAGGACAAAGAGATTTCCTGAGGAGAAATCTGGGAGTGTGGGAGATGGAACTGAGTCTGGTTTTTGCCACGTTAGGCTTGAGTTGTCTGGGAGGCGTCCCTGGAGCTCAGGAGAGGTGGACAGGGGTGTCATCAATGCATAGATGACAGAGATGAGGGGGTGGGCAAGGGTAACTAGGAGAGGAGTCTGGCCAGAGAGAAAAGGGTAGCAGTGGGGCTTGGATCCAGCTACAGAAGAATGAAAGACAGCAGAGGACACTGAGAAGGAGCAGCAAGAGGTAGGAGGGAAGCTAGGAATGAGTGGGGCTCAGAATTCAAGGAAGAAAGACTCTTGCAGAAGGGAGTGAACCGCCGGGGAGAAGCGGGGCTCAGCATGCTTGGGAACCCATAGGATTGGGAAGGTGGCAGCTGGCCGTGACCTCTGCAGTTGTCTGCAGGATGAGTTTGGCTGAGAAGAGGGCCTCCGTTGGGAAGGGGTGACATTCATCTCAAAAACTGCTACTTAAAGGCAGCGGTGGAGTAACGTTTTGGTGAAGGAGACTCACTCTTGTTCGTTCCTTTAACAAATACACATTAGGCATCTCCTGGTCTAGGTACTGGAGAGACAGCAATGAATAAAACTGACAAAGAACTTCCTGCCCTCATGGACCTAACATTCCTGGCAGGGCAGATTCAAGGGGTGAAATAAGCAATGAATTAGATGCAGTGGATTATAATTAGATGAGTGACTTGGGGAAAGCGGGCAGAGAAGGGCCGGAGAATATTGAGGATGCGGTGCTTGCAGTTTTAGATGTTTGGGGGAGGCATCAGGACCAGGATCAGTGGGCCAGTCAACAGTTGAGAGGAGTGGGAAGGTAACCTGCGGATACCTGCAGGTTCCCAGCAGAGGAGAGTTTGAGACCCAGCAACGGGGTGCTGTGTGGGTAGAGTGATATGACGTCACAGATACAGATGAGGGCCATGGTCACTGATCCTCGTGGGTGGCTCCGAGGGGGACAAAAGCCACAGGAGGGCTTGGGCAAGAGAAGGATGTGGACCAGCTGCTGGGCCCTGTGCACAGTCTCCCTGGCGTCCACTTCCCCCAGCTGTGGACTCTAATGTTTGAGACCTAATAGATGTCGGCCACGAAAAGGAGCCGGAAACATTCTCAGGCAGGTTCCTCCTCCTTTCAGTGCTTGCTCCACAGGACTATACTTCATTCTGCGCCTGGGTCGTTTGGATCTTTGACTTCTTTCCTTCTGACAAATCCTCCTGTGTGCGTGTGTAGAACTCACACTTCTGTTCATGCATGGAAACTCGGAAATGATGTACAACTTTGTTCTAGAGAAATGACTTTTCAGTGTAAGTGTTCTGCCTCCCCAGGGCGGGGCTCAGTTTGGTCCACTGTGACTTGGGATGACATTAGCACCGGCGCTGGACCTGACACAGTATAGTTGCTCTGAGCATGTTGTCTTCATTTCCTTTCTGTCCTCTGCCCGCACTGCACTCTTTAAATTTAAATAGCCAGTGGTTCCTCTTCACCTCTATTCATGACTTTGTACTTCTGGATCAGGAGCCAATGAAATATATTGGGTTTGTATGACTTCAGTTGACCTAATTTTAATATCACTTTGACCGTTAAATGACTTTATTAATGTACACAAGATAAATCCATTCTCTTACCTTTTAAATAGAGGTGAAGGGATTTTACATATAACACCTAGAAAAAAACCACATCCACCAAAACAGTGAAACTGAGGAAAAGGCAGAGCACATACACACTTCCTTCTGGCTAATGAGAAAAATCATATTTATGTACTTACCTGGCATAGACACGGAGACTCTGTACATTTTTATCCATCAAGATAGGATAGTCGGGCCAAAGGGGCACACTGATAGTTTTCACAGAAGCTCTAAGCTTTAAAACACATGAATGGCGCAAACACAAAACTCACATATAAATTCTGCATTACTAAAAGCAGTAGCAGTTAAGTGGATAATGTCAATAGAAGCACATCATCTGGTGGGCTGTTTTCAGAAGTTAATAATGTGGTTAATCACTGGTTGATACAATCTGTGGGAATAGACTTTTTTTGTACTAATAATATTCTGATCCCAAGGGCAGCCGGATGATGGGCAGATCTTAGCTAACAAGGGACAAATTGAAGTCGGGAGGTGGCTGAAGGCAGAGAGGAGGCTGCTGGACCCTCAGACGCTCCCTCCCCACTTGGTATTTAACAGTGGGGTCTTCATATTCCAAAGTCCTCAGCCTTGGGAGTTCACTTTCATTGTTTTGGAGGATGTTTTTCTTCATGGTACAGTATATAAACTTCCTTCAAGTCTGTTTAAATGAGGATGGAGTAGATTTATCTTCTGTACATTAATAAATTCATTTGGTGGTCAAAATGATATTTAAGTTAGGTCAGCTGAAGTCATTCAAACCCAGTGCATTCAATGGCACATGACCTAAAAGTACAAAGTTATGTGCAGAGGTGATCCTTCAGAATTCAGCAGGATTGGGAAGACCAAGTTAGGTTAACCAGACTCTCAAGAGAATGATACCTAAACTGGGTTATGAGGATATTAATTTAAGTACGGACTAGAATAACCACACAGATGGGATTTTTAACTTGTTTGTCCTGTTAGAATGTCTCTATGGGGAGCCAAATTGCAACAGGGATAGTGGTAGTTCATGTATGTCTTCAATTTTTAATTGAACACCTATTATGTGCATGACCCTATTACAAACCATTACAGATTCCTCATATCACCAGTGAGAGAAAGTGATATGGATCCATCTTCCTCCTGTTAATACTAATGGAGGATATTTTTACTGAGCCCCATACAGGGGCCCACACTAAAACGTTACAAAGTGGTACTCTCATTTTACGGATGATGAAACTGAGACTCAGAGAGCTCAAGTCACTTCCCCAAGGTCACATGCTGCTGGGGCACAGCCTTTCTGACCTTAAACCCTCTTAACCTCTGCTGCCTCCCACCTGTCTCAAGACTTGGAGCTGGGGCGGGGGGGGGGACCATTTATGTCTGGTGCTCCTTGTCACCTGCTTCCTGCTGGCTCCTTCCCATAGCTGTGGTGAAGAACCCACCCAACAATCTGTGGATCATTGCCGCAGTCCTGGCACCCATTGCTGTGGTCACCGTCATCACCATCATCATCACTGCTGTGCTCTGCAGGAAGAACAAGAACGACTTCAAGCCAGACACCATGATAAATCTGCCTCAGAGAGCAAAGGTATGCAGGGAGGGAGGGAGGGAGGGAGGGAGAAACTGTGGCCTGCAGGCCTTTCCTGCTGGGCTTTGGAACCATCATAGGAGCCTCCAGAAACACTGATACGAGTCCTCTTGGGGAGGAGACCCTCTGTTTCCTGATCAGATGCCCACTCTTTGCCACATGTGCCCATAGGCCATTCACGCATAGCAGCCCTCTAACCCTCACGGCATCCTTTTGAGGAAGGACCATTACATTACAGGTGGAGAAACGGAGGCACAGAAAACTAGGTCCCAGAGAGAACTGAAAGGAGTTACAGATGATGTAATTGGATTTCCTCCCTGTCCGCATGGCAAGTAACTCCTCCAAGGTCCTATGGTTTGTAAGTGGCAGAAGTAATAGCAGAGCCAGATTTGTTATGGTCAGAATGTTTGTGCCCCCAAATCCATGTGCTGAAATTCTAATGCCCCAGGTGATGGTGTTAGGGGGTAGGTCTTTGGGAGATAATTAGTTCACGGGGGCGGAGCCCCTGGGAATGAGATTAGTGGCCTTGGTAGAGAAGCCCTGGATCGTTCTCTTGCTTCCTCCACTGTGTTGTGATATAAGAAGTGGGAAATCTGCAGCCTGGCAGAGGGCCTTGTTGTAGTTGCGTTCCTGTTGCTGGACACAGTACCCAACACCTGCAGCTTAAAGGAGGAGAGGTCTAGTTTGGCTCACAGTTCTGGTGCATGATTGCCTGGCACCAAGGCAGAAACAGGATGGCAGGGGACAGTGGCAAAGAGTTGCTCGTGACACGGTGGCCAGGGAAAAGAGAGAAAAATGAGATGCTTGGGAGGGTGATACACCCTTCCGGGTCCCACTCCCAGTAACCCGCCTCATCCAACCAGACCTCATCTCCTAACAGCACATTCAGCTGTGAACTCATCAGTGGATTAACCCAGTAAATGGATATATTGCCCCGTGATCCAACCATTTTCCAAAAGTCTCAGCTCTGAACACGTGAGACTCTGGGGGGACATCCTAGCTCTGAACCGTAAGAGGCCCTCCCCAGAGCCCAACCACATTGGCATCTTGATCTCAGATTTCCAGACTCCAGAACCGTGAGAAATAAATGTCTGTTGTTTATACACCTACCTGTCTACGGTATTTTGTTGTGGCAGCCCAACCTGGTTATGATACAGTCTCAGCCTCTAATGCAAGCTTCCTTTGGGCCCACTGACTCTCAGATGCTCTCCTAAATGAAATGATTTTTCTCCAGGGGCTGCCATGATGGAAAGCTACAGGGCCAGAGTAGGGTGGCTGCCATGATGGAAAGCTCCAGAGCCAGAGTAGGGTGGCTGCTGAAAGACAGACCCATGGCTCCCCGGAAGCCTGGTTTGAGCTCCATTCTCCCTCTGTTGCCTGCACATCTCTGCCCCATCCACCTCTGGTGACTGGCGGGCAGTGGACTGAAGAAACTCTGAAGGCTAATTTTCCAGTCACGTAGCCACCTCTGTGATATTCCCCCAGAGAAATATCCTGACTGTAATACTCAGTGTTTAAATAATGCCTTATAATTTGCTAAGCTCTTCTAAATCTGTCACCTTGTTTGTTCCTCACAGCAGCCCTGTGAGGTAGGTCACTGTCAGGGCAGGTTTTATTATCCTTACTTAGCTGCCAAGAAACCGAAGAGAGAAACGTTAGGATTTGTCCAGAGTCACGCAGCTAACAGAGGCCCACACCCGAGTCCCTGAGCCCTTTCCTCATTGTATACCTGCCTGAACCCTGGGATTTGGGCGGAAGGTTCCTCTCCAAGCTCTGAGCCTCTGATCTTCGTCTACCTATGTGGAAATGAAGCAACAAATTGCTGTCAGACTTCACGCCCATGAGATATGAGACTGCCCTTACTGGGGTCATACATCCCTCCATTCTTCTGCGCCATCACACCTCATATTAGTGAAAGAAATCAAAGGACTGTTATTATTTACAAAACCCACGCACCTGTGGGAAGCCACAACTTGATTAGACATTCTGTCCGCTGAAAAGCCAAATCCCAAAGAATGCTCTTCTGCTTCTGTGGATGCAAAGGCACCTGCTTCGCAGACACAGCAGGATGCTGGTGGGAAGGGTACGCCGGGACTTGCCAAGCAGTGAAAAATGGAACCTTTCCAAGAAGGAAGAGCTAGCTTAGCTTAGTGACAACATGAGCCTTTCAGACATCACAAGTAATTATCAGAACCTAGTTGCATCTGAGTCCAGGAATGAGAGCATGGCATGCTGAGGTTGGTCATGGCATCTCTGTGCTATAGATTAAACTAAAGTCTTATTCATCTGCCAAGATGAGTTGGGCGACACAAGATTTCAGCATGCCTTCATGCTTGAAAGCTCTCGGGAGCTGGAAGAGATGAAATGTTTGTGGTTTCCATCACTCCCCTTGTGTGCCTACCCCATGCATTGTGCTTCTTGGGGTATCTGACTGATGTTATAAATCAAGCAAATCTATGTCCCAAGTGTTGCCATCACTTGTGTGCAGGCCTGCTGGTTGTCTTCCGTTCAATTAGGCTGGGTAAGGCGCTTTGATATCCAAAGCCTTTTGTCACAGAAAGCCAGTGAAGCAGTAGTTATGTCTGGTTATGTCTTGCTGCAGTCCTGCTGTTGCAAGCCAGGGACACTGCAGTATCTGAGAGAGAAAGCCGACTGCATCGCCTCTCATGACTGTGTGTGTGATCCGAATTCAGTGAATGTCAAGGGAAAGGACAGAATGAAAAAGTTAGCCTTCCACCAATCTGCAGATTAGGTGGATGGTCCCTGGGACACTACTGCATTGTTAGAATGCAGGCTATAGTGCCAGAGGAAGTCCTCGGGACCCTTCTGAAACTCAGCAATAAGCCTAACGTGCTTAGCAGAGGAGCTGGCTGTGGCTTTCCTGGGAACTGAGGCACAGATCCTGCACTCGCCTTCAGAGACCAGGTACCTGGACAACCCATCACCGTTGTGGGCCAGGCTGCCGCCAGTAGAACGGCAAAGATGATAAATGCAATGGGCCAAGCTGCTTGGCTTTTGTTATCTCCTTTCTTTGTAGTTCACTTTAATCTTTTTAGAGAGCCTTTGCCCTACATGACTCCTTGGATTCCTTAGGAGAAAGTGGTCAGGGCCATAGCGAGATGTAGGACAGCTTGGTTGGCATTTATGTCTGCTTGGGACAGGGTATTCATCCCCTTAAGTACAGCCACCTGTTTCCTGTTCCTCACGTACAACCTGTGTGACCCCCAGAAAGTTACTTCACCTCTTTGTGCTTCGGTTTTCCCATCTGTGATGTGGGAGTGGTGGCAGTATTAATGGATAGCTTCTTCCAAGGATTAAGGGAGTATATGTAAGTTGCCAAGTGCTATACCTGGTATAAAGTAAACATTACATGAGAATTGGCTTTTAGGGTTAGGTGTGTTTCTTCTTACTTATCTCTCTACCTTTGAAATTATTGGAGATTTTTTAAATTTGATAATTTTATAAAACCTCATCGGAGTAACTGCATATAGTCACTAGTGTGTGTCCAATGGACAGTTAACTAATCTTAGGTAATTTTCAAGTTGAAGGTTGAAAGGACATTACCCTGGGAACCAAGAAAGTGAGGAATTATTTTTCACTATTTCACCTTTTAGCTGTGTGATTTTGGACAAATCACTGAACCTCTTCAGTTTTTTATTCTTGAAAATAAAGATTGTGATGTGTGCCCTGCTTGCCTTTTGGGTCTATTGTGAGGATGAAATGAAGTGTCAGGGCTTTGCATGCTGTCACCACCAAACATATACAGTGGTTGTTATGATTAGCCTGATAACAATGGCCACCTCTTCTGACATTCTTTGACGTTTTCTTTCCGTATCCCATCATTCACCCCGTCACCTGAAGTATCCAATGGGTAACTTCAGCCCAGTGTGAAGGGTAGGCAGTCACATCTAGAGAGAGTGGGGAAGAGAAGGGAGGTAGGATTAGAGCCAGCTTGTACCTGTCACTAGGTCTTGGGCAGCCTTGACACTGGGAGACTTTCAGACCAGCCAGGAGTCTCAGCACAGGAGCCAGGCCTGGTATAGTATGAAATGCCCAACCAACCAAGATGGCGACTACAGCAGGGAAGGAGGGTCCATGAGATGAACCCTCAAGCAGTGGCTAGGTGTCCTGGCACTGGGTCATGTTGTACTAGGTTCAAATACTGGCTCCATCATAGAACAGTTGTGTGATCCCAGGTAAGTCCCTTATTCCCTCTAAACCTCAAGTTTTTCATCTGTAAAATGGAGACTCACAATAATGCCTATGTTTTTGAGCTGTAGTGAGGATACAGTGACATAATTTATTAATATCTCTACAATCACACCAGTAATATTGAATGAGGATGAAACTGTGAGCTACTTGCAGGTGAGGGACCACTTATTACCAACCTGCATATCTCCAGCATCAGCACAAGCCAGTACTGTCGGAACAAAACTGAGCAGGTAAGGAGGTTTGGAGGTGAGGCAGAAAAGGGACCAACAGGAGATGAGGCTGGGAGCATAGGTTTAGCCAAAACATGAAGGACCTTGGATGCCTTGCCAGAGAGCCTGGGTGCCATGAAACACCTTCATTGAAGGAGTGTGACAAGACTAGATGTGTTTTGAAGGAGATAACCTTGGAGGCTTCTCCAGAGTGGGCCTGGAAAGGAGTTGAATAGAAGCAATAAGACAGAGGCAGGAGATAGTGAACAGTGCACTGAGAGAAAAAAGAAGCTTCTAGAATATTCCAGAAATTGAATCTAATTACAATTGGTTATGAGAGGAACAATACAATTCAGTGTTCTAGGGACATCACCAAGACATCAAAGGCTCCGTTCTGTTGCATGTAGCACCAAGGAAGGGGAAGGAAAAGAAGCAGCACTGTCTTCCCCTAGCAAACAGTTTCAGAAATTCAGCCCCAGGTCAGAGTGTGTGCCTCAGAGAAGAGGCAGAGGCCGCACTCCCCAAAGTGAGTTTCCCAGGGAATTAGGAGGAGCCGTCCATGACAAAGCTACGGGCAGCCTCAAGTAAAGAAGCTTCGCTGGATTTAACAAGAAGACTCTATCCTGCTTTGGGACACTGTAGGTTTGACAGCTTGGGCTGCAGTGGGAGACTGCAGGTTGTTAGGTCTAGCTGAAGAATCACTGCTTGATTCTTAACCAACTCAGTGCTTCAGGAGGAGCTTCTGATCATATCAAGTTCTGGTAGACTCTGGATGGCAGAGGTTGAGTATCATCTCCAGATTGTCTTGAAGAGAATCACTGATGTTCGCTTCACCTGGACTGTGATTTAATAGGTGGGTAAACAGTCATAACTAAAATTGACTGAGCGCCTTCTATAGGCCAGACACTTAGCTGAATGCTGACCTTGAATGCCTAAATCCTCATAGCATCACCTTGGGTGTGGTCAAATATTCCTTTCATACGCACAAGCATTTTTGTCCTATTCAGATGATTATTAGCTCCATTTTACAGATGAAGAAACTGATGTCAGAGGGGGTAGTCACTTATCAGAGGTCACACAGCTATTAAGTGGTTGAGTCAGGGTTTGAAGCCAGGCATTCCACTTTCAGACCTGCTGCTGCTTTTCACCCCACTTCCTGCCTCGAATCTGCATTGTACTGCTTTGGGCTGTGAAGCAGAACAGAGACACACCCAGGGATTGTTTAAACATGCTTCTTGGTCCTTTACTACCACACTATGAGATGTCTGTTGGATTTTGTTCACAGCTGCTTTGTTGACTTGGGATTTCAGACACTGTGCAATAAAAGCCTTGCTAATTCCCCAGGAATGAATTATAGGAGAGTCAGCCTGTTTAAGAAAAAAGTCTAGATGAAAGAGTGGTTCCCTCAATTCTGTGTTGCTATCAATGATTGCGCTGCTTTCACCTGTGGTAACACATGTCCCTCTTTGCAGCTCTGCCATCCACTTTAATACTCAAAGGTGGTACAGGAAACACAGATAAGAGTATCTTCATTTCTCAGATGAGGAAATTGATGTTCAGAATTCAAGTGATTTGGCAAAGTCACACAAATGCGATTACACGTAAAGCCGTCTGTAAGTGGAATTCAGGAGCAACCAAATATTTCCAGGCAGGGAATGATACAGGGACTGTTGAGTCTTAATTAATGTATCAACTAGCAGTTGCTCCTAATTAGCAGTCCATGAAAGAACTGACTCCCACACACCTGATTGTACCATGTTTGCACCATGTTTGCACCCTTCATTTTCTTGAGCAAGTCTCTGTAGAGATTCACTTCCTCAGTGGAATTGACCCGGGTTCTGATTCTGCAGGACAGAATAACAGTATGGATTTGAGTTCGCTCTTGCTCATCAGAAAGCTGTCTGCTCCTGTCTCATGTATTTTGCTTCCTGTCTTCTCTTAGAACCATCAGCAGAGACATTTCTCTAGAAAGATAACCACGATCTGTTTCATCTTTGCAGCCTGTGCAAGGCTTTGACTATGCCAAGCAGCACCTGGGCCAGCAAGGGGCAGACGAGGAAGTCATCCCTGTGACTCAGGAGACTGTGGTCCTCCCCCTGCCAGTTAGAGATGCTCCTCAGGAGAGGGACGTTGCTCAGGACGGGAGCACCATGAAGACAGCCAAGTCCACCGAAACCAGAAAGAGGTAGGCAGGGGCCAACCTCTGCCGTTCCCTGGCAGCAAGAGAAATGGTCGATCGCAGGAGCAGCGGTGTCCTCAGGCGGGTTACCCGGGTCTCCTTAGAAAGTTCCCTTCATGCTCACTTTGAATACTGCAAAGGAGACTACAAGAGCTGGCGAGAGTCACAGCCCCTGCTCTCTCTGGGCCGCGCTTTGTGGGCTTTGTGTCACTGATCAGCCACTACGTGGAGATGTAGTGCCTCTCTCTGTGCTGGTAAACTTGGCTCCAATGTCGCACTTACGGTTTACCAGCATCATTTTTTTTTTGTTTTAAAGAGAAAAAAACAATAACAAAATAACAACTTATGGCTTTAATGTCTGTTAAAAGCAGGACACTTGGAATTTACCTAGCGGCTTCTCAATAGTTTCTGATTCCAGTCAAAACCATTTATTGAGTTTTTACCGTGAACAGAGCAGCACTTTGACGGGCATCAAGAGGACTGTAAAAATGTGGGAGATTAATTGCTGACCCAAGGATGTCGTGATGGAGGAGACAGAGAGATAAATAACAGAATACCACGTGTGACAATGCGTGAGTGCCTGTGTGGGGTCTGAGTGCTGTAGTAAAAAGAGAAAGGGAGCTTAATGCTTCCCTGGGGGACCTTCTGGGGCAGGTTGTTTTAGCCAAATATTGAAGGGTGAGGAGGTCTGAGTAGGAAGGAAGAGGTAAAGGATGCATCCGAAAGAGTGGGGAAAGAAGAGGGCGGTGAATGTTCCCAGGGTTTAGAGTTCATAGTGGTTGGAATGTAGTGAGGGATAAAATGAGATGATGAGTTAACACTGTAGACCATCTTGACCACCAGGCTAGGGAGACCTTTATGCTCTAGGCAATGAGATGCTATTGATAGTTCTTTTGGGGAACAATGACGTCCAGCTTGTATTTTAAAAGGACTGCTCTGACAGCAATGTGGATGAGAAGTGGAAGAATTTAAGGTAGAGATGCATTATAAGCACTTCTCAACAGCCTTATGAAGAGGTCATGAGCCCCACGGTGGGTCCTCTACTGGTGGCAAGACCAACATCCATCACTTGCCCGCTCCTGTCTTGCCTGAGGCCACGACGGAGATTGGAAAAACCACATCTTGCGTGTGTTATTCCTTTTTTGCCTCCCTTTATCTAACAGATATGTATTACTGTACTTATTTGCTGTTTGCCAGACATGGGAGATATTTCACTGAACGAGACAGTTTATGATCTGGTGGGGAGGAATAGATAATAAATAATGAAACAGATAAGTTCTATTTATCTCTAGGTCAAGTGGTAAAGAGCACAAAGGAGGAAATAAAACCATAGTAATGGGATAGAGAGATGGAAGTGGGGGGAACATAGTGCTATTTCAGACAGGCTGACTCGCTGTCTGCGATGGCCCATGTCACGGAGACCTCTTCCCCCCTGGTTTTTCCTCCTCCAGCAGGCTAGCCCTAGCTTTTTCCCAAGGTGATTCCAAGGGCAACAAGAAAAATGAGCCTTCAAATACAAGCATTTCCCAACTTTCTGCTTGTGTCCTGCTTTGTCACGTGGTCAAAGTTCCGCAAAAGTGTGATAGAAGACTTCCCCCAAAGCTTGATTACAGAGATGTGAACAAATTAGGACCCTTACTGCAATGGTCTCTGCATCAGGGAAGAGCCTGAGCAAAGTAGAATTGAGATGCACAGAGAAGCAACAGATGATTGACCTGAGTTGGCTTCTAAGTAGTGTTATCGGCAGCAATGATTCCCATTGTGCCCTGTGTCAGATACAATAAAGGCATATTGACAACTTAACTTATTTCCTATTTAGAAGACACTAAAAAGAAATAGAATTACTAGAGTTAGGATATTAACACAGCACTTCCAGGAAGAATAAAAATTCTTTTCCACCTATTTGAGTTGAGTAAATTGTGTAAAGATAAATCTTTTAAAAACTGTATTGAAACAAGCACTTGTTCTTGGATTAGCAGGGTGTTTCCTCTTACTAATTGAGTTCCATTATTACTACAAACTTTACTAAGAAATATTAGCTTGTGAGACAACAGATAAAGAAAACGTCTATACCGCTGCATGGTTTCTACATTTGATTCATTATTATTTCATCATAAAAATCTAATCTTACTAGGGACCAGCTGCATCATTGTCTGGACTATGGTAGAAACCTCATCCATGTTCAGGTTGAGCTGATCAAGGATGTTGCATATTATTAGAGAAGATCCTAAATGCCAAATACATCATGAATCATGTTTCTGGTTTCCCCATCTTTCTGTACCAGTTTCCTCATTCAACCTAGATATGGACCATAGGACCCCCGTGCAAGATGGATCTGTTAGATGACCCAAAACGTTTTATAAATGAAAATAAGATAGACCAATTATTTGATAGTTATTAACATGCTTCCATTTTTAAAACGATTTTAAAATGGAAATCTGAAGATTCAGTCACTCCCAGGCAGTCTGATGGGCACTGTAGGTCCTTCTCCTCCAGTCTAAGGTCTTGGGGCTGCCATTGTGTTAGTCTGTGAATGAAGCTGCTGGGCCAGGGTGAAGAATCAATCTCATAAGGCCAGTCATTTGCAAAAGACCCTGAGTGATAGGCTATAATTGTTCAGTAGCTGATCATCCTCACCCCAAGACTCTCCTTCCAGGCTCCACGTCTACTGCTGACCTCAGAATGGGGGACCATTGAGTTTAATCTCACAGGTGATATGTTTTTGCTTTCAGAAATATTTTGCTGTCATGTGAGTATACACACACACAGTCTCAGGCTCTGGTTTTGATTAGGAGTTTGGAGTTGATGGCTTCATGTAAACAGAACCCTACAAGCTAATGCGAAGAACGGAGTTGGGTTTTCTCTATAGAAGTTTGCTCATTGACATCTTTCCTTGGCGTGAGAGGAACAGTCAGAAAATTGTTTCAGGATCAAATCAGGGAAGGAGTCTTAAAATGCTACAAAATAGTTAAGTAATTTGCAAGTGTAAAATAGGTTAGAAAAGCCTTTTTCTTTCCTTTTTCCCCAAGAACTAAATGAAAGACTTTTATTCCAATAAAGTGTCCGGAAGAGTAGGTCCTGTTATGCATGAGATTCTAAAAGCAACCCAGCAGTATATGTCTTCTCCACGTATGTGTACTTATACACCCCACATTCAGTAATCAAATAGCTGGTGGGTAAATAAATAATATTCATTAATTAATGCCCAATCCTTATTTTCCCAGACTACTAGTTTTATAGGATATTTTTAAAAGTTTTATGGTAAAAGGGATTTATGGTCACACAAGTTATAAAACGCTGGGTTTAATGAGACAAAATGAATGTATAACAGAACCAGTCAGAGCCTTTGATATGCTAATGTGCTTTCGGAATCTCCAAAGAGTGAGTAAACATTCCCCAGACTTCGGCTGTGTGTGGAAGTTGGGCTCCAGTGCTCCACAGAACGCTCTTGCACATGCTGCTTTGTCCTGGGACATCCCAACTTTCTCACTGCTGGTGGTTGTTGGGTCCTGAAGTGTGCAGAACTGAGAGCTCCAGGCTCCCAGAGGAGAGGGAAGGGGCAGGGTGGCGCATCAGCAATGACACGCAGCTTCCATCTCACAAGCTGCTTACCTTCCCCGTGAGGCATTGATTCCTGTCAGCTTTTCCACTGGAGTGCGGGTGGGGAGGCTCAGGGCCCTTTTTTGCTAAATGTGGACAGTTGACAGTAAACAAGAAGCCTGCAGGTATCTGTCCTGATGGCCTCCTGCAGACACAGGTGGTCTTTGCTCTCTGTCCACTCCCAGGCTGGTGTGAGCTGAGACCCATGATGCTATAAATCTCCTGGGGGCTCTGGAGAGCCCGCTTTCCCACAGAGTTGCAGAAGGGGAGAGTCTGGCCCTGAGGGAAGGGGAGAAGGCCTTGTGGCTTGCCCTCATCTGGGGTCTCTGTTGGGAACAGCAAAGGAGAGTATTCTGGGGTGTGGGTAGAGGGGGACCCCGGACTCATCCCACTGCCCAGTCCTGCTGTGGACAACACACTTCGCCTCTACAAGCTCCACATTCCTCCCTTACTGACTGAGACTGACCATCCCCAAGTCAGGGGCGCATCATACTGACTCACAACGGGTTTGGGGAGCACTCAGCATATGGTAGGAACTCCTGATGGAGATCTGAGATAGCGTAGTGCGGGTCAGTGTCTGTAGGCCTCGATGTCTGCCACAAAGAGGCACAAAAAAGTATTTCCGAAACTTTAGGATGTAAAAGGAACAAATAGCTCAAATTGGCTGTTTCACAATGTAAGTGATTTCTAGTTACCACAGTTCAGTGTGTGTGTGTGTGTGTGTGTGTGTGTGTGTGTGTGTGTGAGATGTGTGACTGACAGAGTGGAGGCCCCATGCTGAGTGACTTAATGTTTAGTAGACAGGGTCTATGCCATGAAGAGAATAGTTAAAAAGAACCATGGCTTTACATGTCTGAAGAAGCCCTTGTGATTCAAACACTCAGCATCCAGCGTGCCATGTGTTGAAAGGAGGGCATGCCACACAAACACTGGGCCCGTTTCCATGGTCACTGGGTGTTAATGAATCTGAGAGGGGCCTTCAGGCTGTGCTCACTAAACTTGTCTGCAGAGCCAGCAGAGCCAGGAAAAGTCACTTCAGAACCATCAGCTACCTCACCCTTGCGGTGGCGTGGGTGGGTTTGGCTTTCTTCTTTGCGTGTATCATTTCTTCTTTGCCGGTGGAGCTGCAATGAAAAGCTACAGACATAAACTGTGCAAATAAAATAACCTTGAGAGGTGTCTGTTCTAGTTGAAACTTACCGTCTTCCCTGTTGCTATGGTTACTCCAGCAGGTCGCCCAGTGAGACTGGCTCTGTCATCAGCAACGAATCAGGGAAGCCCAGCTCGGGGAGACGCTCACCCCAGAACGTAATGGCACAGCAGAAAGTGGCAAAGGAGGAGGCAAGGAAGAGAAATGGTGAGAAGCCTGCCGCCGAGCACCACGCCGAGCCCCTCCTGTGGGTGCTGGCACACGCGGCATCCACTTGCACGCTCCGCGTGATCTAACCCCGGCCCTTCTTTCTATTCTGCTCACAAGGGCCAGCGCCTCTTGGATGATTGCTCTAACCCTTTCTCGGAATTGGTCTCTCACACCTCCTCTGCTCCTGTTCTTAAGGAGTGGTGCAGTCCCTTAGCAAAAGTGATGTTTGCTTAGGGATTTGTCTCATCCTTCCATGGATGGATGTGATTTCTGGTACCAGGTCTGCTATGCCAGCTGGTTTCTGAAATGCTGGCCATTCTGAAGGTTTCTTTCCATTTCTTGCCCTGATGTCTCTGCTGAGTTTCCGGGGTTCGGTCTGTCCTAGAGAGTCTAAATATTGCCAGTCTAACTCCCCCCGGAAAAAGATAATGGACAGATTTGTCAGTTAAAAATCAGCCTTACGCTTCATTCTCCCAGGAAATCTAACCGTTTCGTCTCTGTCATATGCAGATCATTTTCCTCCCTCATATGTGTTAGTGTTTGGTGTTTACATCCATGTTTTTTGAGCTCCCTTACTGTGTAGGGCTCCACCCACGGATTACATCTGTTGAACATCGTTGTGTTGTCCTGCTGTCCGCCCAATCCCACCTTGGTTCTCACCCTCATCCTTTCGTGGTCCTTCTGCATGTGACACTGGCTTGCTGGAGCCCAGAATTCCAGGACCCAGCACTGCTGATTTCACATCAGGGAAAATTCCTTCTGAATTCCAGAGAGTTGTAGCTGGAGCCCTACAGAAATGCCAGGTGAACAGCTACACACCCTGGTACTCTGCTTAGCAGAGCTTCCCTTTCAAAGGGGTTTGATGAAGTGCAATGCAGGGCTCTCTCTTGCCAGAGGAGTCTTTTGTTTTCGAGTGTCACTTACCTATTTCTTTTTTTCTGTCCAAAAGAGATACAAAATGTAGAAAGAAAGAAAGGAAGAAATAGATTTGCATTCTGCAGAGAAGATACAGTCCTTGTCCTCATTTCCAGCTATTACATAAAGCACTTGTTAAATTCTCATGCCTATTTGATTCTTAAATTTTTCTTCCCTTGAATTCTGTGTGCTCTGGAAGACAGAAGCTGCTTTCTGCATCAGAATTAGGTCTGACCTGTGGGATTTTCCTGGAACATCTGCTCTACCTGGGACCACCAGAAATCCTGCTACCAGTTGTCTGCCAGGGGAGCACATAAGGAACCTTCCAGAGTCAGAGGAGTTCTCAGCTCCGAAAGAGGGACCTGGGCTTGGCAGCGTTCTCTTTCTTCCCAGGGCGAGATATTAAGAGACACGGTAGAGACAGCAAGGTGGCAGCACAGACAATAGACATTGAAGCCATACAGGAAGCTTTTTTAAAACTAAGTAAATCATCTTCCATGTTTAAGGGCTCTGCAATGTCACAGTCAAACCCCGGGGGATGGAAAATAGTGGGGAGAACTGTGTCTGTCCTGAACATGTACAGACCTTTTCTGCTTGCCGTTATTTCCCAAGCAATGACAACGGTTCATGTAATGTTACTATTGTTTTAAGTGTTACAAGTCGTCTGGAGATGATTTAAAGTATATACGAGGATGTCGGCAGGTTACTTGTGAATATTATGCCATTTATAGAACTTGAGCAGTCACAGATTTTGGTATCTGGCCATCTTGCAGCCAGTTCCCTGTGGATGCTGAGGCACAGCTGTACCACATGGGCCAAGGCCAGCTCCCCAGGATGGTGCCCACCCACCCACTCATTCTATCTCCTGCACATCACCTTCTTCCTTCCCTTCCTTCTTTCCTCTTTATACACTTTCTGGAAGCTCACAAAGTCAAAAGCCACTCACTCCTCCAGATGCCTCCTCACTCTGCCACCCCAGACCTCGACTGACTGTGAATAACTCAGTGTGTGTTTTTTTTTTTTTTTTTTTGCAGTACTGGGGATCGAACTCAGGACCCTGCGCTTGCTAGGCCAGCGCTTATTCCACTGAGCTATATCCCCAGCCCCTCAGTGTGTGTTTCTCTCACCTTTTTATTATGCATGTGGCAACATGCACCTACCTCTGTGTCTTATCATCTTGCTTTGTTTTCTTTTTATAAAATGAAATCAGTGTACTTAATGATAATGACCATGTACCTTTTTTTGCTTAAAAAATGTGCAAAGTACAGAGTCTTCTGTCTGTCGGTAGACATTTCCGTATGACCCTTTGCCTGCCTCTGTGTGTGACCTGTAGAGTATGTGGTTTCTGACCCCATCACTCCCAACTGGCTCCTGAAACTCTGCCCTGCTCAAAAGGGTCTCTGCTGACTGCTGTTGTTGTTCCTGTTTGCCCGCCCTCTTCTAGTCTTCTTATTTTGTTTAAGTCACTGTCATTATTTAAATATCAGATTCAGAAATAATGACAGACAGTGCATGAATAAAATGCAATTAATATTTGTTTTACTAAGAAACCATCTTTCTTAGGCTTAAAGTGCCTCCACGGTTGCATTTTATTTTGGCCAAAAGTAAACCCAGTGAATCCCCAGGGTTGTCACTTCTTGTTCAGTGAGATTTAGGTTTGGAACTTGCAGCTAGAACTAACAGGACCAGCTTGCTTTGTGTAAAACTTGACAGACATAGAAACACATTGGAATTCTAAAATAAACCTCTATGAGACTCAGATTTTTCCTTTTTAATCAAAAGATCCCCCCTTTCAATACTAGTAAGAGCTATCCAATAAAATCAATAATGTATTTCATTAAATTGGAAGATGAGCCAGAGGGAGGAAAGAAAAGAAGGAGGGAAGGAGGAAATAACATTGAATGGGATTGTGCAGAAATCAGAAAGGTGTATTTCCATGCCTTTGCTGGCCTGCAAAGCTTTTAAGCGCTTGTTGGATGTAACCTCTGAGAACAGATTATTCTGCTGGTATGAAATATTCACTTGTCTCATGGTTTAATGTCTATCCTAGAGGCTAGGGTAGCTAAGATTAGTTAAAAACGTTAATGTCCTAGGCTGTAATTCTAAAACTGTCCCTGTTTTCCACCAGGTTTGTTGTACCTGGAGCTCCTAATATTCATCGTTTGTGAAAATAGAACCTTTAAAGGGAAAAGCCCCTGCCCTGCAAGCAGCATGGCTGGTAGGGTCCTTGTAGCTTAGTGTACTCACGAGCTACCAGGGCCGTTTTAGAGTCTACTTCATGGAAATGTTTAAATACAAGGAGGAAACTTAGATGTGACAGCTGGGATTTTGAAAGCAAAATCAATCCCATGTTTTCTCAACCAAATATAGACATTTGAACTTCTTCTGAGTCACCTTTGAAAATGCTGTCTTCCAATAAAGTTAAAAGTAAATTCAGGATTAGAATATAGAGATATAGATATTCTTTCACTATTTCAATCGTTTAAGAGCAAACAACATCACTAAACCCTTTAAGTGTCACTCAAGAGACTTCTCTGTCAGGGCTCAAAATCTACCCAGACCTGATACTCATGGGATGATGAGGCAAGAGAGGAACAAAAATTAGTTTTGAGGATGCGTTATCACCCCTCGGCAGGGATGTTGGGGAGCAGGATAAGAGGAAGACAAAGGAATATTCTTCAATGATACTAGCTTAGGAGCAATTTCAGCTTTTCTGTTCTTTGCTCTCCCAGTGAGATGAAGACATACTTCCCTTATTTTATTTTGAATTGTATGTTTTCGTGGGGTGTGGTGTGATTCTGAATACTTGTACCCATGTGGAATGATCAAATCACAGTCATCATATCAGCATATCACGTAACTCCGTGGGGCAGTGATGCTAGTTGTAGTTTGAACTTTAACAAACATTTTGGAAAGAAAGATTGTGAGTTGTTCCACAGGATCTTCTGCCTCTGGGGAAGGACTCTCCCTGATGCCGATTCAAACACGAAAAAAATGAAATCTCTTCTTCCAGCCTAATCTACTGAAATGAAAACCAACAATGCAAATAAGCCATAAGATACAAGAAGTGTGTGTAGTGATGCGACAGTATCCCAGTACTTCTTCAGTTTAACCATGGCCCTTGCCTTTAATACCCCCTGCTTTTTCCTTCAGGAAATAATTATGCACTAAAATCTCCCATGATCCTATGTTCATTAAAATGTACTCACAACATTCTAATATGTTTGTGTATAATGCAATGTCTTTAACGTAATTTTCCATAAAGTCTTTGGGGCAGAAGATAACTAAATATTTTTCTTAAAAAAAAAAAAGAAGAAGAAAACCTAGGAGAATTGTTGTGTAAATCAGAATATAACTTTAAAATAATTTGTCCTGTAATGGTTATGCTGCCCACATAACCCTGTGCACAGGGAGATGGGTAGGAGCATCACAACACAGAAGTACTCAGTGCCATCTCTACCCTGTGAGCAGTTCAGAGATAGCATTACTTTGCCTTCTCCCTAGTTCCTGGTCTGCTGGTACTAACACGATCTCCTTTTCCAAGTTAGGAGAGGCAGACATTCTGCCTTCACTCACACATGTCCTCACTGAATACTTACTGAAGGCCGGCAGCCTGTGAGACACTGTGAATGGTAACAGGCGTTGGCCTTTGAAAAGATGGTCAGAGGTGGAGCTGATAGGCTCGCGGCAGGGATGAGCACAGACTCTAAGTCACTGCAGTGAATCAGTAGCCATGAGTGCCAGGAAGAAAACACAGCAAGACAGTGACAGGGTCGCTCTCGGTGGTTAGGGAAAACAGTCTTCAAGGAAGAACTGGTCATGTAAAGGTCTACAAAAAGAGCATTCTGAACCAAGGAAACAACTAATGCAAAATTCCTGAGGTGGAAACGTGCCTGCTGGGTTCCAGAAGGCCACTGTGGTGGATCAGAGTAGATAAGGGGAGAAATAGGAGATGGGCTCAGGCAGGTGGCCGGCACAGCTCCTCCAGGGCCTTGTGGGAGACAGATGAGGCTTTCAGAGGGCTCTGGTCAGAGCGGTGATGTGATCTGCTTCCCTTTGGGAAACATCGGCCTTCCTAGCTGATGAGGGAGATGTATTCTAGAGGTACAGTGACAGGCGGAGGCTCCCAGATGAACGGTTGTTTAGAAGGTAAATAGGTTACTCACTGTTACATCACAGATTACTCCTACACCTAACAACCTAAAATGATAGTCTACATTTACTACCTCACATAAGGTCTGTGGTGCAGGAATTTAAAAGTAGTTTAGCTGGATGATTCTGGCCCAAGGTTTCTCATGATCCCACAGTAAAGATGTTGGCCTGGGATGTAGTTATCTCAGAGTCTTGACTAGGCCTAAAGATAGCTGGCTTAGGTGGCTGTTAGGCAGGAGGCCTCAGCTGAGGCCTTTCTACAGAGCTGTATGAATGTTCTTATAATGTGGAGGCTGGCTGTTCTCTGAGTAATTGATCTGAGAGAGCAAGGTGGAAACCATCTTTTTTTTAAAAAAACCAAACTTTGGAAGCAACACACTGTTGTTTCCATAGTTTTTTTCTTGGTTGCAAAGATCAGTCGTGTTCATTGATGAGTATCAGGAGGTGGCAATTATTGGAAGTCATCTTGGAGACTAGCCAGTTACCATAGGTGGCTTTTACTGTAGTTGTCTAGGTGACAGATAATGACAGGCATGAGCTGTCTAGCAAAACTACCCTCTAAAATTACATACGTATCCAGTAACATGTCTCAATAGACATTTCTCTCTGTTTTTGGCTGCTTGGTGGCCTGCTATTTGCAAACTAGTCCCCAGAACCGGAACTTAAAAAAAAATCACATTACAACCCATTATTAGACTCTGAGGTGTCTTGGCCGCATTCTAAAATAATAATATACCTGGATAATTTGACAGATCTTCTGTGATTATGGTAAGTGACAAAATGATATAAACTGTATTTTTCAATAATTTAAATAGCATCCCAATCTCTGGAGCAGACAAGAGGAAAGATGAATGTACTTCCATTACATTCGTATTTTATATAATACCCATTTTGCTTCTAAATTGGCTTAATTTTATCTCTTGCCAAGCCATGCGCAAGGCGCTGTCGTTCCTATAGTTATTTCATGAGACTATGGTTTAAGAACAACTAAATCAGCAAGATGCCAGTGGCCCGGGAACTTCTGTGCGCTCAGTTAGGGAAGCACAAAGCTGACTCGTGTCTTTTAGCTGTCGCAGCAGAGTGATCAGTTTGATAGAAGAATTAATTTAATAAAGCGTGGGTAGAAATCAGTCTATTGAATTAGGGGACTTGTCCATAGCTGCACATTAGTTTCTCTGGTAAGTTATTTCATAGCTTTTTTTGTTTTAGACAAACAAAAGAAACCACAGCCCAAATCACTGGATAAGCAGCCTTCAAAAAAGGAAAAGCAATCACATTTACCTTCATGCAAAACTCAGTGGCTTTAGTTGCAAGGACCTCACTGAATGCGATTGCTGTGGTAGTGATCAGATTTTAAGAATAGTTACAGGGTTTGGCCAGATTTGCTGTTCTCATTTCTAAAAACACAGAGGACAAATTTACTTTAAAAACAAATGTTGTTTGTCACAGATTAGAGATAGGTTTTGCTGCTTAAATTCAAATTTTTAAAGCCCTTTCCTATCCACTGATAGCACCATGGCAGGGTAAACAGTATAGATCTTAAATTTAAAAGTCTGAGCAGCAGGGAGCACTTGGCACAGAACCAGAGGCTATTGTCTCCGAGGTTATTTTGAGTAAAGGGATGCCCTTCGGGGGCAGCGAGCCTGACATCTGTTCTCCCCTACACATGAAACTGACGGGTTTGTGTTGCGCTCTAGTGCCCGGCAGTGATGAAGAGGAGGGCGCCGTTCTGTTCGACAGCTCTGGCAAAGTGACAGCAGATCCCTTCGACACGTCTTCTGGGTCAGTGCAGCTCATCGCGATCAAACCCACGGCCCTGCCTGTGGTGCAGCCCACCTCAGAAAGGAGTCAGGACTCCTCGGCGGTGCTCAATGGTGAGGTGAGCAAGCTGTGTGACCTGGTGTGGCAAGTCCAGCTGGGCCTTGAGGGATTCACCTTCACGCTGGGTGCCTGTAAATCTAGAGGTCATTTTCACCTCTGTGCATGAGACCTCATGGGAATGACCAAACAAGTCTGTTGAGCGATGTTTTCAGTGTATTTTCTACCCTCATTGAAAACCCAGAGAGAACCTTTAAAGCACTGTGATTATGAAAAAAAAAATCAGAAGTTCTATACCTCCCAACATGCATGCATGCCCCTTCCAGTTTTTAGACAAACAAAAGAAACCAAAGCCCAAATCATTGGATAAGATCGAAACCCTTCCACTTTTCTCTAGCACACTCCTAAACTTCCACTAGAGATGTCATTGTTGAGGTTTGGGGGGGGTGTGAATTGAGAGGGAGATGCAGAACATATTGTCACATGGACAGGGATATGGTCCACTCTCAGCTTTGAAATGACATTTATTCTTTTGGGCTGATGGCTTTCAGAAGGATATTGATGGAGACCACAGTGTTAATCAAAGTTTTCGAGTCAAAAAAAAAACCCCAAAAACAAAAACAAAATACCCTATAACATATGTCGGAAAGGGATGATTTTATCAAAGAAAACCAGAGCTAAGAGATAATATATGATGATAGATAATAGATAGGTAGTGATTGACAGATAATAGGTAACTGACAGATGAGAGTCTGGAAGATAAGAAGTCAGGTAGAAATTATCTTCCATTCTTCCATTTTCTGTAGCAGAATAGCCAGGGCGCTAAAAATGTTTATGAATCTTTAAGAATGTGCCTGTGGAACCTGCTTGTGAAAACTTATGTTACATGTGTGTGTACACACGCGCGCGCACACACACACACACACACACACACACACACGCACTGACTCAAACACACACATACTTCTCTTTAGTGATAAGACATCAGGATTGTTATTCATCACATTCATATATATGCCACCGTTATTACCTGCAACAGGGGCAAATTTCCAGAGTTAGAAATTCTTCTTCCCGGCACACCTCAAGGAACACAACCCAGCCCTGCACCACTGGGTGTCGTAACTGTGCAAGGTAATGGTCCACCATCTGGGACATTTATAAAAATGCTAATGAGCTTGGTTCACGAAGTGCCTCTCTTTCCTAGGGCAGAAAGACTGAGCTGGCCTACGGATAGGCTGAAGTTCACCACAACTCCTTTTAGATTCATGGAGCACTTCTGTTTCCACTTCCGCATTTTTTAGTCAAAAACCGTAAAGCCTGAGGGGGTCACGTGGCTTGCTCAAAGTCACACTGAAGGCCATGGTGGCAGCCATAATGTTCGGGTACCCTGACTCCCTGTCTAGTGCTCCTTCCCTTTCTTTAGCATTGTGCCTAGAGAGCGTCCTCCAGCCAGGCTGCAAGGATTTGAATCCCAGCTCCGGCACTTGCTGCCTGTATGATCTTAGCCAGGTTAACTCCTCCGTGCTTCAGCATCTCTGCCGTAACGTGGAACTTCTCTGAGGCCCAAATCGGTTGGTATATGTAAGGATGTAGAACTATGTCTAACATACAATCAGCACTTTCTTATTACTATCAGTTAGTCAACAAGAAGGATTGATTTATTTGTGGTATGATCAAAATACACAATGAATATTAAATTCTAAAAATGTATTAAAGTCAAGGACACGTTGCCGTGAATTCCCCCTCAGTACACTCCCCTCACTGCAGACACTCACATCACCATTCCACCCGCTTTCTGAAGCAGCTCTGGAAGCCTCCTTTCCTGAGTGTCTTTACTTGCTCTTTTGTGGCTGCCTTGATGTCCTGGATCGATTCAAAATGTTTACATTTCAAGGTCATTTTGACCTTGGGGAAGAGCCAGAAGTCACACAGTGCTACCTTTGGTGGACAAGGTGGACGGGGACACTGCATAATGTTTTTATGTGCCTGCCTTTCCACTAGATGGCACCCGGCAGGAACGTTCACCATGTTTTGTACTGCACCTCGTAAAGACTCTCACAAAAGACTTCCAGAACTCCTTCCAGAAAGGCCAAGAATGATGGGCTGTGTGTGTTTGAAGTGAAAGGTGTACTCCTAGGGGGATTAATGACAACGTGTCTCTTCCTATAGTAAATGTTTGTTAAAACACACCATATTTTTTGATCAGCCCTGTGTGCAGTTTATTCCCCATAGTTTCATCATTGTCTTCCTAAAGCCAGTCACAGACACTGAATCTTTTCCTTGGGTGCAGTGCCGCCCCCAGACAAGCAAGCCTGCCATGTTAAATCAATGAGGCTGGTCTCTATGAGGACCCTCTGCCTGGTGATGGACCTAGTAATGGCTGCCATGGCTGGCTGGCTGTCACAATTTAATGACAGGAATGTCACAAAGACAGACTCCAAATCTGGGACAGATTTGACTTCCCACCCCCCCTTTCTTCGCAGGCTCATCACCCTGTCACAGAAGGAGAACAGATGAGCATTTCTCTTGTCCAGAAATGGATCCCTGCTACATTTGGGCAGTGAGAGGAATGGACTTTGCTGCCATTTGGACTGGAGGAGAGCCCTGAACTGCTCTCTGTAATTTGTGACCTAGCGGAGCTCGACACAGATCGCTCTATAATCTTCTTTTCCTATGGGTGGCTGGCCTGAATGAAAAAAGCATAACCCCTGAGCCATAAATATTCCTTTTATGAATTATAGGAAATTCTTTTAAAGATGATTTTAAAGAAAACATAATCACAACATAGAAAGTTCAGAAATGGGGGTAGCATGGCCATCTGCTTACAAATTTCATAGGTCAGAGGGATATGAGCCATGTTCTTGTCTGAAAGACCAGGCCACAGACCTTTTCTTCAGAAAGCAGGACCTGGTTGTCATTCGTAGTCATACAGAGCTTTAAAATAATACCTCTCTTCAAAGAGACATGGATTTACAGAAATGTGCTTTCACATGCAGGCTGTTCGTGTGGAAAGGCCTTGGGAACAGGATGTTTGCTCTGCCTTCCCACCCATTCATTCCAACTCACCCACTTCAGGGCTGTCTCATCCAGCTGCACCTCTGCTAAATGCCCAGAGGAAACTCTAGGGTCCCAAGGGCTGGCACTAGACTCAGGGCACCCATAACTAGCTAGGCTGCCAGATCAGAGTACCCTATAGCAAGGACCCAAAAAGTTATAGGCAGAATTAAGGCCAATGCCAGAAAGGAAAAGGCCCAGAGTCAGACCTAGACCAGAACAGCATCAGGCAGACTCAGGGAAAAGGAGGAAAAGGAGGAAAAGGAGGTCTTTTTTTTTTTTAAAGTGAAAGAACAAAAACATATTAACAAACAGACAGCCACTTAAACAGTAGCACCAGAATAGTGCAAGGAAAAGGAGGTCTTGACAGAAGGACTTGAGTGACTTAGTGAATGCCCAGCTTCACATTGTTTGTGGCCATGTGTGTGGGTCTGGCTGGTTCAGCGAACCGGAGCTGAAGCCCCGGGTGGCTTTTCCAGGAGCTGTGACCTTCTGGTGGAAGTCTCCCACGCTGAGTCAGGTCCCATCCTGAGATGGTATCTCTCCCCAGGTGAACAAAGCCCTAAAGCAGAAGTCAGACATCGAGCACTATCGGAACAAGCTGCGCCTGAAAGCCAAGAGGAAGGGCTATTACGACTTCCCCCCGGTGGAGACAAACAAGGGCCTGACAGAAAGGAAAAAGATGTATGAAAAAGCCTCAAAGGAAATGGAACATGTTTTGGACCCAGACCCGGAACTGTGTGCTCCATATGCTGAGTCTAAAAACAGGTGCAGACTCCATGGTATTCTTTTTCTTTTCTCAAATAAATTTATAATTTATGATTAGCTTGTGATACATAATGGATATATCCATCATAGGGTATTGGTGCACATAGGTACCCCATCTCGATCCTTTGCTTTCCCTTCCTCCCGTCTCCCCCTATCCCCAAACCTTCTTCCCATCTCTACAAAGTACCTTCCTGCTTCTATTACCTCTGTTTTACTTTGCTCTTTTTTGACTTTAGGTTTCTCATATAAGAGGAAGCATGCTATGTTTAACTTTCTGTATCTGATTTATTTCATTTAGCATGATAGACTCAAGGGATTCTCTTTAGGTCATTGTAGCATGGGTGGGACGAGGGCAGATGTAGCCACCTCGAGCTATACAGACTTGGTTCCTTCATGTAGAGGCTGTAAGATTGGGATCTTTGTGGGCCACAGATCTGGGCCCCACTGGTCCATGCAGGCAAGTGCTCCATAATGAATGTGGAGGAGACTAAATTTGAAGCTATTTGAAAAATACTAGGGCAAATAACCATAATTGTCCATTAGCTTAACAGTATTTTCAAGCCAGTTGCTGTTTCAGAGCTAGGTGAAGATATAATTATCACCTACCTAGTTATATAACTTCCAGATCAAAGGACATTGTATTTTTTCAATTATGTTGGTGGCTCTTGCATAAGTAAAACACCTTTCACACCTCTATTCATCCAGCCTCCGGAGGTATTTACCACACTGCTGCTCAGCGCTGTGTACCGGTTAATCTCATCCATTCATACATTTGCTCGGCTGTTTGGCATGGATTGTCACCTGCTATGTGTCAGGCCCTGATCAAGATGTTCCACACTGACATGCCAATGGGTGCTTTTTCTCATTCATTCCTTTAATTCCTTCAACATTTATGAAGAACAGGGCCTTCAATTACTGTTCCTGTTGAACTGATGAGAATGAGAGATACTCACCCAAAAGTGCCAATCACAGGCCTGATGGATGTGTGAGGTGTGGCTTGCTGTAGCTGTCCAAAAGGAGGCCTGGTCTCTCAGCCAGGGCTCAACCAGGTGATCTGAATTAGCATCTTTCTCAGCCTGTTCTGTGCTGCTGTCACAGAATACTTGAAACTGGGTAATTTATAATGAACAGAAATTAATTTTCTCACAGTCCTAGAGGCTAGGAAGGCCAAGATCAAGGTACCAGCACCTGCCAAGGGCTTTCTTCCTTCATCATCACATAGTGGAAGGCAGAAAGACAGAAGGGGGCAAGAGGAAGCCAAACTTAACCCTCTCACAATGGCATTAACGTGACCCATGAGGACAGAATGTTGTGGCCCTATCACCTTCAAAATGCCCCACTCCGCGCACTGCCAAGACAACAGCTAAATTTCCACATGAATTTTGGTGGGGAGCAGCACGCCAACCAGACCACTGCCTTCCAAGCTTTGCCCCTAGCTGAGCAGAACGGTCTCACACACTGCGAGGGAGTGATGGGGCAGGTCCTGACCTGAATGAGTATTTATGAAAAGCAAAAATGATTCTGTGACAGACTTAAATCAAAGCCACAAAATCAAGTAGGGAGGTGGGACCAACTTTTATGAATTGAATCCATGTAATTTATTTTCAATAAAGAAAAGAGGAAATTCTAAACCAGGGCTTAATTTACCATGCTTCCGATTAGTCTGGGTTGGTCTGAGAAGCTGTTGACATAAAATCACACCGTGACGGGCTTCACAATGCATGTGTCACCATGTTAACAGCGGTAGGGAAAAGAGAAGAAAAGAGACAGATTTTACAAGGGGGACTGGTGGCAACTTTAGATTTTATGCTGCACTTTGGGACTCTGGTTCAGTGGTCTTTAGAGGATGCGGTGGTTGCTATTTCCCTGGGTTTCCTGCTGATTCTCCAGGAAAATGAATCAACCACGATGTATAAATGAGAGGAGCTTAGCTGTCCAAAGGGCAGGCCTGGTCTCTCAGACAGGGGTACTGGATACTACTGGACAAACAAATAAAATTGTTGGTGATGGCGTTTTCGCAAAAGAAAACCCACCCAAAATGAACACAACTATTTTCTGGCAGTGCCAGGCCACGTGCTGAAGGCCTTTTGGCGGCCTGCTGCTGCTGCTATGTATGTGGTTGATTCTCAGTAAATTTCCACTAAAAAAAGTGATTCAGTGCCGCACCCAAGACAGTTGTACTCCACAGCACCAAAAATATATATATTTTTAATTTGACCACTTAAGGAGAAAGGATGGATGGCCGCAAACTGAGTGAGCTGGGAAATGGGAAGGAGAGAAAGGATCAGTGAGAGACGAGAGACGGGGCGGAGAGAGACAATCAGAACAGAAGAGAGAAGTAGGCCCTGCCTGAGCTCAGCGTGGAGGAGGTGTGAGCTCAGAGGTGTCATTCCTGACACAGACTGCTGCTGACACCATAAGCTGCCTGCTGTTTAATCTCTTGTCACAGGTGAGAGCTCCCTGGTAATTGCTGTTCACAGTACAACCCTCCTGAGATGCTGCCTCAGCAGGGCACAGTGAGAGAATCGTTCTGCAGTCTGGAAGGAGCATCAGTAACCAGAATTTTACCTTCTAACCGAAGTTAAATGAAATGACGCGAGGTTTAGATTCTAGAGATCGGCTCGCCATCAGATCTTTTAAAGTTGTGTCCATTGCTATTTTCCTAACATCAGAAAAGTGCCCCGTTTTGTGTTACAAACTCTTAACTGAGCTACCAAGTGCACAGGTACTGTCTCAGTTTTCTTTGCACCTGTTCAGGCCAGCAGCATCCTGCTGGCTACGAGCCTGTGTGGCTTCCTTGTGAGGGCTGTTTTTCAGCAGCCACCCACCAGAAGTGTCAGGTTATTAATATGCTGTGCAGCACCCTTAGCTGTTGACAGGCTGGAATTGATGGATAAATACCCCTGGCACAGGAACTCTGGGGTATCAGGGACATGGTTGGAATACCCACACTTTCTAGTTTCTGAATTTCATGCTTTGGCATCTGAGATGTTGCTGACTCCAGAGAAACTGCTCATCCCAAGGCAAACCCAATTCCACGCTCGCTTTGGCAGCACATATAGGTGACCCAACTCCTGTGATAGTGATGAGAAGGACTTACCCCAAAGGGCGCTTTTCACATGCAAACAAGCCACCCAGTCCAAAATGCACACCTCAGCCACCTCCTTCTGAGGATCTCATGGGGCTCTCACTCTGGACTGTCATCCATCTGCCAGCATCACCCAGGGCCAGGTAGCAGGCAGCTGAGGACAGCCTACCCCACCCTGCATCTTACCCTGCACCGCTCCTTACTTCCACAGAAACCACAATACGCCACGCTTCCTCTTCATTTGGTCACCTCCTGGCAGACCCAGCTGCTCCCCACTGGGCTCAACCTGTCCCTTCCTCTTAAGCTCCTGAGTATAACAAAACGTGTTCCCAACAATGGTCAGCTCCTGACCTGTCTGGCTTGCCAGACCTGAATGATAATTAAAGCCACATTTTAAAACAACTCTCTCCCACACTTCTTCAGTGAGTTGGAGCCCCAGATATCCAAAACACTCACCTGCTCATATCTTGCCCCTGTTGATTTCCTTACTATTTCGCTCTTATTTCCCAACTTCACAGCTGGTGCTTCCTGGAACCACTTTCCAAATTCTCCGCTTGCACCCGTGTGTCTAAGGGAACCATCCTAAGGTAGCAACCCATAAAGACAGAGTTGCTGGGATAGAAAGTGGGGCTTCTTCTCGGTGGCTCTGGGCTGTCTCTATGGAACCCCGGGGCTCCGCAGAGCACTGTTTTCAAACCTCTTTCTTTAATTAACCTGGGATGAAAAAGCTCTTAAAAATCCAAGTAAAATACTTCATTATCCGCCAAGCAGTATTTCCAGAGCCAAAAAATTGATGAAGTTTACATGTTCCAAAATGTATTACCTTTGGGGCTGGGGATGTGGCTCAGTGGTAGAGCTCTTGCCTTGTGCGCATGAGGCCCTGAGTTTGATCCCCAGCACCACATACATTAAAACAATGCACTAATTATAAATAAATAAATTTTTTAAAAAGTATTACCTTTATAAAAATACAGCAAAATACCAAGAAGAAATGAGTATACTTAATGGAAATCCATTTGATTAAAATAGGTAATTTCTCTGCCTGAGAGACTAACTTATTTTTAAGCAGATGTTCACACATCAGGCACACATATGGTGGTCTGGTCAATTGAGATCCATGTTAAACTGTAACCTTTAAGCCATGCATCATAATGGAACCTTGTCTCTGAGGGAACATTAGACTGGTGAATGCTCAGTGTCGAAGCTCTAGCCCACATTCATCGTTCTTGAAAGGTTCTTGTGCATTTCATTGTGGTATTTCTAGTACTTACAGAATCACCTACTGAAATGTCAATTGTCAGTCCTCCTGGTTACTCTTCCACCTCCCTTTTAGTAAATCTTTTCTAAATGGGCTAATTAGCAATCTCAAGATAGTTATGAAGTCTGCTTTTTCAAAACAGTATTTGTAATTAGGTCAAGGATGAGAATTCCTTGGGGTTTGCTGAAGTCTGAGCAACTCACAAGCTCACTGAGGTTGGGTACCTTCCCTGAAGGAAGTCTTTAATTGCAGATAACTGGAGAGAACAATTTATAATATCACATTGTTAGTGCCTATATTAGTCAGGAGTCATTTGGTGGCAAGTGATGGAAACCCAGCACAAACTAGTTAAATAGAAGAGGAATATAGTACTGAGCATTATTGAAAGGTCCACCCTTCAGCGCAGCTGGATGAGGGAAGGGTCACACATTGTCTCCTGCATTTTCTCTTTCTCTCTCGTCATTCTTTGCCAGTCCCATTGGGAGGTTCTAACTTCATGGTGGCAAACAAGCTGCCAGCAACTTCAGGCTTGTGTTCCTATCTTCTTAGAAATCTTAATGCCAAGAAAGTGTCTCCCAGTTGCCCTAGAAAAAACCCTGAGACTCACTCTCATTGGGCCAACTCGTGCTCAACACTGACCAATCACATGGTCATCAGCATGTGATGCTGTGATCGGTCTAACCTAAGTCAGATGCCTACCCCTAGAGGAAATGTACCTTCAAACAACATCCTGCTGCTTTTATCTGTAGAAGGTTATGGATACCAGGAAGACATTGACAACAGATACTCTCAAAATAGGTATAAACTCCTCAAGGTAATGGAGTGAATTTAACAATATCTGTTTCATTCCCAAAGCTATTTGCAAGAGTATTGCTTTGCCTCGGAATTCTAATATCTGTCATAAATGGTGTGTGTCTACAATGCTCTGACAGATTTACTGTGTGTTCCTGAAGAAGTGTGTATGCCTGCTAGGTGTCTGATTTCCCACATAGTCCGTGGGGATAAAGGGTGTAATCTCTCCATCTTCAGCACATGAATAGCTGGTCTTAGAACCCAGATATGCAATCTTGTATGCAGGGGAGTTCTCTGAAGATAGGTGGTCTGGAAATGCAAAGTATTTGCAGAAAGATGAGAGAAAAGTTGTATCTTTTTGTCATGCTCATGAAAGTCACCTGTCCCTCCTATTTGTAAAAGTTGCCCTTGTGGAAGAAAAGCATAACCATCATCCCCTTTATGTTGCTGACTTCTTTCCTCTCTTCAGATAGCTTTCTCTAAGGACAAGTGGGAACAAGACAGTAGTGACCAATGTATGGATTTTCTAAAAGTAGCTGACCAGAGCCTCTGATGATCTACGTCCCAGACCTAATACTCTGTCCACATGGCATGGGGCTGGCTCCACTTAAGACTTAGCTTCTCCCCAGAGAAGCTCCCCTGACCATCTTACCTGAAGTTGGCCCCGATCCTAGTCACCCTCTGTTATATCTCCTTATTTCCCTTAATAGCATGTTCTGTCTCCCTCAGTAGGATGTAAACTCTGGAAGAGTTGGGACTCTGGATGCTTATCTTCTTCCACAGTGCCTAGTATAGAGTAGGATCTTAGGGAAGGAAGAATGGATGGATGGATGGATGGATGGATGGGTCAGTGAGTGGGTAGATGGATGGGCTCTGTGTTGTTTAGTTTTCCTCCAGTGTGACAAAGAGCCTGAGGTAAATCAGCTTAAGAAGGAAAGGTTTATCTGTGCTTAGAATTTCACAGGTCTTCAGCTATCATTGCTTGGCCTCGTCACTCTAGGCCTGAAACAAGGCCGAACGTCATGGTGGAGAGCATGGGGAGAGCAGAGCCACTCCCTTCATGGTGGCCAGGAAGAGGAGAGAGAGAGAGAGAGACAGGGAGAGAGACAGAGAGACAGACACAGACACAGAGACACAGAGATCGAGAACAAAGCAAGGATAAGAGTTAGACTTCAAGGGCATGCCCCAAGGACTTACTGCTTTCTACTCAACCCTACCTCCTAAGTTTCTACCACTTCCCAATAACCAAGAAAATGATGAATTATGAGGTTAGAACCCCCCGGTCGCCTTCCAAAGGCCCTGCCTCTGACCACTGCTGTACTAGGGACAAAGCCTTCAACACAGGAGCTTTTGGGGACTTTTCAAATCCAAGCCAGAGCAGGCTCCAAACATCCTCTAGGTTTATGGGTTCTTAGTTCAGAAAGGAATCCCCTGTAGGAACTGTAGAAAGGAAATCTATCACCAATCACAATATTAGGCAACCCACTAGCTGCAGTGTTTATTAATACATTGTAGAGTCCTGCACTTGAAATCAGAAGGATTAAAATGAACAAGAGGCTGCTGAATCAACAAAGTCAGGAAAGGCAAGTGTGTTCCGCCAGCCTTCACTGTCTGCGAGGGTCAAGAGAGAACCCTGGCCTTCCCATCAGCAGAATTTTAGATGAGCTTGCACTGCTGTTATGGATGGTAGTTACCTAGTTTTCATAGGAAAGAGCACTCATAATTCAACCACATGGTTGCAGCATCTGGTGGAAAAAAAAAAAAAAACCAAGGCAACAACTGCCCATTAAGGCCAGGGAGCAAATTCCATCGATTCTGAGGATTTGTGTGGCAAATGCAAAACCCTTCATTGGTTGACTGTAGTTTTGGATCAGTGGAGAATTCCATCTGTCAGGGCATTTGCTGTATCATAACAGTTGTTGAATTTTCTTCAGGCAACAGATGAAGAACTCTGTCTACCGAAGCCGGCAGTCTCTGAACAGCCCCAGTCCGGGAGAAACTGAGATGGACCTTCTGGTCACTCGGGAGCGACCCCGGCGTGGAATCCGGAACAGCGGATATGATGTAAGTCTCTGGAGGGCTGGGGTGAACACAAGCTCTGTTGTCCCCTGAAAGCAAGAAGGGCCAAGCATCCCATATTGTGTCAGTTTACTACATGTTTCTGGAAATTGAAAATGCATTAAAATGCTTTCTATTTTTTACTACTTCTTTTGCAAAATAATATGTGTCAGAGTAACACATTGTGCTGACAAGATCGTGATTTCTGAATTGCACTGTTTTGCAAATAATACTGACCTAAAAGCAGTAGAGGTTCTCAGTGTCCTAATTTCCTTTCCTTCTGTCTTGATGAGAAACTCGTAAGAACCATGGAAATGGGTTAGAATTCTTTGGAGCAGCAGCTTCTTTTAATTTACAGCAGTGATAAAAAAATTTGGACTTGTTCCTGATTTCATAACTCCTCAATATGTCATGGAAACAATGAGATGCCCCACAGAGCGAGTTGATGATTTTGTATGACAAAGCACGTTGCCTGGGTTTTGTGATGTATCCAAGCTGCAGAAATCCTCCTGACCCCTTCCCCAGAAGAGGAATTGCATCCCCGTGCCTCCTAGTAAGCCGGGTACATCCTGAACTTAGAGTTGCCCCATGAGCTCACGTGAATTATTCTGGGCTGAGATGGTACTAACGTTGCTCCCTGCCCCACAATTTCAAACGGTCTTGATATACTCCTAGGTTTTGTGAAAAATATTTCTCTTCCTTCCCCTAAGATGTTTTTCTAATGACAAATTAAAATTTTTCTGTAGCAAGAATTATCATTCCAATATGTCTGAAGAAACTTTTGTTATAATTTGAGAAGTTGTAGTTGGAAAATGATAGTGGATTTCTTAAATATATCACACGTACTTAATGAAAGGAGTATTCCCCCCTGAGGATTGGCCACTATTTGCCACAAAAGCTTAAAATGAGATTCTTTAATGGTTCAGTTGAAAAACAAGGATTTTTTTTACCTGACTTCAGTCTCTGCTAACCTAACATTTAAACTTGATGTTTGCATTGACAGTGATACTCTTTATCTTTTGTTTTTCTTTCTTTTTCATAAAAGTTTGATAAGTTAATTGTATAAAATTCCAAACACAGCATATTTTTTCCTATAGGTTAAACTATCTTAGCATATAATTTTTCTCCTCATAAGCAATATTTCCTCTACCATAGTTATTCTTTGATTTTCTCATCCGTGATTAAAAACCAGCATAAATTTTAAGTTTCTGGTTAACCCTCCTACCAAGAGCAAACATCCTTCCTAGATGTTTGCTTAGTTAAGGGTATTTTTTTTCCCACTCAAGTAGCTGAAGGATGAGAGAATTTTTAGTTTATCTCAAGAATAGAATCAGTAAATGTTATGACTCAGACCTACAACGACCTCCAGCAGGTTTATGTGTTCCAAGGTGGGGCCTTTGGAAGGGGATTGGATTGTAGGGGTGCTGCACCCATCGGTGACTTCACCCATCAGAGGGCTCAGAGCGGAGCGTGCCGTCAGGAGGTGGATCCTGATCAGAGGGGCGTCACCGGGGGCGTGGCTGGCGAGGGTGTCGTCTCCCGCCTGTCTTCCCTTTGCTCTCTGCTTCCTTCTCACCATGATGCGAGCAGCTTTCCTCTGCCGGACCCTTCCGCCCTGCCTTCCTACTCTGGAGCCAGCTGACTGCGAATCCTCTAAAAACCAGGAACCAAATCAACTTTTCCTCCTTTAATTTATGGGTGTTGGGTGTTGTGTCCGGTGACAAGAAAGTGACTAAAACAACAGGTTTCTTGTGGAAGGCTAGGCATGGACCCTTTTACAGTTATGGGGGGACGGGGTGGACGGGGGAAAGGAGAAAAGAAGGGAGGGAAAAGTACATATATACACAAGATAGCTAGGATAATGGCGCTATTAATTCTATTAGTTCACTTAAAGGAACAGTTAGTGCTCATATTGCACGATCAGTTTTGCATGCCTGTATCTGGTAATCTGAGCAACTATTTTGAAGATAACAAAATGCAATATGATAACCATTGTTAATTTCCTATCATCTTGTTTTGAAATTCTGTGTCATTTTTATTGGATTTTATTCTGTTTAAAATGAAAAAATAATTATGAAAGGTGAACATTGCAGACCCTTTTAATCTTGTGATATGACTTGCAGTATTCACCTAGTGCCTTTGGAATATGGTTAGTAAAATACCTCCAACAGCAAGAGGGAATTTTTATAAGCACATTGTTCATCCTTCACAGACATTTATAAATATTCCACGTGCAGCTTACTTTCAGGAGGCTCTCTCCATTCTAATAGACTTTTCAAAGCTATATTCATTTGAGAAGCATATGCGCTCTAAAAGCCATAAATATAAACTTTCTTAAGAGAAAATGATCATCCGGTGGGGAGTTCCAACACTTGAAACTATTTGCTTTGAGAATGGCATTCCTGCTGGGACGGGGGTTGAGGCTCAGCGGTAGAACACTTGTCCAGGGTATGTGAGGCCCTGGGTTCAATCCCCAGCGGCAGCACCACCAAAAGCAAATGGATGGAAGGTCAGAGGTAAGGGAGTAGCGAGATGTAGAGGGATAAAGGGAGCAGAAGTGGCCAGGAGGTGTTACGCGCAGGCACCAGTTCCCCAAAACGGTATCACTATCCTCTGCTGCAAACATCAGTATGTACTGCAAGCACACTTTAAAAAAAGAAAAAGAAAGAAAGCACACCATGAGCATCCGGGCATTTCGGCATGTACCTGTAGCTCCGACTACTCCGGATGTTGAGGCAGGAGGGTCGTGAGTTTGAGGCCAGCCTTGAACAGCACAGGCGACATGGCAAGACTTTTTCTCAGAAAGAAATATCGCACTGCCCACCTGTGTCTCTCTTGTGCTTTTTCTGCTGGACGTATGAAAAGGGCTTCACATCTACTAACTGTACACTATAGACTGAGCCCCACTCTGCTCTTTATGTGTATAACCTTACTGAATTTGCGTGGATTCCAGTTGGGGAGATGCCGTCATTACGCCCATTGCATGGAAGAGAAAACTGAGGTTCAGAGGAGTTCCATGACTTGTCTGCCCAGTTAACCCCCTTGCTGGGTGGGTTTTATGGACATCCCCACAAGTGTATGTCTACCCTCACATAAGGTAATGTATGTCCTATATTGCTGACCCTCTGCTGAGGCCAGATGTCAGGTCTCAAAAAGATTCCTCCGTGGGTAACGCATACAAGCAAAAACATGGACCAGCAAACAAAAAAACAAAAAGAAGTGAGTCATGTTTCAAAACAGTACATTCATTTTCTTTCTTTTTAAAGAGAATAATAAAAAAAAGAACCGTAGCAAAATACCAACAATATAGACAAAAACAAAACAAAGCAAAAACAATAAAAATGATACAGGGTTTCAGAACAAAATGATAGGAATTAACAGTGGCTGTTATGTTACATATGGTTATCTTCAACAGAGTTGCTCAGATGATCAGGTGTAAGAATGCAAGATTGATCAAATCCTTAAAGAGACTAAAAAATAAAAACAAAAAAACCATCAGAAATGATACAGAGTTTCACTAGACAAGATGCTAGGAATTCATCAATGGTTGTTTTATTGCATATTGTTGTCTTCAAATTAGTTGTTCAGATTACCGGGTATAAGCATGCAAAATTGGTCAAAAAGAGAAAAGAATTAGTCATTAACTATTTTTTTTCAATAAACCATTAGACGTCAGCAGTACAGTTACCCCAGCTATCCTCCCATATACATATATATTTTTCCCTTCCTTTTTTATTTCTTCTTCTCCTTTTGCTCATCCCAGTTGTTCCTTTCTTTGTGCAATTTCTTTCCCTTTCCCAATATCTGTTGTATGTTTGGGTTTTATGTGCCCTCTCAGTTTCCTACACTAGGGAGACAATATGATGTTTACACATGTGGGCCCATTTATTTCATTTACAAGTATGGTCTCTAGTTGCATCCATTTACCTACGAAAGCCTCAAGTTTACCTGTTTTTATAGCTAAGTAATACTGCATTGTATAAAAATATCACGTCTTTTTTATCCATTCCTCTGTTGATGGGCATTTGGGTTGTTTCCAAGATCTAGCTATGACAAATTGGGCTGCTATAAACAGGGTGCACATATATTACTGTGGTATGGTGGTTTTAATTCTTCTGGGAAAAAAACTAGAAGGGGAAGATCTGGGTTAAGTAGGACTTCTAATACTAGTTTTGTGAGGAATCTCCACATCCTTTCCACAGTGGTTTCACCAGTTTACACTCCCACCAGCAGTAGAGAAAGATTCCTTTTTCCTCACAACCGCTCCAGCGTTTGTTATTGGTTGATTTCTTAATGATAGCCACTCTTTCTGGGGTGAACTGAAATCTCAGTGTTGTTTTAATTTGCATTTCTTGAATGACTAATGATTTGAACATTTTTTCATATATTTATTCGCCAGTAGTACTTCTTCATCTGAGAAGTGTGTATTCATCTCAGATCCCCTTTTTGGATTGTGTTTTTGAATTTTGGGGGAGTACATTCATCTTCTAATTCCAATCATTTTCCAAAACTGGCAAGGTAGTCTGGGTACAAGAATCCATCAGGCCAGCCGTGAACTGGTCATTCCACTGGACATATGTCATTCTTCCTATGGGGTGTGGAGATCTCAAAACCAGGTCAAAGCACCTGGTCATTTGGAAAATGGCAGAAACCAAAGCACTGGGAGATTGATTTAATTTTGAATTTATCAAAGGTTGGCTTTAGAGTCCCAAAAGAAAAGGTTGCATGTAAAAATAATAAATACATAAATAAGAAACAAACCCTAGGCAAACCTTAGCCCCTGCATGGGTGGCAGCCTAGATTGTTTCAAATGTTTCTGTACAGCAAGACGTGCTCCAGCCTGCAGACTTGGCTCACAGGGATTTGGCGTCTCCAGAGGTTGCAGCAATGATGCTCAACCTCTTAGTCGTCCTGTCAGCCAGTACAGCCCTGGCGGTAACTATGGACCAGTTAGTAGTAATTTTCTAGAACTACCCCTGTGTAAAGAACGCATTATTTTTTAAAGAGTTCCCCAATCAGTCACTTCTAAGAGACAAGAATGTATTGTTAAACTAACTTTTGCACTAAAATTACTTTGTCCTTATGTGTGTAAATACTGCATTGTTTCTCTGGTGTGAGAAACTGAAAGTGCAAATACATACTGTGAAGTAGGAAGAAAATCTTCAAATGAAAGGGAAGGACAGAGAGGGGAGGAGGAAAGGAAGGAAGGGAAAAGAAAAAAATGATGAGAAAAGAAGGAAAAAATGGAAACAAGGAGGGGGAGGGGTTGAAGGGAGTGGAGGGCAGTGGGGAGAAAAAGGATCACATTGTATCATGTACAGGTACAAATTCCCTGTAATGAATGTGTTCCTTATGTACCAGGAGACCTAATTAATAAAAAATAAAATAAAGTTCCTTTGTCCGACTTGTAATGCAGGTAGAAAAGACAAATCTCAGCCTACTGTGTAAAAGTAAAAAAAAAAATTTCTATTTTAAGATATTGATTTCTGAATGAAAATCATGGAGAAAATAAGGAAGCAGTGAATAAAAGGGAAGAAAACACCCCAATTATGATTCTCAGGTACTGATTTTTCCCTTATCAACCCATTAGCCCAGTCTATACACAATACAGTAGGTTTTGCTTGCAAAGAGCCAGGAATAATCTAATCATTCCCTGAAGATAAAAATGCACATTTCCGGGCAGGTCTGAGTGGTAGAGTTCTTGCCTTTGGTTTTTGAGGCACTGGCGATGGGATCCAGGGGCTTGTGGATGCCAGGTGAGCCCTCGAGTGCTGCCCCTCTAACCCTGATCTATTTCCTCTTTTAAAGTTTAAAAGTCTGTGGCAGGCATACATTCAGCTGTCTGCCTTGGCTATGGGGGAGCCTTTGAAGTGGATTGCTGTAATTATAACTTTGAAAGTTACAGACATTTTAAAGTCACTTCCCTTAGGCTTCTTTCTGATGCTTTGTCTAAAGTTCCATGCACGAGAGGCACAGGTGGCCCCCAACTCAGGAGCTTTTGACTTGTGATTTTTAAACCTTATGATGATTTGAAGGTAATATGTTTTCAGTAGAACACAGACTTTAAATTTTTATTCTTCCCAGGCTAGCAAGCAGTATGCGGTTGATATTCTCTTGTAACTCTAGACAGTGGCGGAGAACCACAGCTCCCAGTCACGCCCCTGCTGTGGACTGTGTTGCCGGCATTGTTTGGATATGGTCTCTTGTGTTTCTGCATCCTATCATGTTTACAAAACTGTATTTGTGCATGAGATCTTCAGCCTATTTTAGGCTTTGTGTTAGATGGTTTCATGCAGCTGTAAGCTAAGATAAGCATTGCGAGTGTGCTTAAAGTAAGGTCGGTGAATCCAGGACCCTCAGTAGGTCAGATGACTTGGGATATTATCGTATACAGTGGGTTTCTTGGGTCATAACCCCATCATAAGTCAAGGGGCACCTGGACTTGGTGAGAATTCCTGGCCTTCTGACGGTTCACTCCCTAAAAACTGACTGGAGGGTCTGAGAGTTGTGTTGCTTAATCTTGATTGTCAACTTGACTGGATCAAGAGATTACTGGTGAGGTGATTGGCTTGTAAGGGCTCTAACAGTTCACAGCTGAGTGGGCTATTAGACGGTGGGCCCTGCCAGGTAACCCTGGGGACCATATCTAGTCTCTGGCCCCTCCTTGTCTGGCTCTTCCCCTGTGCTGTGTTCCTGCCTGACATGCCCTTCTGCCATGGTATTTCTGCCTTCCCACCAACTGACCATGGACTAGAACCTCAGAAACTGTGAGCCAGCTAAACCTCTTGTCCTTTGTGTATCCAATATTTCATCCCAGCAGCAGGAAAGCTGACCAGTGCAAAAGTAAGAATGTTCAGCAGGAAAGCTGGCCCACCAGCGTACTTCAGAAGAGTCAGGGTCACGACCATTAGCTCTCTCGTTCCAGTGGCGTGCTTTGGGAAATGTTTTGAAATGTCATCAAAACTCAAATTATTTTACAACTTAAAAGTACATGTAAATCTACCAGAAGGAGTAGTATAAGCAATATCCAGCTGCAGAAAACAGAAAACATCAAGCTGTTTTAAACAGACAAAAAATGACCAGAAAGAATTAGGTACTCATAAAATTATCAGAGGGCTGATGATGTCAAAGAAATACTCTTAAAATAACTCTCCAGGGCTGACCCTAAGGAGGGGCTACTACCTCTCTCTGAAGCAGGAAGGTGGGGAGCAGGCTGCTCTGGAACTGCCACAGTTAAGAAAACGCAGCTAGTTGGGTGTGGCTGCACACACCTGTCCTCCTAGCAGTAGGGAGGCTGAGGTGAGAGATTCACAAGTTTGAGGCCAGCCTGGGCTATGTAGTAAATTCAAGGCCACCCTGGACCATATAGGAAGATCCTGTTTCAAAACAAAGATGGCAGAAGGAAAGAAGGGAGGGGCGCGAGGAGAAAGAGAAAGGGAGAAGTGTTAGGTTTGGTGCAAGTGAGCGACAGAACAAAGGTAAAGAAAGTCTTTATTGCCAGCCACAGGAGGGCTACTAAAGAGACCAGGACCCTCTGAGGGAGGGAGCTGGGAACAAAGAATAAATTGGGCTAGGTTGGGGGTGGAGTTGATGGGGACGGTTTAGGTGACACCGATTGGAAAGGCGAATGCGCATGAGCAAAAGGAAATGCGGAGTAGTGGTCAGGTGGGGAGAGGAAGAAGGCCGATGCCTGTCTGGGTGGGACACGTTGTCTTTTTGGGCCCTACACCATGCTGGATCGCTGCCATGATGGCTTGGCAGAATTTTGTGTGGGCGGAAACCTATCGAAAAGAAAGGACAGAACGACCCAAGAATGAGAGAGCCCTGTATAACTTGTTTCAGCACCACCAGTGAAAGCAGCAGAAAGCTAGGCCTGCCTCAGTTCCTCTGTCCAGACTGGACACCAGTGCATCCAGTCTGCAGAGCCCAAGTCTTGCAGAAGTCCAGAGTATGCACATTAGCCATTCAGCCTCAATGGTACAGAAATGTGTGCTGCAAAGAGATGGCTGGGGGTGTGCTCACTATCCCCGTCACGGGTACTGTGCAGCGAGAGCAGGTTTACCAGGCCGGGCACCACTAGGGAAGCATTTAGGGTAATAAGTAAGGAAAGTAGATAGCCAAGAGGAAAACAACCCATCTCCCAGAGCTCAGTCCCTAGCAGCTTGCTGAGGCTGTGGGCCCTGATGGTTGCGCCTCGTAGGTGTTGATGTTGCTGGCCGTTCACCTGACAGTGCAGCCAGCTCTGCTTGTCGCAGGTGACCTGTGGTGACTGGAAGGAGGCCAGGGAATCAGAACAGCTGTTTTGATGGATTCCACTTGCAGGGAATATGAAATATGACCTGGCTGCCTACAATACTTTATAGCAACTCTGGAGTTCTCTAGGTAAGTCTGTAATTGTATAATGAATGCAACTCTTCCCCCCACATCTACTCCCCACCCCTGACCCTGCATTTTACAGCTTCGACAGAATAGATGGAGACCAAGGCTGATCCCAGGAGTGACCGGGCACTGCATGACGGAGTAGGGCTGCCTGCGGTTACAGTCAACTCTTGACTTTGTGGAAGCAAATGGTTGATGTCAGGGATTTTGTCCTTTATTCTAGAAGCAACCTGCATGTTGCCCCCTGAACTAGGTGCCCTTGTGTTGACCCTACACTATCAGCACCTTAGCATCCCACCTAGAACTTTCCTACATCATCCCACATTTCAGCATCCAATTTCTCTCTCCTTTCTCTGCCAGCCAATTTAAGCTATAAGGGCTGGGGATATAGCTCAGTGGAATAAGCGCCTACCTAGCAAGCGCAGGGTCCTGAGTTCGATCCCCAGTACCGCAAAAAAAAAAAAAAAAAAAAAAAAATTTAAGCTATAAGTACCCTAACTTATATGGCTCAAGTTCATGGATAGCACAGTGTACTTTAACTGGGGCTTCCAACCCAAGGGAAATATCTGACAATAGATCAGGCTCTGGAGAGCCTGAGGCAAAGACGGTGAGGTGTTTGACGTCACTCAGAGCCAGGCCTCCACTCCCCGCTCTTCCCATACAGGCAACTTTCCACTAGGGCTGGGGGTGGACAGGCCTTCTCTTCCGTCAGCACTTGAGTGCGATGCAGTTGCTTCTCTCTGATCTCCTGTGCTCTCAACCTGCCTGGGTTCCTGCCTACCCATCCCAGCTTCTCCCAGACTCTCAGATCTCTCAGCTTTTTGACCTAGGTAGTCACTGTCTCCAGCAAGCTCTTGGTGAGAACACCTGCCAGGGAAGAGATGGAAACTGGATTTGGCAGAGCTAGGAGCTGGACAGCGGGACAGAACTACAAAGCCTCAGCTGACTCCCTATAGAGTTGTCCAAGTCTAGGTGCAGCCACTGGGCATTTGTATGCTCCTATAGAACAGTCACTGGGTGTCCTTGGCTGAGGCCACTCTCTTTAGCCAAGGGCAATTCCCAGCAAGGCCAGTTTCCAGCAAGGTCAGTTCCCGTCAGAGAGCTGGCAGCTGGCAGTGTGCCCAGCAGCTGGGGAACCAGTCCTGCAGTCCCAAGCCCAATGGCTCTGTCCACTCTTGTGCTCCGTGGCCTGCTGTAGCCACCAAACCTCTGTAGAAGTCAGAGGCTAGTGGACAGATGAGAATACCCCTCTGGGCTGCTGTCACTTTCATGCGGGTAGCAATCACATATTGAGTGCTGGACCTCATAGCACATGTGCGCTGAACATACGCAAATCCAGCAGTACAGGGCCCTGAGAGAAGATGGAAAAGAAATAATAATTAATGCCTGAACATGTAGCCTTTGCATATACTCTTCATGTGGCACCTTGCACATTCTTTTCCCCATTACTCTCTAAGACGGCATATTCAAGGCCACACGCACGTTACCACAAGGATGATTTAATGGATTTGCAAAGGCTTAATTTGACATGATTTTACCTTCTCTGCTGGCATTAGCATCTAAGCCCCACGTGGAGTTCCACTGTACCTACCTGTGCGAGGCTCTGGAGAAGAGAAAGATGTAGTCCCTGTCGTGTGTGACTAAGGCGATTGCACATCTGTGGGGCGAGGTGGGGGTGTGTGCAACATATTCTGACAGTGAACCTGGATAGGAGAAGAGGGTCCTCCTGCAAGTCTATTCCTCCATCTGTTCCCTGGTTGGTGCTGGGTCTAGTCCCCATTGCTCACCATTGCTGCCGGTGCCACACTGCTACGGGGAATCCTGAAACACACAGCTTTTGCTCAAGTCCTCTGCATAGCTTTGGATGGGAGACTCCACATCTAGGCTCCCCACTTAGGACTCACTTAGGGTGGCCAGCTCAGGCTAGCCTGCTGGCTCAGTTCATCACTTCTAACCCACCACAGGGCTGCTGCCCGAATGCCCTGCCCTCAACTTGCCAGAGTGCTGTCTTTGCACATGCTTGTGGCTCTGTTCAGAATGTACCTTCCAGCCTGCTTCCCCTAAGGCAAGATTCCTCTGTGACACTTGGGGCTGTGTGATTCTTTGTCCTGAACATTGTAGGACATTTAGCAGCATCCCTGGCCTCTACCCACTAACTGCCAATAGCCCCTCCAAATTGTGACAACCCAAACTGTCTCTAGACATCCCCACATGTTCCCTGGGAGGTACACCCAGTGATGTAGGCAATGCTTTCAGCCCTTGGTTTAAATATTATCCTCCCCAGAAACTTTTCCCAGCCCCCATGCCTGTAGATCTGGCACAGATGCCCCTCTGTTGTGTTCCAGTGGCCCCTGGTTCCTGCCCCAGTCACAACCCTCACCTTCAGTTTCCAATTATTGGTGTATTTATTTTATTTCCCCATTCAACTCCTCAAGGGCAGGAATCATGTTTTATTCACTCCTGAAAGCTCAGCACTCAGCACAGGGCCTGGTGTATAGCAGACACAGTGTCTCTATTTGTTGAGCAAATGAACAAACAAGCGTGGTGATAGGCAGAGAGGTGACTCCTAAGCTAAGACTTGAAAAAATGGGGCACAGGGATAGCTCTGAGACATAGAAACATCCAACTCACCTATCAAAGCTGGAGCCAAATGCATGGCACTGTTTGGAATCCAGTCTAAATGGTAGTTATCAGTTAGGATGCTTTGGGTGAAATTAACAGGAAATACAACCCAACTCAAGCTGTTGTAAAGCACAGAGGAAGGGACTGGGGGTGCAGCTCAGTGGGAGAGCACTTACCTAGCATGCAGGAAGCAACGAAGCCTATTGGGAGCAGGCAGGGAACATCAGCTCTTGTGACTCCAGCTAAGACTGCAGCAGGGACCGTGGCAAGGTTCCTTCTTCTGTGCTTGCACTGTACACGCTCAGAATGACCCTGAGATAGGTGTCCCACATCTTAGAGAGGACTTTCCCCAAAAGGTGACTTTCTTGGGGAAGATGAAATAAGAGATGGACTTCATGAAGGAAGCCCAAGACCTTTTGCCCACTGCCCCACCGCAAAGCCACACTTCCATACAGGACCTCAAAACTCAAGCTGTTCCAAACACAGGTGGGCCAGGAATATTGAGTCAAGAGAGATGACTGTGTTGTGACCTGCACAGTATCAAAGCCCTCTCTGCTCTGCGGAGGGCAGTGGGGTGAGGTTCAGGAGCTGGAGTGGAGCTGGTTCCTGGGGGTCTGCTACAGGCTGCAGAGCTTTTGTTTGGGGGACAGAGTATAATGCTGAGAACACAGAACCACCTTCTTTTGGCCCTGACTGTCCTACCGGTACGATCTCAGTGTAACTGTGGCTCACTCCTTGAAAGATTAAGAAACAACAAGAAAAGAGGATGGACCTCTTTCCTGAGAAGCCTGTGAGACTCTGTCATATCTTCAGCTCACCCAGAGCGGAAGCAGCATGTTGTCCTCCTGTCCCCGTAGCATGGGTGTGACTGCTGTTTTGGAAGCCAGAATGAAATCTGACATTTTTGGTGAGGTTTTTCAGAATTTCACATGCACACTTCGCGGAGAGGAATCATCAAGCCATTATTTCAAACCTCCCACCTGTTCCGTGGGGAGCTGATCTCACTCTACCAACAGAGAAGCTTTTGAGACAGCTCAGTCTGAAGCTGCTGCAGAGATCTCCGTGCTCCTGTCCTGTGGTCATCTTCTCCCCACGAGGCGAAGGCAAACGTCCTGAAATTTGGTTTCCAGAAGCAACTTCCTAGATCTACCTCTGCTTCCCTGGGGGTGGGCAGCACAGGCAGCCCCATTCCAACCAGGGCAGGCATTATATGGACAAAGCAGCCCTCTTTTGTGCGGCTCAGAAGACGCCCCCTGATTGGTGGAAGAAAACACGGACATAGAGCCAGATCAATTTCATCAGGGCCAGATGGCCCAGAATTTGTCTTGCTGAAACCCCACCTGGCCTCTGGGCCCTCGCCAGGAAGTTGCAGGGTCTGTTCAAAATCTGCTCTTCTTGCAGGATGAAGCTGCCCTTCACACTAAGTAGAAGATCAGGGTCTTGGGGGAAACTTTGGAGAAGGTCTTCAGATACTTGTACTCTGGAAATGTGCCAGGAGGGGGCCAAGTGATGCTGCTTGTCCTGGAAAATGTGGCCTTGTAAGATATCCACCCACTCTGGGGCTCATCACTAAGAAATTCTGGAATACATGGTCTTAGGAGCCCTCATCCTGCTTCTTGCGCGCACTGGGAGTAAGACTTTCAAAACTATCCTAGACCCACGGAAATGTCTTTCACTGTCTTGTTTTTCTGCTGGTGTTTGGTTTTGAACCTGGGTCTTCACAGTGAGCTACATCTCCAGCTCTTTTTATTTGTCACATTGCAACGGGGTCGCAGTAAGTTGCTCAGGCTGACTTGTGATCCTCTTGCTTCTGCCTCCTTGCTAGCTGGGATTAGAAGTAGATGCCACCATGCCCAGCTATCTTTTACTGCCTTTAAACAGAAATGTTTCAGGCTCTTCAAGCTAATTTCCACATGGTCATCCAGTGAGTCTTTATGAATGTCTAACTGTGTGCCATCCTGAGGGGCAGTAGCGGTCATGCCAAAGTCCCTCCCCTCGCGGAGCCTGCAGTCCAGTAGGGGGGCCGACAGAAACACTTTTGCAGAGATGGCTGGCATAATTCCCAGAATGTGCAGCAGGGTGAGGCAATGAGGAATCTCAGGGTGGGCCAGGGAAAGGCTCCTTTCGGAGGTGACTTTTGAGCAAATACCTAAAATGAGGGTGCCAGGCATGGTGAGCCCCAGGAGAGGGCGTTCTGGGCAGCAGCAGCAGTGAGGTTTAGAGGGAGATGCACCTGTGGGAGCCTGGAGAGCACCCAGAGACCTGTGTCACGGGAGTCCCCTTCATGGTAAGAGCTCCCGGCCTTAACTCCTTCCTTCCCCTCACCCCCACCACATTGAATCTGTCAGTTCTCTTTCAAAATATATCTTGACCTCATTCACATCCTCCTTGTCCACACCCACCCCAACCCAAGCCCTTGCCATCTCTTCTCGTCTGGATTACTGCAAGAGCCTGCTAAATGACCCATAAATTCTTGCATTCCAATCACATTTCTCTTCTGTTTGGAATTCTCTGATAGTTTCCACTTGTCCTCCTGACAGCTGGGGCCTCAGCCACAAGATCCATGTATTCCTTTGCGAGGTCACAGGCTGGGCAGTTTAAATAATAGAAGTGTATTTTCTCCCAGGCCAGGAGGCCAAAGCTCTAAATCAGGGTATTAGGAGTGCTGTTCCCTCTGAAGGCCGTGAGAGCAGGCTCCAGGCCTCGCTCCTGGGTTTACACACAGCCTTGTTTTCCCCGAGTCCCTGAGTCGTCTCTGCTCTGCACGCGTCCGTGCCTGTCCCCGCACCCTAGAAGGACAGTGGTCACCCTGGCTCTAGGTGCACACTCATGTCCTCATGTTAATTTATTTACCCCCTGACTTGGTTACTTTTCCCTCATTGCTGAGACAAAATATCCAACGCTCAAAATGAAGGAAGGAAAGGTTTATTTAGCTTACAGTTTGTGGAGGTTTCAGTCCATACTTGGCTGGTTCTGAGGCAGAGTGGCACACGGCAGAGGGCAAACTTCATGGCCGCAGAGCACAGCAAACCAACCAGCAAAAGGGAGAAATGGCTGCAAGCAGCCTCTTTCCTTCCCTTACATTGTAAACAGGCTACCCCAACTTGGGGTGTGTGTAGCTCTCACACAATCTCCTTGCCCTCCTCTTGCACAGGCTCAGGATGTATACAGAGTAAGCACCCTGGCTTCCCGCTGAGTCACTCAGCCAAATCTCTGGACTCCCCAAGTTGACACAATGTACCAACCATAACACCTCTGTAAAAACCTGTCTCCAAATGCAGTCACATTCTGAAGTACTGGGCTGTAGGAGCAGTTCACTGCAGAGCAGTTCTTTGTCTTTCTCAAATTCTGCAAGTTCTTTCCTACTTCAGGACTTCTTCCAAAGCTTTCCTATGGCAACTCAATTTGTTGCTTATAATGGCAAAATTGGTAATATGGTGAAATATTCCAATTAGTGTATAATCTGATGATATCTGACAAGAGTGTATATCCTTGTACCCACCAGCCCAATCAAAATATAGGACATTGTTATCATCCCCCAGAAAATTCCCATTGTCCTTCTTTTAGCCAGTCTTCTCTCTCCTGGGGGCCCGATCTACCATTCTAGTTCTTCCTGTTCTTAAACTTCATGTAAAAGGAATTCTTTAGTATGTTCTGTTTTTTACCTGACTCTCTCACTCTATATTCATTGATGCATGTACCAGCACTTTGTCCTTTTTTACTACCAAGTAATATTCCAATTTATACATCTAATAAACTACTTATTTATTCATCATGCTATTGTGGGACATTTCAGGGACTTTCAGTTTGGAGCTATTGTTTTAAAAATTTTAAGGATTTCATATATTTTGTGAACACATGCTTTCACTTATCATAAATAAGTAGGAGTGGAATTTCTGGGTTGCAGAGAAAGTACATGTCTAATCTTTTAATAAACTATAGTCAACTTTACAAAGTATTGTACTGTATTCCCTTGTCCCAGTGGTGTGAGAGTTCAACGTCTAAGTCTATCTCAACAACATTTGCTGTTAGTGGCTTTTTAAATTTTAGCCATTCCATTGGACATGAGATGAAACAATTTCCCTGATTACTGACATTGAACACCCACCTGTGCATCTACTGGGTGTTTATGTGTCTCTTCTCAAGGAGGTATCTTTTCAATTCCTTCACTTCAATTTTTAAATTGAATTGCCTTTTTATTATTCATTTGTAGAAATTATTTATATATTCCAAACAAATTCTAGTGTTTTCTCCTTTCAGAAGCTTTTCTTTCTAGTCGTTGTCTAATAAAGACATTGTGTTTTAATTTTGATGAAGATTCAAGGCTACAAAACTTGCCCCAGGACTAGATAATGGGACACACTGTGCTATAATATTTTCCAGAGAGCAGACAGTATGGGGCTACACTCTCCTTCAGCTTTGTTCCCATGGGTTTTAAAGAAAAGCTGATTAGGCATGGTGGGGGCACACCTGTAATCCCAGCACTCAGGAGGCTGAAGCAGGAAGATTGCTGAGAATTCAGGGCTTTACTACAGTAAAGTAAGACCCTGTCTCAAAAACACCAAAGCAAAACAAAACAACAAAAGACATTCTATAGAATATATGTAATTATTTACATGTATGTATATATACATAGTGTCATTCTATGTTTATGTAAAGTTCAAAAGCAGGAGAAACTAGGATGCAATGTTAGAAATCAGGACAGCAGTGATTTGTGGGTAGAAAGGAAAGGCATGGACTGGGTTTCTGTGGTTCTTGTGGTGTATTTCTTGGTCAGGGTGCTGATCCCACACAGAGGGTACAGCTGTGATAGGGCATTCATCTGTGCCTTTAGGAGACATGTACTTTTTACTCTGAATGCTATGCAGGAGTATAGGAGGGGCCATACTAGTACAAGCCTCCTCCAAAAACCAAACATAATGTCTTATATTAAAACATGTACTCAAAAAATGAAAATGAAGAGAAACTAAATTCCCCTGGACATATGACCACTCTCTGGGGTCTCTTGTGTGTGGGACTGGCCTACTCTTCTGAAACAACATGGCAAGAATTGCAGGTTCTATCCAGTGGGCCCTATAAAGCATGATGCCAGGGGTCCATGTTCACGAGTGCAGAAGGGATAGCTTCCACCCCTCTAAACACTGTGGCCTTTGCTGCTGAGTTTTGATATATCAGACCTACTACCTAAAATCTTAAGTATAGGCACACTCTGTCCCAATCCATTCTAATTTTTTTTTTTGCAGTACTGGAGATTGAACCTAGGGTTTTTTACACTGAGATACCTCCGTAGCCACCACCACCCCACTTTTATTTTATTTTAATTTTGAGACAAGGTCTTGTTAAGTCACTAAGTTTTCCAGTGGGCTCAAACACGATTTTCCTTCTCAAACCTTTCAGAGTGCCGGGATTACAGATGTGCACAACCGACCATGATTACAGGCAAAGTCTGAATCACAAGGATACCTTCTCCAGCTTTAGCAAGATATTGGGAAACCACCTAAAATAGAAATTGGTTTACAGTGTCATTGGATTAACAAGGGAAAGCTGTAATTTGAAAATACCATATATATATTAGAATGCTTTGAAATTACTGAAAGTCATTCCCTATAAATACATATACCAAGTGACAGAGACATGGACTTACAATATTGTTGGGTTAAAAAAAATTTTGCAATATTATGTATAGTACAGCCTGTTTTTAAAAAAACCTCACCAATACATAAAAATGCTTGCCTGCATATATACATGTGTATATTCTGTTTATAAAATCATAACCTGGACCACTGATTCTACAAGTGTAACTAAGTCAAAGAACTCTGCTAACAAAAGAAAATTTTAAATATCTCTACTCTTTTACTTATATGTTTCATGTACATGGAGGCAAACATATCATGCTGAGTAATACTTTTTAACTTCTCTTCATTTCTTTCCTATTCACATCATAGGTGACTTTCTGAAAAATGCCCCTGAAAGACCTCCAGCCCACACCTCTGTCTCACTTAGGTTTCCCATCTGTTGTGGTTTGGATCAAAATTGCCTTCCAAAAGGCTCGTGTGCTCAGATGTAGGGCTGGGGAGCTGATTGGATTGAGGAGAATTAACTCATCAATGGATCAACTCATTAATAAGTTCATAGCTGTTCTGCTGTGATGGAGGAAGTAGGTCACCAGGGTATGACCTGGAAGAGTATACCCTGTCCTCTTCCCCCGCCCCCTCTCTGGCCCTTTCTGCTCCATCTGCTTCCTAACTGTCATGGAGCAAGCAGCCGTCCCTCCCTATGCCCTTCCACCATTGGAGCCAGCCTACCATGGACTGATGTCTCTGTACCTGTGAGTTGGAATCAGTCATTCTTCCTTTAAATTGTGTATGTATGTCAGGTATTTTGTCTTAGTAGTAAAAGCCGACTAATACACTCTCCCCACTTCCTGCTGTCCTTGGTACAAGCCAGAGATTCTGTGTGCCAAAGGGTGGGCCCTTCTTGCAAGGGGAGGAGCTGACCTGGGCCAAGCCATCCTTCTCTGCGTGGCTTGGGCAAGGGTGTTGGGTCAGGGAGGAGTGCTGGTAACGCACCACCTTCATAATCATCATCCCGTCTTGTATGCAGGGGAAGCATCCTGAAGGGTGTTCAGGAAGGTCAAAGTGTGTTAACAGTAGTTACTCCTGGCAGTTGAATTAGAGTGGATTTTAATTTTCTTTGTTTTGCTTATCTGTGTTTTCTGATTTTATTTTTACTATGAACAGACATCCTTTGATTAATTTTTTAGACATTTTTATTGAAAAAATCTTAATTAACACACAAAAAAGAGCTTTAAAGATAATTCCCTGGTACTTTTCAAGAGTATAAGGTTGGAAAAGCAAGTATGGTACTTGCCAAGTTAAAGAAGCATAAAAATTGAGTTTCTACTCCAGATCTGACCTTGGACAGTCTACCCAAGCCAACTATCAACCAGCCCTGAGAGGTTTCGATCTTGTCTCCCTAAGCAAAAGTGTTTTCAGAAATGTGCAAGTGAAGAAAAAAGACTTAGGACTCGTTAAACCAGTGTTCTGGCTGCTTATCTGACAATGAGTACAGCGGCTGAACAGCCCTGAGAGACTGAGTGAGCTGAGACCCGCAGAAAATTCCACACAGGGCCAGCCCATCCCAGGTCTTCCAGCAGATGTGAGCACTTATTATGTGAACTACCTTGGCTTCAGCTCAGGGCCAGGCCCTGCTTTGGGGCTGTGAATACAGCGATCCTACCCTACAAAAGCTCCTACTCTATGCCAGGAGCCCAGTAACAATTGCAGCCAGCATTTAGCAAATGCTCATTGCCAGATACACTTCTAGGTGCTGTTTATATATTGATGCTACTCAGCCTTATAGTCATCTCCGAGGCAGCCTGTCTGAATAATTATCTTATCTTCTGTGCTCCTGGTCAGAGAAATCTGTCCAGCCCTCAGCCAGAGCCCGGAACTGTGGGGTGGTGATGGATCTGTTACCTATGCACAATGGGTAAATGCCTAGGCACTAGAATTAGTATATGTGCTGCCAAGGCAAGCATGCTAGGTAGAATTAAACTTTCTGCCAGCTCTGCTGATTATGGGCAGCAATTTGATCCTTCAGCTCCTTAATTTCTTCATCTGGAAGATAGGACTAATCATACTTGATATTGTCTCATAGGTTATTGTAAGGATAAAAAGAAGTGAATACAGCCAGGGATGGTGGTGCATGGCTGTAATCCCATGCACACTTGGGAGGCTGAGGCAGGAGAATTGCTGTGACTTTGAGACCACGCTGAACTACAAAGTGAGCTTAAGGCCACCCTGAACTGCATAGCAAGACCCTGTCTCAAAAAAAAGAACTGGGAGTGATGGCACACACTTGTAATCCCAGCATGCAGGAGGCTGAGGCAAAAGGATCATCAAGAATTTGAGGCCAACCTAGTGGGCTACATAATGAGTTCAAGGCCAGCCTGAACTACGTAGCAAGATTACCTCAAAAACAACACAACAAAACAAAACAGGATTAAAAATTCAGTATGTACAAAGCTCTGCAGTGTCTGGTAGAGTTACAGGCTCGCTGGTATTTTTGTTGCTGTTTATCTCCTCCCACAGGAGTGCCTTCGTCTGGGACACAGCTGTATTCATAACAGCCGCCCAGGACCCAGCATACAGTTGAAAGCAATATTGTGTGATAAGTAAAGAATAAATTTATTAATCCTATGTCCCAGGAGGGAGGTTGGAGGGTGTTTCCCTTCATGAGTAGGCATTCAATTCCTCCAAGGGTGATATAATGGAGGACTAGGGCGCTTCTTAGGGCAGACAGAGTTAAAGAAATAGTGAATATTAGACCATAGTTCAGCTCTCCCATCAGAAGAAGCCTGAGGCTTATGGAGTCATGCCACGTGCCTATGCTTGGTGTGCAGCTCATTAGCTTTAGAGGAGATGCATTAAGGAAAGTGGGCCCTTTAACCTCAAACCCCATGGGGAACTGGACAGACTTTTTCATTTCAGGCCAAGTTTACAAGTCTTATTGAACGCCAAGTATCTTATGCTAGGCTCAAGGAAACAGAGGTGCAATAATCTCAGGGAGAGTCTAGTTCGGGGCAGTACAGACCTTAAGCAAATCCAGTGAGATGAGAGAAAGCTCAGGCATGATGAGAGCTGATCATGTTTCCATCTGCAAATATCAAGAGACTGAGAAGACAATCTGAGAACTGTGGGAAAACAGGTATTGTTGAGAATGTGGCTTGAACAAACCTGTTGAGGTCATGCTTGAGTTATGGCTCTGCACCCTCCGGTTAAAGGGAGCTCCCTATACAGAATGGCAGCCCTGCAGGGAGAGGTGGAGGTTAATTTCTATTGGGGATGACATGGGTGGATGGCAGTGGAAGCCACCTCTTCTACAAAAGTAATGCCTCTGCATCCCCCACCCTCACCTAACAGCCCCATCCCAGGGATCTTGGAGGAGTTGGAGAGCAGGGAGATAGTGCTGTGAAGCACACTTTGCCCAGCCTAAGGCACAGCTATAAATTCACAGGATAACAGATCTACCAGTATGGCTGGAAAGGTGTGGTACAGCTCAGGGGTAGGAAAATCATAACTCAGCTCACTCTGCTGCTATTAACCTCCCATCTGGGAGTAGTTTAGCACTGAGCATCCATTATGTATTAGTGATATTGAGGCTGTAGGAGGAAGGGCCTTGTGTGGGTAGCAATCCAGCATTGATGAGGCTGTGCAGTAGAGCAAGATGAGCTCAGCACAGGAGTCAGGAGCTCTGGCCTCTTTCATCACCCTGCTCTGGGTGCCTTTGGGCAAGTCGTTTATCTGCTCTGGTCTTGAGTTTCTCATCTGTAAAATGGGGCTTGAATTAAATCATCTCCTAAAGTCCTTCAGGCTCCTAATTCAGTTCAGAATGTTTTATGCATTATGAAGAAACTTGCAAAAGTTGTCTTCCCTCTCTTAGAAGGTATAGCCAGGCAAAATCTCAACAGGCAGATTTCCAGCCTCCACAGAGCACATCTCCCAGGCTGTGGTAATAAAGCTTTCCCTAAAGAACCCTTAACAGAAAAGCTCCAGTGTGACTCAGCCCAGGGCTTGGGGACATGCTCTCAGGCATGACATGTCTTTGACTTTTTTGTTATCTGGAGGGTAATTTCATATTCTATGCCATAATCTATCCTTGCTTGTGTTCATATAAAACTAGGATTTTTACATTGCTAAATCTAGATTTGCAGGTTGATCGAGAACCTTACCTTGCATCTGAACCCTGGGTGATAGGATTACAGAAATGTCTAATTTCTTGTTTGTGTTTTCTGTATTTTCAGTTTCTTCTCTAATTTAAAGAAAGATAAAAGCATATTTTAAAAATAAAATATATCATGCTTTAGACCTTTGTGTGTAATACTTGAGGGAAGGATTTCCCCATATGAATGAGTTCGCTCGTGGCCTTTTCTAACTCTATTCATGTGATGTCCAAGTGCTGTAGAGACAGCACTCACCCGAGAGTATTTGCATCTGGATGATGAAGTTGACGATGGTGGTAGTGAAAGTTACTGTCATTACTGTGCTTTTACCCCATGCCAGCATTACATATCCTTCACTGTCCCTTTGTCTCATCTTTATTAAATCTTGTGAGGCAGTATGATCCTCACTTTACCAGTGATGTAATTGAAATGCCAAAGAGTTAAAGCAACGTTCCAGGTTGGAGTGTCTTTAATGCCCCATCCTTTAGCTTGTCAGTTCACCCCTATGACCTGGCTCTTGCTGCAGCAGCTACTACAAAGCAGTTGACTGTTGTTGCCTGAGAAGCTCCTTCTCTCCTGCTTTTGTGCATTCTCGCAGCCTGAGATTGCACATAGCCAGTACGGTAGAATGAACACCCACAGGAGGCCCAGCCAACAGTGGCAGGGAGGCCTTCAAACAGAGTAGACACTAAGCAAGCCTCTTATCAGCAGGCAAGAGTAGCCAGCAGTCCTTGCCTCCTGCTCCTGATGCTGGTGAAGTCCCAGCTCTCTGCCAACCTAACACTGCAGCCGCTCCCTCAGTGAGAGGGTCAGTGGGGAAAAGGCAAAGGAGTGTCCTACATCAGTGAATCTCAAACTTGAGCAGCTCCAGCATTTCCCAGGATGCTTATTAAAGCACAGGGGCCCCACCCCAGAGCTTCTGATTCATTGTACACCACTCTGATAAGTGGCATCAGGCAACCCGCAGTTCTCTAGCCAATAGCAGCATGCAGGGCCATTGAAAGAGTGTGTCCAGATTCTACAGTACAGGGTGGAGACTACAGGCTGCTCCAGGTCCTTATACCCAAGGCCGTAAAGAGTATAGAATCTGTACATGTACCAATACCCTATGATGAGTATATTCATTTTCATAAACATATACTAATAAAAGGATTTTTAAATTTTTAAACACTGCCATTAATTTTATCCATGAAAGCCATTTCTCATTATTATGGTAATTAGCAAAGTCTGCATCACGCTGTGGATAACTGAAGTAAACAGCAGTGGCTGGAGTGTGACCTTTCTTATCTATGATTTTCTGGTTGGACACCTAGGATGGAACTTCATGTATAGCGGGATTTTCTTTTTTTTTTTTTGTATCAGCAATTGAACTCAGGACCTTGTACTTGCCAAGCAGGCACTTGTGCTGCTGAGCTACATCCCCAGCCCTGATAGAACTTCAGTTAGCACAGACTTGTAATATAATCAATCCGAGTGCATATTTTGGAGTAAATTATAGGCCACCTTCATGGGAAAGAACTTAATTAACAAATGTTGGGGCTGTGTTTGGTCCCACAGACGGAGCCTGAAATCATAGAGGAAACCAATGTGGACAGAGTTCACGACCCCCGGGGCTACGCCAGGTCAAGGCCGGTGAAAGGCCACTCAGAGACCTCCACGCTGAGCTCACAGCCGTCCATCGACGAGGTGAGACAGCAGATGCACATGCTGCTGGAGGAGGCCTTCAGCCTGGCATCCGCAGGCCATGCCGGCCAGAGTCGCCACCAGGAGGCCTACGGTTCCACTCAGCACCTGCCCTACTCTGAGGTGGTGACCAGTGCCCCGGGGACAATGACACGGCCCAGGGCTGGCGTGCAGTGGGTGCCGACCTACCGCCCAGAAATGTACCAGTACAGTCTGCCCCGGCCGGTAAGTCTGATGTCCCTCCTGCCTGTCATCTTCGGTCAGCCCAAGCCTGTGGGTCCAAGAAGGGACTCAAAGGAGGGACTTCTCATGACGGTCCATCTTCGGAGTCTGAGATAGACCTTTCTGGCTCTTGTTCTAGCCTTTGTCCATGACACAGAGCCTGTTATTCCTGTAGGCAAAATGTGCAAGAAGCTCCTTTGCCCGGCACATGCCTGTATCTTAGCACTTGGGAGGCCAAGGCAGAATAACAAGTTCTAGTCCTGCCTGGGCAACTTAGCAAGACCCTGTCTCAGCATAAGGAAGATTTTAAAAGAGCTTGGGATGCAGCTCAGGGTGAAGGCCCTGGGTTCAATTCCCACTACGGGAGAAAAAAATACGGGGCTGTTACTAAGTGCTGGAGCACCCCTGGGTTCAACCCACAGTCCCACCAGGGAGAGAAAAAGGAAAAGCCTTTGTGTTCAATCATAATGCATTTTAGAATGAATATTATTTTCAACTGACCCTCCTAAAAAGGGCTGATCTCAATCTTCATTCAAGGAGAATGCCAGGTAAACAGTAAACGCTAGTTCATTTAGCATTCATTGCTTCCATGACTTCAAAGCACAATTTTAATTAGTTTGCACTTCATTCACTGCGGTAGCATCTACGTAAATCGTTTTAGGATGACAGGCATGGTTGTATAAATCGTAGACCATACTAGGCGGAGCTGGCATATAGAGATTCAGCCCTTCTCATATCCCATGCCCTATCCCAGGGATTACTCCTGAGCAGAGGTTTATAAATTGCTACTGTGATAGGTCACTACTCAAAAAGAGTCAACGTTAGTGAGTGTTTTACCAGTCCTGGTACTGATCTAAGTGTTACTTGTATGTTCTGTAGTCAGTGCTTACTTTTGACAAGCCCCTGAAACAAGTACTAATTTTATCCCTGGTTTACAGAGCAGAGAACTGAGACTGTACAGCTTGTTCAAGGACAGCCAGAAAGAGACAGAGTTGGGAGCCAAGGCCAAGCAGCCCAACACCAGAAACTGAGTTCTTAACCAGAGCGTTCCATGGCCTTGTGTTTTATTATATCGCCTCTCCTCTGTATTGTTCTCTTCGCTTACAGTAGATTGTTTGGGGCGCCTGTGGGGCTGCACTCCCACCCCCTAATACACATTATGCTGGGGCTTAGGAACGGCTGTAACACTGTGTAGAACGCAGCCTGCGCCCCGCAGCCTGTCTCCCTACTGTCCCTCTGCTCTACTCTGCTCTTCCCGGGCCCCTGAGACGTCTCCCCATGATGCTGCTCTTTGAGTCAAGCCTCCTTCTCCCGGAGGGTCCTGTCTCTCACCGAAGCTTCCTGTCCCCACACCATTCCTAGTGGATTAGCAAAGGACCCCAAAGTCTGTTGCGAACTGGGGCTCAAGGGAGGCGGCTGCACTTGGGGCCATCATCAGGGCAAGGCTTTGTCCTTAAGTCGGCAGGGTTAGAATTTCTACCTTGTCCTTTCTCCAGGGGATCAGATCCCAGGAATCTGACTTATGCTGATTAAGCTCACAACTGCTTTATTATTATTAAGAATATGAATTTGCCAAACTTCAGTGAGTACTGGGTGGCCAGGTGACAGGGTGACCTGCCCGGGACACTTGCACTCCCTGGTCTGTGTGCTCCTTCACTAAGTACAGTAAATGCCTGATTGCATAATTAAGACAGCACAAGAATTAGTTGTCTTAAGGCTATCTTTTCACTTTGTGATATGCAAATCCAGAGCACAAGCAATAAAGAAAATAAGTACAAGACCTCTTTATTTATTACCTGTTTTCTGAAATACAGGTAGAATACAAAGAAAAGTTTTTTTTCTTCTTTTCCTTCTTTTGTGGCTCTAGAGATCAAACCCAGGGCCTCACACATGCTAGTCAAGTGCTCTACTGCTGTGCTGTGTCTCCAGCTCTCAAAGAAAACCTCTTAATATAGTATTCATATTTTTATTTTTATTGTGGTGAAGTATACACAACAAAATATACTATTTTAACCATTTTAAGTGTACAGTTCAGTACACTTAAAAATTCATATTACAGCTGGGCATGGTGGCACATGCCTGTAATCCCAGCACTTGTTAAGCTGAAGCAGGAGAATTGTTGTGAGTTTGAGACCAGCCTCAAGGCTAACCTGAACTGCACAGTGAGATCCTGTCTCAAAAAGACAAAAAGAGTTCATATTGTGCAATTGATCTCCAGAATTCCTCATCGTGCAAAATGGTACTTTGTACCATTAAAAACCATCTTCCCTTCCCTCCTCCCCCAAGCCCTGGCAACCACTATGGTATTTTCTATGAACTTGACTGCAGTAAGTACTTCACATAAGTGGGATTTTATGTTTGTCCTTTTATGACTAGCATATTTTACTTAGCGTAATGTCTTCAAGGTTCACTCATGTCTTAACATGCATCAAGAATTTCCTTCCTTTTAAAAGCGGAATAATATTCGTTTGCTTGTATATAGCACATGTTGTCTACCTATTTATCTGTCAGTGGGCAGTTGGTGTGCTTCCACTTTTTGACCACTGTGGATGGTGTTATTGTGAATTTCACTGTACAAACACTTCACTCTTCAAGTCCTTGCTTCCCATTCTTTTGGGTGTACACGCAGAAGTGGAGTTGCTGGGTCATATGGAATTCTATTTGTAATTTTTGAGGAACTGCCCTGTTATTTCTCACAGTGGCTGCATCATTTTACAGCCCCCCAACAGTTCCCAAGAGTCCCAATATCGCCACATCATTAACACACGCTAGTTGCTGGTCTTTCGGCAGTAGCCATCCTAATGTTTGTGAGACGGTAGCTCACTGTAGTTTGGCTTGCATTTCCTTAACCTTTAATAATGCTCAGCGCCTTTCCATGTGTTCCTTCTTAACACAATTTTTCAGGCAAAATACACTTGGGGGAGATGACGAGGTCTCAGGAATACAAGTTTTCCTCCACCGTGAGGGAACTTTGGTGTGTGCATTCAAAAAGCACTGTGTTACTGAAGAATGTCAACAACTCTGAGGCTACCGCTGGCCACATTCCCATCAGTCTGGATCTGAGCATCCCTTTTTTTTTCAGAAAGAGTTAGAAAATTTCTCACTCACCCTTCCAACCTGTCTCGGAAATGCTTTCCCATGACAATCACATTGCAATTTCCAAGATTACAGTGTTCTCACTGCACGTTACATCGGCACCTGCCTTTAGGCAAGAAGGAATTTCCCCTCTGAGATTTAGCAAGCTCCTTAATCTTACCATGTTTATATCTTCCCTTTAGGCTGCTTTCCTCTGGGAAAGGTCATGCTATCCATTCATTACCACTGGCTTCCATCACATTGGCTCATTCAGCCCAGAGTCTGGAGGGTGCTCATATCCCTGGACTTAGTCTCTCCCCATCCCAAAGTAGGCTGATGCCCATCAGCGGAAAGGCTGCAACTCTGAGCCTCACACCCTTCTACCATACCGCGGCAATGATAGGGGGTGTGGGAGGAACAAAACGATAGTTCCTGTAGCTGCCTAGCCCGGTTCTGGGGCCCGGTCACCACCCAACACTTGTTACCCAACATCAGGGCAAGTTATTCAACAAATGGTCATCATTACTATCAGATTATTCCTTCCTTCTCCTTGGCCCACCAGTGATATCCCCTTCCCGCTGATGACTCTGAGACCGCAGTCCCGGCTCCTACTCTGTTATACCCTTTCAGACCATGCACTTACGCCCAACTCCAGGCCCCAGAGAAACTTTCCTTCCCTTTGAAGATAATTCTCAAGAACAGTGGGGCTCTTCTGGCTGGGCCAGATTCGGGGAGTCCTTGATGAGGTCTGGTGTTCAGAGAGAAAAGGTTAGACAACCAAGGCAAATCTTCCAAACAGTGATAGGTAAGAAGATGCTCTGTCCCCTCATCATTACACATCAATTTGGTAAAAACCATTTTTAAAAATTCATTGTGGGACATGTGAAAACTCAGATGGTTCTGTTGTCACAACTGGGGGTTGGCAGCTATGGCAAATGGGCACAAACTTCTGCATTCTGTATTTTAACACAAAGCCACCTAAAATAGAAGTGGACAGGGACATAGCGCAATAGAGAAGTGAACAGTATTAAAGGCCATTCTTTTTTTTTTTTTAGTAAGGTTTTCCTCTCCACTGACAACATGCAAGGTCGTATTTCCATGAAAGGAGAAAATGACTAACAGTCCACGGTGGAAATGATGATTCTTAACCCAAGCTCTCACAGAGCCCCTTTGTGTTATGATAATGTGAAAACCGGTAGAAAAGGTGGCAATTTAGAATGATATCTGTGATTACTTTTTGTCTTCCAGAAGGGAAGTGCTTCAGCCTCTGCCAGGGGATAATTGGAAGCTGGTGGCTTTAAAAGCACTGGGCCAGCCTGATGGCATGTATATCATGGGAAAGGTTACTGCTGGTAGCTTGGGAGTTCTGCAGTGCAGTTCAGGAGACACTCATCATAGTTTACCCCTGGAATCTGAAGAAACTGAACTCAACATCTAATGACCAATCCAATTTTGCTAGCAGCCATCGTGAGTGTATGCCAAGTAGAGTAAAAACATCCAACAGCCTTCTTGCTGAAGACAAACTAGAAAATTCCAAAAAAGACTAGAATATCTTCCCTACTATATTCTTTACTGATGAAATTAATGGTGACAGCAATAACAGCAGTTGACAGCTACTGAGTTGCTATTATTTACTGTATACCAAGCAAAGTACTATGAAGACATGATCTCTTCTAATCCAAAAACTATCCCATGACCGTCAATATTATTGTCCCCCAGACTCAGTGAGGAAACTGAGGCTTAGGGAATTGAAAAAACTTGTCCAGGTTTAGATAGTCCTGCCTTAGTATCCACAGAGGATTCGTTCTGGGGACCTCTTCCACTTAGGATACCAAAATCCTTAGATGTTCAACCCCTTTGTATAAAATAGCCTAGTATTTGCATATGACATACATGCACTCTTCCATATACTTTAAATCATTTCTAGATTATTTATAATACCTAACACAGTGTAACTGTTATGTAAGTAGTTGTGCTGTGTTGTTTAGGGAGAAATGACAAGAAAAACATCTGTATGTTTTCACTACAGAAGCAACTTTTCCCCCAAAATATTTTTCTTCTCTGGTTGATTGAATTTTCAGATACTAAACTCATGGAGCCAGAGGGCCAACTGTACAACTATAAATGGCAGACCTGGGGTTAGAACAAAGACTTGTCTGAGATCAAAGCTCGTACTCTTTCCAGCCCTTGGCCAAGGTGACTTTTCCGGATGTTTTCCAGGCTCTGATGGAAATTTGAACACACAGAATTTTGGTGTATGATCTTCTTATAAAGAAGCTGGCCCAGTGTAGGGAAGCTATGTCCATTCCTGTGACTAGCCTAGTAAAGGGGATATCTCCATGAGGGTAACATTGGGGTTTTACAGTCTTTTTTCCTCCTAGTCCCTTAAAAACAAAACCACCATCTTCCCAAAACCTTTGTTAATGATGAAACATGCTGACATATCAGGTGGTAGAGGTTTGCATCTACCCCAGCTCCTGGAGTCAAGAGATGTTACGTGGCTTATGTTTCTTCAAACCAAACTTGAATCTGTTCTGATCCCACATCTGGCCAGGTGGATGGGAAATTGAGGGGAGTGATCCATACCAGTCACTGTTAATTGTCATTGTCTATCTCTAAGGAGTCCCTGAAGATAAGACACTCTTGTCATTCTTGGCTTGACTTGAATGGGGTTCATTACCTAGAGATTGCCCAAAGAAACTACCCCTGAAAACCAGCTGAGCACCTTGTATCTGACAAATATACACTCCTAAACTTAGACAAATTATTAGGGTGACTAGCACCCCCAGTTCATACAGGAAAGCTGCATGGAAGAGAGGGGGGAAAGCTAGAAAAGGAAGCCTGGAGAATACTTATCCACACCCACAAACTCAGGTGTGCAAGAAAAGTAACTGCTCTTCTGAAATCTTCTCAGTAAGCTCAGGTGCTTAAGACTCTTGTGTTGAATTTCTGGAATCTTGGCTATGATATGCCTGGCTGTAGATTTTTTTGATTGTGGCTAATTGAAGTTTAATATGCCTCACCTATGTGTATGCCAAATTCTTTTTCTCTACCAAGGAAGTTTTCTGCCATGACATCTGTGAAGTTTTATATATATATATATATATATATAGTTTGTACTATCTCCTGTTTTTTCATGAATGCCAATCAATCTTAAGTTATTCTTCTTTGCCTCATCCAGCAGCTGCTGTACTGATTTCTCATGGTCCTTTGCTATTTTTAAGAAATCTTCTTTTTCATAATAGCTAACTGCAAGCATGTCTTCTATATCCGAGATCCTATCCTCACATCGGCTTTATCTGCTGCAAATACTTTCAATGGAATTTTTATTCTCCTGGATATCTGCTTTAATCTGCCTTATGGATTCCATTTCTTTCCTATGTTGAACATTCATGGCTTCCGTAATTTTCTTCAGCACCTATATTTTTTGTCTGTATCTGTTCTAGAGTCACTAAGCATGGTTTTCATTGTGGACACTATCCCCGCAATTATCTGGGAAATGATTGTTCTGGATTTTTGTTCTAGAGCCTCCCTCAGTTGCTTTGTAGTTACCACTTCAGAGAGGCCGGGTGTGCGGCTTTCAGATTGTCCCACCTCACTGCCCCCTGGGTTTGCCTTTGGTGAACTGGATGTCCGGGGTTGCATCTTGTTTGAGTGTTTTTTCATTTTCTTTTTTTTTTTTTCAGTTTAATTTCTGGGGTGATAATTGTAAATTGCCTGTGGTGGGTTGCCCTTATTGCTTGTATTTAGAACCCTTAGGAAATGACTGCTTCTCCAAGATATCTTGCAGGTATAGCTGGTTTGGGGTTTTTGTGTCTGTTGCAAGATCATATCTCTTCAATTTGTTGGGGAAGTCACTGCCTGTTTGCCCCAGCCCCTGGTACAATATTTTCTGTGCCACTTAGTCAATCTCAGTCTTGGAATACCAGGAAGAACAGCTGTTTAGTACAATCATGTCACTTTTGGCTATACTGGTACCAATGACAATAACATCAAACACAGCCTAGAAAATGACAAACTGAGCTAACCATGAATTTGTCACTTTCAACCATAAACCATAAATTTGTGATTATATAACAAAATCTAAAACAAACCAGAAAATTATATGCAGTACTCAAGTCCTTAATATGTCAACTTTGCCCTCCAGGGTTAAAAATTAAAATGGGTTAGGGAGAAAATGGAGAAATGGAAGAAGAGGAAGAGATTAGAAGTAAGGCTGGAGGACAAATGGTGATCACACCAACTTTGGGGAACTGGTGCAGAAGACTGGAGAGAGAGAAGGAAGAGATAAAAAGCAAAACAGAACAGAACCACAAGCACAAAGAAGCTAGAACCTACATTCACACTCATATATAAACAGGATCAAACAATGAATGAAGAAAAAATAAAAACAAACTATAAAACAGAAACAAAACCACCACCACAACAAAAACAAATGAGAGAAAGAGAGAGAGAGAAAAGTCCACTCTCATGTTTGTCTCTGCTGTCACTGGTAGACAACATGTGGAGACAGAGTCCCAGTCCATGTTGATTTATCCCAGCAAGACAGCAGTAGCTTTTTGGCAAGGTAGTGAGTAACCTCAGCGGGCCTGCATCTTCCAGCCGAGACCAGACTCATTCAGTCTACAGCCATCAGTGTGCCTTCTTTAGACCTGAGCGCAGCTGGGAGCAGGTAGATGGAGCCAGCAGCTGCTGTGAGTTCTGAGCTTAACCAACACCTCTCCAAAATGGTCCCCAGCCAATCAATCACTCTCTCACAGGGGATGCCTGAGCCCTCAGCACCTACCATCAGCTAGTGCAGTCCTTCACCTCCGCTGCTCCCCTCCACTTTTGTGTCTCTCCGTGAAGTCTCCTGGGGTTGCCATCTCTCACTGTGTGTCTGCAGGTCTGAATCACTCCTCTTGAACAGTGAGTCCTATCTCAGGAAGAAGGCACCACCAGCTACCTGCTTCTTGGCTGGACTTTCTCTCCTCACTCTCTCCTTGGGCTTCGATGTGTGCCTCAGATCCTTCCTGGGGACCCACTTCCCTCCTTTTCATCTTCCCCACAGTGCTATATTCCAGCATCTGGACTGCAACTCTCAGAGAGGGTCCTTCTTTGCTGCTTACCACTCTGCCATCTTGGTCCTTTCCGGCCCTCAACATGTTTTGATGGGAAAATTTTGTCCCAGTACTCATAGTTTAATTAGTACTCATAGTTCATTTAGTAGTCAGTGTGCAGGCTATAACTTGTTGGTGTTGATTGCCTCATGCCTCCCTACCCTTTCCAGCCAAAACAATTTGTGTGGTACTTGTTGTACCTCCCAGAATCAATTGATGATGACTACTAAAGTACCCTTGTATGTGAGAAAGGGAGCTAGAATGTAAGGACAACCTTAGAAAACCTGCACCAGGGGAGGTGTGAAGATACCATCTGTCAGTGACTTTCCTGTCTCTGACACCAGCAATTTAAAGGAGGAGAGATTTATTTAGCTCAGAGTTTCAGAGGGTCCTGTCCATGGTCTGGCTCCAGGTCAGAAATGGCATGGTGGAAGGGCACAGCCCTGGAAACCTGTTCAAACTATACCAGAAAGAAACCACAGAGAAAAGACAGTGGGGGACAAGAATACATTCTTCCAGGTCACACCCTCCAAGCAGCACATTCAGTCAAAAATTCATCAGTGGATTAACCCACTGCTGTCGGTGACCACAAATTATAAATTGAGTTTAGAGGCCGTCCGAGGCCATCATAGTCCTACCCTCTAAGCTAGATTGGGACAAGGAAACCCCTTACTTTTTTTCTGGTCAGAGCTGAAAGCCCTAGAACTAGTGATGCTCTGGTGATCACTGGGCAAGATAAGACCTGCTGAGGATGATAAGGTAACGGGGAAACTAGTTTTCTTATCGCCTCTTCTCTTGTCCTCATCCTAGCATGAATGATATGTCCTTCTTACTAGCCCACCATAGTCTCCATCACTGTTCCAGAAACACTCACTGCCCTTCACCCATTGTCCTTGACACAGATGTAATCAATAAATGACAAGGTTCTGGCTGCCTCATGGCCTTTGGTCCCCCATGAACAACTGGTCATCCCACATCCCTGCTACACAGCTATTTTGTCTCCTGCTCTTTCTTCCCACCATGCAGCGTAACCCCTGGCAAGAGATCAGAGCCTACTTACTGCAGGGGTCCCTGATATACTCGCATGATCTAGTCACCCTCCAAAAGCCCAACCTTGGAACCTGTGAGATGTTTCGGGAACATTTTAGATGTAAACTTTGACACATGGCATAGGCTATATTTTGGCTTTTAAGGTGGTCCCCTTGGGTGCTCCAGGGACCCGAGGATCTATCCCAGGGGATGGTCCCAGAGCATGCAGTCATGCTTTATACCTGGAAAGATCTTCTGAAGAAGGAAACTCCCTCGGTTCTTATCAGAAGTTCAGAACTTTTAATCAGATCTCTTGGTGAGCTGCTTCACGACAGACAAGCATAGAAAGCTTTTTCTTGGCTGGAAAACTGTGTTGACTACAGAAGAAGGCTTCCAAGAACCAGAGATAAAAATAGATTGCCAGCCTCGTCTGCTGAATAGCACAGAAGCCAGAGGAAAGAAGAGGGGCTGTGAACCCCTTTCTTTATTTTGGGAAAGGAGCATTTTAGTTGTTGGTCTACTGATAATCATAGAATGTAAAGCTGAAAGGTCTTCTGGGACAATGATTTCAAACTGTGTGAAAAACCTTAGGATTAAAGGACGGCCTCATAGCACTATCATGACAGCAAGTAAAGGATCAGTTACCAGGCCATCTCCCTGCCCCATCTCCAACTACAGAGGCTCAGCTTACATCTATGTATGAGGGGCTTTCGGAATGCTTTCGTAGATAAAGGAAGGTCTGGACGGCCAGGGGCTAGGCCAGCAACTTCTTCCACAAGGAAAGCAAACAAAACCCAAAGACAAGGTTCAGAAAGGCTGAGTGACCTCTATTATTTATTATTTAATTAATCTATAACTAACCAAATGACAAATTCTATCTAATACTATAACATATAATAATGACTATATTATATATTACTGATGTATCAGTTTACTCAGTACATTAATCTATTGATAATAAAACTACTATTGAATTTATAGGTAAATATATATCATATGTTTAGATAATATAATTGCATATTATTAATACAATAAGTTGATAGGTTACTCCATTAATGATAAATCTTATTATTTAATGTTATTTAATTCCCCTGCATTGAGCGTTTTATTTCAGTAATCACATTTCACTTCTAAAAGTTACCAAAGGGCTGGGGATATAGCTCAGTGGCATAAGCACTTTCCTGGCAAGAGCAGGGTCCTGAATTTGATCCTGGTACCAAAAAAAAAAAAAAAAATATATATATATATATATATATATATAAAGTTACCAAGTATTTGAGATCATTCCGAATAATATCTCTCTGTGTTGTCCATTATTTGTTTAAAAGCAAGTCTTATATTGTTATTTTTTGGTTTGTATTTGGAAATTTCAAACTGTAAATTCTGCAGTTTTTCCTATAGACCTTCATTTCTCTATACTGGTGTTTTGTGGTCTTGGATTTGAATCTGTGCTGATCTGAGAACCTACTTTAGAGACACTCCTCCCCCAAGAGGACTTACAGTTGCTTGCACCTGAGCTCACTCACCTGCCCCAGAAGGTACCCAAAATAGCCCCCTTTCAGGTTGGATGAGTGTCTCAGATTCAGCTGTCTGGACTTACCCTGTCCCCAGGCTTGGTCTCGCACATGGTTGTCGGTCTGGCATTGATCTTTTAGGCAACTCTGCCTTTTGTATTTGCTAACTACTCTCCATCTCCACCTCTTCTTTCAGCTCATGGTTTCATTTTAGTTCGCTAAGATGTGGGGGAAGGAGGTAGCCAAAGGTGCCCTTATAGTTTGCAATTTCCCCAATGCATTTGAAAGCGTCTTTTATCCACGATCTCCTTGTTATTGTAGAGGTCAGCCCTTACAAGTAGGCAGTTGATTACCTGTAATACTACAGGGGGACGTCCTTCAGCTTTTGTTTACGGACTTCCTGCACTGCTACTTTTGGTCCTGATGGTCTCTGGCTTAAAGTCCTGTCGTTTTATATTCTTTGAGAGATCTGGCAGGTGTGAAGTCTAAAGAAAGAGGTGAGAGTTCATTATTTTAGGGTTCTGTATATACTCTAGATATTAGCCTCTATCTGCAGAGTAGCTAGCAAAAAGTTTCTCCCACTCTTTAGGTGATCTCTTCACTCTCTTGACTGTTTCGCACCTAGATCTTTGATCCATTTTTATTTTCTTTTATCACAGTCTTCTGCAAGTGGATATCCAGTTTTCCTGGCACCATTTGTTTAAAAGATTGTCTTTTCTTCATTGTATGTTTTTGACACCTTTGTCCAAAATCAGATGGCTATGGATGTATGATGTTGTTTGCGTTTTGTTCCATTCTATTGGCCTGTATGTCTGTTTTTGTACTAGTATCATGCTGGTTTTTTCACTATAGCTTTGCAGTATAACAGTGTTGTGATGCCCCTAGCTTTGTTCTGTTGGGTGAGGATTGCTGTGGTGAATTGACAGCTAGTGGTCACCTTGTAACACCCAGCTGAACTGAATCAGTGTGGTGCTGGGTGTAGAATGCCTACCTGAGGATTGTAGCCAACAACATAAAAAACGAGAACTGTAGAGGAAGAGGAATGCTACTGATTCTCCTGGAGAAGCTTGTTGTGCTGGCTTTCCTGATATGAAATTGGCCATTCTCATCACTGGTGGAGCTTGGGTCCTCACTACTGCTGAGGATGGCTGTGGCTCTTTTGTGGGGAGCTCTGGTCCTTACTGTGAGCATCACTTCCTGGCTTTAGTACAGATCCCTCAGCCTGCTGGCATAGATCCTTCATGCCACTGATGCAGACTTCTATTCTTCCACCACTGACCTTCGGGCCTTTCTAGTGCAGATCATTGGTACAGACTCACGTGAGCCATTGTCATGGGCTCTAGGCCTCCAGCTAGACAGGTTGGAGGGCATTGCCATGGTCTCTAGGTCTACAGCTGGACTCATGCAGGACACCGCTATGGGATCCAGGCCCTCAGCTGGATGCTTTGGATCTTTAGTGTGTGGACTGATCTCCTGTGCTCTTCTGCATTTGACTCCTTTGGGTAAATATTATAAAATAATCCTATAAATCATGTGTCCTATATTAAATTGTTTCCATTGCTAACCCTGACTACAATAATTGCTTTGGTTCTTTTTGGTCTTTTCTGGTTCCACATGAATTTTAGGATTTTTTTCTAGTTCTATAAAGAACATTATTGGAATTTTGATGGGGGATTGCACTGAAGTGTTCTGTAGATCACTTTTGGTAACATGGCCATTTCAGTAACATTAATTCCAAGAACCCAAAAACATGGGATGTCTTTCCATCATTTTCTAGAATCCTCTTCTGTTTCTTGAAAGACAGAGAGAGAGCTTTGGGTTCCCAGAGAACATTCCTATATTTTCTCTTGGTAAAGGTTATGGTGTAGCTCTTTCTGACCCTGTCCATCTCTGTCCATCTTTCTTTATGCCCTCATGCAATGAGGAACATCTTAGTACTGTTCCAATCCCTTAGTTTTAAATAGTGCTTTATAGATTGTAAAGTGCTGATGCCAGTACTGACTTGCCTGTGTCTCAGTAACCCTCTAAGAGCATCCAGAGCATCAGCGTCCCCAGTTTGAAAGAGAACACTGGAACCCAGGAGGTCGCCTGACTTGCCTGTGGACCAAAAGTTCATCGGAACCACCACACCTGCCTCCTGACCCCAAATCCATTACCTTCCTGAACTAAACCTGCCTTCCATGAGAAAATAAAACACACTCAATGATTCGTTCAGTCATGTGTTTATCTGATATTTATTTGATCATCTTTTATATACCAGATACCATTTCAGGCATAAGGATACTGCTGACAATAAACCCTTGTCCCTACAATCCCCTTACAGTCTAGCTGATGGCAAATGATAAATAAATAAATAATGACATAGATACCAAGGTGGTGTTGGTGCCATGATGACAAGAAATATGGGGGTAGATAAAATGAGGAAATAGGGCGGTATGGAGCAGAATGAATAAAATGAGGACTTCGTGAATGAAATCATGGGAACATGTAGGAGAAAAACATCCCCAGTAGAAACAACAGTAGGTACCAAAGCCCAAGGCAGAAAAGAGTTTGACTGTTCTAAGAACACTGAAGGGCTCTGTGGTCACAGCAGTCTGAGCAAATGGAGGTGTGGAGAAAGGTGAAACAGAGGAGGTGGCTGGGGAACGTGGTAAGGAAGATCTCAGAAACAAGCCTGAGGTAGGAAGGGTGATCAAGATATTCAGTGTGTGTTTAAGTTTTAAAAACTACAGTAAAAGACACAGTGGCTCACACACACTTGTCCCGTCATTCCTGTCACTTTCTGAAGCAGTTCTGGAAGTCCGCTTTCGTGAGTGTCTGGACAAGGGGTGGTCACGAATACAGTGAACACTGCTGCCGAGTGCGATGCGACAGAAAGGCAGGCTCGTAAAATCATTGTGAAGTGTCCTCATCCACCTTATTCATTGGATCTGGCTGTGTGTGACTTCTGGGTCACCTCATCCCCCAAAGCCAAAATTGCCGTGAAAGATAAAAACATTTTGAATTGATTCAGGGCATCAAGGCAGCCACAGCAGAGCAACTAAAGACGTGAGAGAGGATTTCCATAAATGCCTCAGCAAGTGGCAAGAATGAGGGGAAAGTATATTTGAGGCAAACGAAAGTGTTTTAAGGGGGATTCATGACAATGTGTCTTAAATTTTTTTATAAATTCAAGCATTCACTATGTTTGACCATACCTCATTTAAAAATCTGTGCAGCGATGGTCACTGGGTTTTAACACCTCTCCTTCTATTTTCTTGTCAATTTCCCAGGCCTACAGGTTTTCCCAGCTTCCTGAAATGGTCATGGGCTCTCCACCTCCGCCAGTACCACCCCGACCTGGGCCAGTGGCTGTTGCGTCTCTCAGACGGTAACCTGTTCCTTTCTCTGCTTTGTTTGAAACACTTGAAAAAGATTTGTCCCTGCACTACTTGGTCCTGAGGACAGTCATACCAACAGATTTCCTTCGTGTCCTCCCCACTCGAGGGCCATCACCTGTATAGGCAGCCGTGAGGCTGGGCGCCTGAGTACCAGGAAGGAAGTTGGGACCACAGAGTCGGCCGACTCTCCACCTTTTCTGAGTAGAAAATCCTTGAGAATCCAGTCACCAAAGCCAAGGCCAACTGCCCCATGCCTGGAAAGCCTCATCCCCTGACCTCGAACATCTAGAAACCTGCCATCTCAGGTCACCACACTGGCTCCTACAAGTCTGAGTGCTTCCTGCCATATTTGCACCCCTAGAAAATCCCTTTGTTATTTAAGACTAGGGTCTGACAGGCCAGGAAGAAGAGTGTATGGGCGCCCACCCCAAATCTTAACCTCTAAGAGGGACAGGCTGAACCCAGATACCTCCGTAGGAGGCGTGTGGCAGTCTCTGCTCCATAGTGATACAGCAAACTCATGTTTTTAATAAAGGTGGACAAAGAATATGAAAACCGTGGACACTGAGAAAGGTTGGGATAGGCCTGGTGTCCACGGTTGGGGAAAAGCAACTGTGCTTGGGGTACACACGGGCCACCACCCTGGCCATCCCTCCTCAGCCTCCCCAGAATATGCTAGTCACACCGCATCTGTGGAAAATCGGTCTGGATTTTGTGAAATGATGAAGAAAAATTCGAGCTTCCTCGGTGGTATAGAATGTGCAGCTGTGTGGACAGCACCCCCTGGTTGAGGGGGTGACGCAGTACCCGTCCCTAACCTGCCAGCGATCTGCTGTGTAACCTCTCTGGCCCCTGATTTGATTCTGTCTATGAAATGAGAGCATTGGCCTGATGATTTCAGGAGCTCTGGGATTCCTCAGATGGAGTTCTCAGAGAAGTGCGTGGAGCAGAACCCAGGAACTCCGCTGCAAAGAGGCTTCTGAGCAATAGGAAAGGCCTGGGACAGCGGGTGGGAAGCAAGCAGGCAGGGGAGAAGGAGAGGGAGGGGAGGCCCGCAAGGAACCACCAGCACCCATCCTGCTAGAGTCAAATCTTCACGGCCTCTGATTTTGGGAAGAGCTGGGGCTTCGCAGTTACTCCCGGGAGTTCTGGCTTGGGGACCTCACAGCAGCCATTTGTAGTGAGTTTGCAGATGCCAGAATTTACTTCTTAATTTGTCTCCCAACCACCAGACCCCTCCCTTGCCCTCCTGCACCATCTGCCATCCTTGCCAAGCATCCAAGAGTCACTTTTCCTTCAGACAAACCTACAGAGTTAGACAACGAAGGAACTTTCGAGGGGAACTGTGAGACTCAGTGGTCTCTCAGTGGTCCCCAGGAGAAAACAGCAAGACAGTTTAGAAAATAAAGACAAGAGACAACAGCCGGGGTCAGGTGAGGTTACCTCTTGCCTATGAGCAGGACGGCTGACTTCAACCTTAGGGGCGTTTATTTATACCCCCAGAGGCTGGTTAATTTCCACCTCGCTGCCCAGCAGCCAGTGAACAAGTTACAGCGGCTGGTTTACTCCGAGCGGCTCCCGCGTTCCCAGGCTGGCTTCATCCCGCACGTGTTGTTATTTTCCAGCCTCCGCGGCTCCAACAGAGGACGTGTCTGCCCCTTTGGGTCCTAGACGGGAGGGAAGTAGCAGAATCAGACCTCTGCCTGCCGACCTCTGCCTTGTGTGGTTCTCTCCTGCTCTTCCTGTGACAGTACCTGCTCCTTGTCAGAGTGGCCCTGCGGGTGGGCGGCCTTCTGTCCGCTGCAGCTGCCTTTCCCTGCTCCTGTTTTTATTTAGGGGAGCCAGAGATCCCCCTGCCTCAGGTGAAGGTCTGGTCTGTGGCCAAGGCCGCCTTTCTGTGTCTGTAGGGTACCTGTGCCTGCCAAGCGGGCTGCCCTCTGAGTGGAAAGACGCTGTGACACATTCACGGTGCTCCCAGAGCACGGGTCTCCAGCTCCTGCCCAGCCCGGCTTTGCAGACTCTTGAGTGTCTTACTTTTTTTTTTTTTTTTATTTTAGAAACATAAAAGTACAAAAACATATTGACAAACAGACACCAATTATCATAAAAAATAGTACAATCACAACTAATCTATAGACAAGGTGATATGGTCTCAACAGTGGTTATTGCTTTATCCATTGATATCTTCGAATTGAGTGTCTTACTTCTTCCTAGTAGTGGCAGCAGCTAATGTGCCCCACCCCACCCCCACACTCCAGACAGAGCCTTTTCATTGGCGGCAGATGATGTCATCACCTGCTGAGTCCACTGACCACCCCAGCTAACACCCAGAGGTAATTGTTTTGCTTCTTTCACATGAAAATTAAATTTCTATTATCCGGAGACAAGACACCAAGCCACTCTGAGGAGAAAAGTGACCTTGAACACCTAGAAATGATTCCAGCATAAGCCGCCACTCATGCCACTGCAAGTCTGGGCACTTCCTGCCGTGCTGGTGCCCCCAGAAGTCCCTTTGTTATTTGAAGAGGATCCAGTCCTGAAGCTATCACACTTGTGAGGCTTAGAGGCCACAGCCCACTCCCAAATGATGGCCCGGGGCCCACGCTAACGCAGCCCCTCTGCTCTGCCCAGGTCCACCTCAGACATCGGCAGCAAGACCCGGATGGGCGAGTCCGTGGGCCCCGAGCCGGCCCAGCTGCATGAGAGTGCCTCGTTTGCCCAGGTGTCCAGAGGCCCCGTCTCCGTGGCGCAGCTGGATCAGTCCACTTTAAATTACTCAGGTGAGGAAGAGCACGGCCCAAAGGCCCCCAAGCCCTGCCACTGAGCCTTCTTTCCTCCTGACCCCTGCATCCCCGCTACCTGCCACCTGCCACTCTCCCTCAGAAATCAAAGCCACTGCATTTCTGGGGCCCCTCACGACCACCAGCTCTCCCAAGAGCTTCTGGTCCTGCTTCTTAAGAAGATCCAACATCAGGCAACGTGCCGAAGTACGCTAAAGTCAAGGAGCGTGTTAACATTTTGCCGTTTGCTTCGCGGGGCTTGTTTGCTGTATCTATAAAGCATTACTCAGACAGCTGTCCATCCTGTATCACTCCCTTTGTTCCCGAAGCAATTAGAGGCCTCAGGCGCTGGATTCTAACCTCTTGCTACATAACATGTCCATATTACAGTGTATATTCAACAGTCTTAGGCATCTTAAATATATGTCAGGGACACCCTGTGTTTCCTCTTGCCCATGTGTTGTTGATTTTACCTCATTTGCAGGATTTCTGCAGATTGGTACATACATACTGATTAGCTTCACCCATTTAACCCGCCACGGAGTGTCCCATGCATAGGGTCCAGCCCATCCTTGTCCCTTCTCATGGACCTAAGAGTTGTTGCCAGCTTTTTGCTGGGACAATGTCCAAACGGAACATCCAGATTTGTAGAGACCTCGGTGGTTTTCCAGTTTATTCAGACCATACCTTTCAGGCTAAAACTGCAAGTGCCCCATCCCCAGCACTTACTAAAGCGTGTCTGGTGTCCCAAAACTTCACCGGTGACATCCACTCCTTCTGGTTCTTTGTCCTGGATCTTTTAAAAACAAATGTGTCCCCTAGCAAAACAAGCACCTGGACCCCAAGGTGTCATTTCCTCTTGTAGGCAGGACAGGGGTGTCGGGACAGGGACAAGAGAGTTGCTGAGGTCTCACTGGGGGAGCTACACCACCACCATCTAGGAAGCTGGTATGAGTCACAGCAGGTGCTCTCCCATACTGACTAGCCAGATGATAGCGGCAGGGCTGCGGAAGAGGACTTTTCTCCTGCCTCTTCATCACATCCCCTAGCCATGCCCAATGCCACAGTCCTCCCTGGATGCCCTGACTGCCCCAAAGAAGGAAGGCCTGGTCCCTCCGCCTTCGCCTACCCTCTTCCTTGCTGCTGCCTTACCTGGAGTCCCACCAGAGGTCGTGCTGCTTTAGGTGGGACTGCTGTACCTCAGCGTCACAGCCCAGAGCAAGCTCTGCTCCCCCAGATCTGACCTAACACAACCTCCGGCTGGGCAGAGCACCAGGCAGTCTGTAACAACTGGCTTCATCTGGCTCTTGGGGGGCTGGATCCAGCCTCTTCTCACCTCCCCACCCATCTCCTCCATGCCAGGTAACACGGTGCCAGCGGTGTTCGCCATCCCAGCTGCCAACAGACCCGGCTTCACCGGCTACTTCATCCCCACGCCTCCCTCGTCCTACAGAAACCAGGCCTGGATGTCCTACGCGGGGGAGAATGAGCTCCCGAGCCAGTGGGCCGATTCGGTGAGACCCTTGCTGTCCCTCATAGAGCTTCGCATGTCTGATACACTGCCAGGTCAAAATGGGGAGAAAGACTTCGACTGGGTGTTACTTATCTCAGCCCCCCTCCCACTAACCAGATGGCTAAAAGTCAGCCATTGTAAAGGAGGTGGCCATTGTAAAGCAGACAGCCATTGTAAAGGAGGTAGTGTGGTAAGGCAGAACTTGTTCCTTTGACTAGTTCTTTGACAGAACTTGAAACCTATTTTCTGACAGGTTCCACTTCTTCCTAGTAGAGCAACTTTAATACATAAATTTTTATAACTATCACCTGTTGAGTATTTTCAGTGTGCCAGATAGCATGGTAGGCATTTTGTGTATATCATTCTATTTAATCTTCCCAGCAATCCTGTCAGGCAGATACTCTTGGTTTCAGTGATTACTCCCATTTTGCAGATGAGGACATTGAGGCCTACACAGGAGATATGACTTGTCTGAGGCCACACAGCTAGCAAGGTGCCAAAGCCACAACTGAAACCTTAACCTGTTCATTGAATCTGTTTCTTCTAGCTGTCAAATTCTATAAAATTTTACATCATAGATCAGCAAATGAAGCATTAGACTGAAAATATCTCATAAGTGGATGCTGATACTTCCTGCCTGACTTCTAGCCAAGGATTAGCTTACCCTGGACCTTCGTTTTCCTCCTTCATGAGCAGTAGAAGGGGGTGGCGGGGTCCGAGCCTGCCTGTGTATCCACTCTAGCCTCTGGAGTCCCCTGTCAAGGTTGCCGTGTTTAATCAAATCAAGCCAAGCCGTCGTGGCCTTCAGAGTGGGTTGGCTGATCCCTGGGTGAGATCACTCATTACTGGGGAGAAAGGCGAGCTGTCCCCAGGCCATGCCTGCAGTGCCCCTGGTGTTCTCAGTTATTTTAGGTGTTTGTCTCAGCATTTGGAATGCTGGAGTCAGGACACATTTGACGCCAGCATGTGAGAGCCAAGAGCTTGAGTTGTTTTTTCTAAACTAAACCCTCAGTATTCAGGTTTAATTGCAGTGTGAGCACTTTGTGATAAATAGGTGGTTTGGGGTTGCGGTTTGGGCGCTCAGTCTGTAAAAGTTTTGCCATCACTGGCGGGGAGTCTTCTCTCTCTGCACCCCTGGATTCCATACTGTCTCCGTGATTGCTCCCTCCCCACACTGGCATCTGCTCTCCCTGCAGCGATGCCACCTTTAAACCCACGCTAATCCTGCAGGTTAACTTTCCTGCAGAGGTTAACTTTCCTGTTGGCCAGAATTTACACCTTTGATTTCCAAAACATTTAAAATATATGCTATCTTGTATGAAAATATTTCCAAAATGAATACTGTCCTCCCCTCTCTTCAAAAGAGCATATAGTACAATTTAGTTTGTCCTATATGAATGAGCATCACTGTGATGTCTTATTATACTAAAATGACATTTGTAGGATGAGCGCATGTTATTTGCCAGTTCAGAGCACCTGGGAGGCTGAGGCAGGAAGATCACCACAAGTTCAAGGCCAGCCTGCACTATATAGCAAGACCTCCTTATCCTAAAAAAAAAAAAAAAAAAAAAAAAAAAAAAAAAAAAAAAAAAAAAAAAAAAAACGAAGGAAGAAAGGAAAGAGAGCAAGAAAGAAAAGAAAGAAAGAGAGAGAGAGATAGAGAGAAAGGAATTCTTATTACCTGTGGGACTATTGCCCCATATCAATTATTTCCAAACTATTATAATTTTCAGAGTTATTACCACAGCTCAGTACAGATTTTTCTTTGCCTGTTCTTGCTTCTAGCTGGCACTTGATATTGCTGTCAGTGTCCCCCCTTCCAGGGACACACATGTCCTTAAATGTGCTTTTCCTAATGTGTTTTTATCTGCAAATAAAGCACGTCTGAGCTGGTGAGAATTGTGCATAAAGTTGGAGTAAGTAAAGGGGAACTAGCAGGATCGCCTGCTCCTTGGAAGTCTGAATCTTTATGGGACTTCACGTCACCCATTTTCACTGTTAGAGGCCTTGTTTGCTCTTCCCTTCCTCCCTCTGTCCCTCCTTCCCTCCCTCCTTCCTTCCTTCCTTCCTTCCTTCCTTCCTTCCTTCCTTCCTTCCATGCCCGCCTGCTTAATGTTTTTGTCATTCTCTGCAGTTTGGTCAGTTCAGAGCTCAAGCCCATAAAAGGCTTAAAGTCTAAAATTATGTATTTTTTTTAAAAGAGATGATATTCAAGTTGTCCTAACCATGCAGTAAGTCTATAGCTTTGACAGCCTCACCCAGTGGTACCCAGGCATGGAGCAAGCCAGGCAGAACAGGTGATTTATAGCATGTGAGAGACAGGACAGGATGCACAGAGGGGTCAGCTGTTAGCTTCAGAAAGACACCCCAGTGGGGCAGGGATGGCGCACACCCACACTCACATGCATGTGAGAAGGAAAAGGCCCCCGCCTGCATTTGAATGTCTGACCTCCTGACCCCAAAAGAGCCTGTGTAAAATCCTCTTGACCTGGGGTGACAAGCAGGCTTCATCCTTGGTCCTGTGGGGAGCAGGCTTGGGAGGGAGCTTCCTGGATCGACAGGAAACTGCTGTGACCAGCAGGAGGTGTCTGCCATGGGTGCTGGCCATGAAATTCGGTCTGCAAAACATGGTAACCCCGTCCATTATCTACTCAGAGGGGAAAGAGCTTATCATCCCCCCCTCTTCCCTGCTGTTGCTCCACTTCTTAATGTCACCTTAAGTCGGTGACATTCTTTGCTTCAGTGTTCTTGCCTGTAAAATAAGGATAATGATACCTCCTAGGTTGCTTAGAGAACTAAATGAAATGATGCATGGAATAGCACACAGACCTTAATGTGCGTTAGCTGTTATTATTCATAAGAAGCCCAGCTGGGTATCACAGCACCCTTCTATAACCCTGGCACTCTGGGAGGCTGAGGCAGAAGGATCCCAAGCTGTAGCCCACCTCATGCAACTTATTGACTTGGGAAGATCATGTTTCCAAGTATAAAACCAAAAAAGGGCTGGGGATGGAGCTCAGTGCGAAGGCTCTGGGTTCCAGCCTCAACTCTGTAAAACAAAAGAGAAAGGAAGAAGTGGGGAGCAGGAGGAAGAAATGGGGAGAGGGGAGAAGGGCAGAAACAAAGGAGAGACAAGAAAAGAAAAAACAACTCCCCTGAGCTCCTTGGCTACAGTTCTATTTGCGAGAATGTGCTGAAGTTAAGGTAGCCAAGCAGGTGCAGATGGAGACTCGGATGTATTCCTAAGGCTTGCAGCCAGGCTTTAAGGGTCTATTTAACTCATGCAACCAGGGCATTCAGTGAGTCTTTTCCTACCTGTTCCTAAGCAGACTGACTCCAGGTTGTGTGTCTGGACAATGGTATGTGGCTTCCGTTTTCTGCTAAGGTCCTTTCCTTGTCCTTAGGGCCCACTGAACGTGTTATGGTCTCCAACTCCCTCCTAATCCCTGTCCCTCCCCGTCTGTCTCTCCTGCCGTCCTGCACAGGTGCCCCTGCCCGGGTACATCGAGGCCTACCCTCGCTCGAGGTATCAGCAGAGCTCGCCCTCCAGGCTCCCGCGCCAGTACAGCCAGCCCACCAATCTGCACCCCAGCCTGGAGCAGGCACCTGTGCCCTCAGCGGCAGTGTCACAGCAGAGCCTGGCTGAAAACGACCCGTCCGACGCGCCCCTGACCAACATCTCCACTGCAGCCCTCGTGAAAGCCATCCGGGAGGAGGTAGCCAAGCTGGCCAAGAAGCAGACGGACATGTTTGAGTTCCAGGTCTAACGCATCAGCCCTGGGACTCTGCACCTCCAGGCTCCGAAGACTCAGGCTTTAGGGTCCTCACCCCTTCAGTGTGAGGACGTGAGACACTGAATGGGTGAGTCTTCTTCACCCTCTGTTTCCCAAAAGGTGAACAGTGAGGCTTCTGGGGAACAGAGGAAACTCTTGGACCACTGGATTCTTGGCTCGTGCAACAGACTGTGGCTCACAGGTCCTGCTTGGGACGTATGTTCCAGATTCTGGTATGTTGAATGTTTGAACCATGGGTGGTTTTTTTTTTTTTTTCCCCCAAGGAGCCTTAGTCAAGAGAGGGACTCACTAATCTACAGATTCTTGTCCAATGCCACATTTGACTAAATCACCAGAAAGGGGAGAATATAGCTCTACCTCTGGTGACCTCTGCATGTTAACTCTTTTCTGTGTTAAAAGCAGCGCAGGGGTGTGAATTATGCCCCAGACTGCCCTCTCTCATTCAGCCGTGACCGTGATCGTTAAAATCATCTCTACTCTATAAGGCAGACACTGACTCCAGCCAAGAAACTTGAGTCTCTTTGCTTTTAAAGGTTCATATTCAAAGTCCAATGAATTGGATGAAAATCAGTCCCACTGGCTGCACCTATAAATAGTCCTCATGCGCTCCCCATGCCATTCATTAAAGGCCAAGAAAGAGAGGTGAGCAAGAACGGCGGGTCTGTGGCGACAAGCTTTTTAAAGGGTATTGTCACTCGGAAACAGAATACCCTGCAAGTTGGATTTGAAATGAAAGAGAATTGGTGCTAAGAGCTTTCAGGATCCTACAAAAGAAAAATAGGAATTTGAGGTATTTGTAGAGGTTTCTCTTTGTCTGCATTGAAGGTGGCCTCAGAACAGAGCTTCTGTCTTAGGGATAAAAGATACACTGACGTGTACGAGAAAATCTGTGTCTTTTCAACACTCATCTCCAACCTGCTCTGCCAAGGTGTACAAAGGAAAGTGGTCACTGATTCCTATTAGAAAGGGGAGCAATGGATCTTGGTTATTCCAGGCTGTAGCCTTAGTGTATAGATGCTTCTGAATGTAGAAAAATCTGTTGATTTGGGTTTAAGTGTAAATAACCTCTCTTTTAAATGTATGGGTTTTGCCAGTGCTCCATAGTTTATGGGCACAAGGGGACATTTGTCAAAATGGCAAGGCCAATACCTTGTGGCCATGATGCTCCAGATCACCCTACTTGGCATGAAGAGTTAGCCTGCCGAACTCCAAGTGGAGGACGCTGCCCCCACAGGGCTGGGGCGCCAGCCACCGACTACCATGAGCGCAAGCAAACCCACCCCTGCCTGTGGGCAGCATGTATGGTGTTGAGGGCTTACTTGGTGTCTGTTGGAGATCAAGGTCCCATCCTGCCTTCACCCGTGACCCATCTAGCTTCAGCAGTTCCCATTCCCTTCTGAGCCCATCTGTCCATTGTCCTCATGAGTTTCTTTGGTCTTTACCTGAAAGAAGAAGGTGGAATTTTAGAACAGTGAGGGAAGAGTAGGAATGGAACTGATTGGGATGGGAGATTCAGACTCTCAAAGCACAGACTTTTCCAAGCCACTGTTTTTACTTCCCAATGGCAAATTGCCCTTTCTGGAATGTGTCATGGAATCCTCAAACAAGCCTCTTGTTTGGATGATATTAGGTAGTGTCCTTTTAGTATGCCGGTTGATCTTTCATAGTGTTAGTTTTTGTTACTTAAAAACAAATCAGCTATAAATAAGATGTATTTTTGTAATTTCCATGTGTATATATGGTATATTTCTACCAATGGCCAGTTGTTGTAGTCCAAAACCTAAATCAGCTTGCAGAACACTGTGGACAATGCAAGGGTTTATTGACAGATTAACACAATGCCTAGGTCTATCCAAATTGGCATTCAATGCACTTGAATGAACAAAGAGCCAAAGAAACTCAGCCTTTTCATGCAAATGATATGAGTCTGATAAAGACAGCTACATTGTCCCGCTTTATCAATAATACCAATATTTCATCAGTGCAATGGTATCAACCCAGGGCTTTGTCTACTTGGTAAATGCCTGGAAATGCTGTATGTGAAAGTAAAGTTTTAAGACCTTCATGTCCTTGAAAGATATGTACATGTTTCAAAAGACGGTGTCTGAGCTTTGGGTGTTCCAGTGATTACGGATTATGAATTTGCAGTTTGTCTTTGTGTGGTTCCAGATTCTAAGACAGTGGAGCTCCAACTCATTGCAGTCTTCACAGAACCCCATGAAATGGTTAGCCCACTGAGAAAAGTAAGATAGAGCAGGCTAAACCAGACAGTCTCTTACACTAGACACCACAGGTTCAACAAAAGTCAGTGAGAGGAAATAATATGTATATGAAGGGAAACCTATGCACGTTTTCCCACCAAAGAGGAGAGAGCTGCAGTTGTTCAGTTTTCTGGGACTAAGATGTGGTCCCTTCTCTGATGTCTCCTGACCTCATGGAGGTGACAGATACAAGGATAAGTGACTCTGAGAAAAGGCAGATGGGAAGAGGTGCTTCACGGAAGTGAACAGCGGGTCTTGTAAGAACCCTGAGGAGACGGAAATGCACTCAGTGTTCATCGTGATCTTCCAGACAGTCACAAAAGCCATAAAGGATATTGGTGACCTTGGAGGAGGAAGCAGAAGTCCAGAGAAATGGAGCGACCAGCCCCCAAATCAAGCCCACCCCTGCTGATTCACGATCCAGTCTGCTCTCCATTTACCACGCTGCCTGCATGCTTGTTGGTGACACATTTCTTTAACTGTGCCCAAAAGTTTGCAAAACAGAAAAAGTCCTGTCCGGGACTTTATAATGCTCTTGCCAAGAAAAAAAAAAAAAAAAACAGTAACTGAGTAAGGAACTTTGAATACAGTGTACAGAGGACAATATCTTTGGGGCATAATAAACATTTTTTTCAGCACTGGTTTCGATACGAGTTTTCTGCATTCATTAAAAAGAAATGTGGTCATCCAGGGAGGACCATCAAGGAAGGGGTGTCCTCAGATGCTGTTCAAAGCTGTGGGGGTGATTTCCCCTCTCTCAGTGTCCTACATCCAAGCAGACAGGCAAGCACTGACACTTGTCACCAAAAGATAGCAGGTGCCATTCTTTGCACTGGAGGAGGAAGCAGGCAGTGCAGGGACACAAAGGCCCACGGTGTGACCTGGCACCTATGATCTGAGGCTTACATAATAAAAAGATGGCTAGGGATATAGCTCAGTGGCACAAGCACTTGCCGGGTAAGTGCAGGGTCCCGAGTTCAATTCCCAGTACCAAAACATAAACATTGATAAATTAGTAATAAAAAGATGGCACATGTTGCCTGTAGAACAGGAAGTTGCCTCCCAAAGGGTGGATTGTGTAAGAATCAATTCTCTAGTCCTGGAAGAAGTTATATTGTGCCTTTGTTATTTTAAGAACCCAGCAAAAGGGCATATAATTTCTAAATAATCTTCATGGAAGAAAGGAAGTTGTTAGATATGTGATTTAAAAACAAAAAACTTTCTGAGAGTATGTAGAATGGAAAGGGAGAGGAACTTAAATACCTAACAAAAAGAAATGCTTTACTAACTTTAGGCAGAAATTAGAGAAATAAATTTTAAAATATAGGGCCAGGGATTTAGCTCAGTGGTACAGTGCCTGCCTGGCAAGTGTAAGATCCTGAGTTCAATTCCTAGTACCCACCCCCCCAAAAAAAGTTTTAAATGTAAATATTGGCTACATATAAGTGAGTTTCTACGTAGCATAGAAGTGCTCAAAATTTAACGAATAAAATAACAGATACTATTTTTAAAGTTTGAGAACAGGATTTGAAGTTTAAATTGCTTCTACCACATACTAGAAAAAAATGTGGGCTTCTCTTACAAAACATAGCCAGAGACTCTTAGGTAATAATAAGAATTAAACTTGGAGTAGGGACTGACCGGGGTCCATGTGTTAGAAGTTAAATACTGCCCTTTCGTCCAACCTCAGTGGTATTCTAGACAAAGAACCCTGTGAAGACTAGAAACTGTTCCACACACTCAAGTGCAGGAATTGGCTAAAAGAACACAGGAACATCTTACAGAAATAAAATGCTGCTCCCCAACAGGCAAGGAATGGGCGCAGCTGCCTCGTGCTTGTGCGCTGGCTCTCTTGCGCATGCGTTCTTTTCCGTCTCTGTTTCTGAATATCTGCTCAGCTCTCTTGCTGCCCTTGACCCACAAGCTTTTTCGTTAGTGCAAATATAGCTGGCAAACCCACCCCAAAACCTACTCCACACTATCTTTCCTCCTCAGCGCCCAGCGCTCTCTGACTAGCATCTCAGTGCTGCCTTAGGCAAATTGCTAAGAATCTGACTGGTCCAGCTCTTCTGCCTCCGGACAGCCACTGAATCAGGTGCCTATCCAATCAGATATAACCAAGGAGGCGGAATCAGGTCATATCAGCATGGCTCCCTGGATTGACGTTTTCAGCAGGTACTTCTGTTGGGGGCTGGAAGGAAGGGAGGAAGGCGCGCAACTGGGTAAGACCTTCAGAAGGAACCTGCTGCAGACTGGATTTGACCAGTACTTTTCCTAGGAACAAATACCAGAGGCAACATCTATGGATACTGCCACAGAGAGGAAAGGGCATCCCTCACTTCTGCATCAGGTGGGAATGCATGCACCTGAACCCTGGAAGATTGGCCAAAACAGCCCCAGCCACTTCACACCCCAACACCAGTATTGAATGCTGCTGCTGGACCTAAGGAGGGATTTCTAACCAGGTCCCAGGTAGCAGCATGTCCTCCTCAGCAAACAATAAATACTTGTAAATTGAATTGCATGATCTTAGCTCAGGTGCTATTAATGTGGCTCGTGGCCACACACTTGCATGGATGACAAAACCAATAAGCCTCTCAATAGAGTCTTTTCAAACAAAATTGGTTTTGGGTGAAACTGCCATTATAATGGCTCTGACCTTCTGAATATAAGAAGTTAGTATCTGAGAACTGAAAGGTCTCTTCATCTCTTAGGTGAACTCTTAAAAGAATGCTAGCTGGTGGTAAAGCTAAAATGTAGGGAGTTTTGGAAAAGTAATATTTAGGAAATTGTGTCAGAAACGAATTCTCTGAGAAGCCATTGAGTTGCTTTGATTCTGCAGGTTGCACAAATGAGGAAAATTGATAAGGTAGAAGTTGGTTTCCAAAGGTCAAACCCACACTTTACTGAGAGCCATTATATAAGGAAATCTAGAAAGTGATTCTTTTCATTCTCTAACCTTGGTCCGACTTTTGTAAATTATGGAGGGAGGCTAGAAATGTACTCTACATAAATTAATTTTGGCCTTGCCATCTGCCTGTGTCCTCCTTATGTCTAAACTCACTTTTGCCCACATACGAATCAAATGGAGAAAAAAATTACACCAAACAGAACCAGAGAAGTATTGGTAAGCTGGAAATTTTGAACGGGTGTAAATATTCTAGACCTTAAGCAACTCGTTTAAAACTAGTCTCTAAATCCTCACCTGTCAAGTGGGTGTAACAATGTCTGTACATCCTAGCTCCCCTGGTAGTGGTTGGGAGGAGCACACAGCATAACATACCTGAAAATGGCTTGAGAAGTCTTTTTGAGGGAATTCTTACTAAATGATGACTTTCACAATTCAGTTTTATCCAGAAAAAAGTTTTCGCTCCACCCACCCCCTGGATTAAATTGTATCATCCCATGTTCCTGACACAGCTTCCTGTTGAGGACAAATAAAGAGGTCCCTAATTCGGAACTGCCCACAGAAGCCAGCCCCGCCTGGGAGTTGCTGCTGTTGTCTTTGCCATCTATGATCTGGCAGGTGTGTCAGTACTTGTCCCTGTGCTTTCACGCTGGGTGAAAACCCCAGACCAGTGATTCTTTCAAACCACATTAGACACATTGGGCAAAGTACTGAGCAGAAGCTTTGAATGTAGCTGTGGTTATTTTAATGTGTCGCTTTCTAATTAACTTTGTACATCCTTTGCCTCTGCCGGGAACAGAGTGTTCATGCGCTGTTAGAATTTTTTTACTGTAAAATAAAATGACAAAGGCTTTTCGTATCACACAACCTGCCTGCTTGTCATTCCAACTCCTCCAGATGGTGAGACGGCGAGACAAGAGTCGCAATCCGGCCACACTGCAGGGCCTGCTGCGCATTGCTCACGAGCAGTGGCAGGCCTGGTAGACCCGATGTGGTCTCAGAAGCCATCCCAGCTTGAAGCATGAACTTATGGACCAGAAAAATAAATAAATAAATAAAACCTCACCTTTGGCCATTCATGGGCCTCAGAGAAGCAGTTAGGGCCCCAGACCAGAAAAAGCCAATGTCTATTCAGATGTCCTCAGAGCATTAAAAGGTCGCATTGCTACCAAGGGATCCAGACACTGCAATGGTACGGGACACAGATCCCCAAGACCACCTACTCATCCCACCCTGTGCAATTCCCAGCCACCTTGAGGTCGTGCTCTGTCTGCTCTGCCCCACCCCCGCCTCCAGGCTGCACCAATTGAACAGAAAGACTCGACCAAGGCACCACAGACTCATAGACAGACCAGCCCCTAAAGTGTGGCTCAGTACATGAACAAGACCAATGAGATTCTTTCTCTAGGAAATATTGAGAAACAGAGTCAGTTACACCTGCCAAAACTGGACAGTCAAGACCAGAGAAGCCAGGATAGATTCATTCATGACAGAAAGATACCGAGTAAGAGAGTGATTTAGAATAGAGGTAAGAAATCCTGTCTCTTGCAACAAAAACAAACAGACCAAGTTTGAAATGAGGAGACCCTGTGCCTAAAGGTGAGTTACAACCCTGGGGCTTTAGTGGATCCACTGCGACCTTGGGCAGCAGCATGGCACTGCTTCCCACTGGCCCCCAACTTGCTTGTTTTCTTTAAGAACTTGGAAAATACTTAGATACTGGATGGACAAATTTTTACTCCTCTCTCCTGTGTGAAGGGGGCTCAAATATGCACAAAATACACCTTCAGCCCCACTGCCTTGCTGAAATTATGAGGAATAAACAGGAAGACCTCACAAAATTTTGGCAAGGTTTATCATGGGGCAGGGACCATTGCAGAGAACAGGACAAGTCAGTCCAGGAACCCAGGGCTTCCTCCTACTCCTGTTTTCTTCTTCCTTCCTCTCCGACCCTGATGGCTCTTGGCTTTCAGGACAAAAGTGATCAAGTGAAGGGGCGTCATGGTGTGGGCTTCACTCCCAGGAATGAATGGGAGGCAGACAGACCTAGATGCCTGGGAAAGACACAGGCAAACACAGATTCCCTTGCTTGATCCCTTCTTACCAGAGATAGGCCAGCAAATTTCTTCCAAAGAACAGTCTCTAGACTCCTATGAACAAATGTCATGCATCTGACTCACGAACCGTGTTGGCCACTGGAAATCAGAAATGATGTGCCTGGGAGGGTTCATGAAATCAGTGGTGAGAAGCAACCACTGTAAATGTACATGGATGGTTAGTAGGTGCTGCAGACAGTGTTTTCTTGTTCTTTCCCTCAAATTTATACAGGGAAACCTAATCCCTGATGCCAAGGGTATTTGGGGAATGGAGACTTTGCGAGGTGATTAAATCATGAGGCCTCATGGATGAGATTCAAGTCTTTCTAAAAGAGACCCCAGAGATAGCCCAGGCCCCTCCCTCATCTATGAATCAAGATACAGGCCCTCAGCAAACATCAAATCTATTGGTGCCTTGGTCTTGGACGTCTCAAATCACAGGTTGAGAAATAAATCTCTGTTCTTTATAAGCTACCCAGTCTATGGTATTTTGTTATAACCACCTGAACAGACCAAGAGAATAGAAATGATTGCTCTGAGTCTCCCTGTGACCTCTTGAAGGTGAGATTATGACCAACATTGGATTACACAGCTGGGATACTCATTTTGTCAACATTTCTATGTTTGCGTCTGCACATGCACAAACCCTCACTTGGAGAGAGAACATCTGACTTCACTGGCATTGAAATAAAGTTTTGGTAGTATAAGAATTTCACTATCAACCTGTCCTCCAAGCGCTTGCTTTTCCCCTGAGGTTGACTCCACCACCCAACCACTCAGTCCTGGAGGGCAGAGGACTTTTGGAAACCCACAATACCTCTGAAAGCCATACCCCTGGAGGCTGTATCATTATGATGGCAATTCAACTTAGTTACTTCTTTATTGCTGAAGAACAATACCCATTTGTAGAGGTCTCAGTCCACAGTTAGCTGGCTCCAAGGCAGAGTGACATGGCAGGGGGGCACTGCAGAGGAGAAACAGTTCATTGCAAGACATCAGGGAGCAGTGAGCAAGATCAAGGAAGGAGGAAGGTCACAACCCTTCTAGGTTGTGACCCCCTGCTGCAATGAGGCCTCCCTCCCTAACATCACATTTAGCTATAAATTCGTCAACAGACTAACCCATTGATGAGTAAGTATCACACAGCCATGATCCAATCATCTACCTCTTAAAAGCCCCACCTATGAGCTCATGAAGCTTTTAGGGGGACATCTAGATATAAACCATAACCACAACCTAAGAAAAAAGATCAGGCTCCCCACCCAAGTGCCTTGCATTTGGAACCAGTTGGATTTGGGGCACAGGGTTCACCAGTGTATTAATCACTTCCCTGTCACTGGGACCAAACACCTGACACCACAAGTGAAAGGAGGAGAGATGTATTTGACTCACGGTTTCAGAGGGTCCAGTCCAAGAAATGGCATAGTAGAAGGACTTGATAAAGGAGATAGAGAGATATAAAAGCATAGAAATGCTTTTATCCCGTGGCAGCCAAGAAGCAGTGAGAGAAAGGTGGAACCGGGGACAAGGATATACTCTGCCTCATTCACCCAGGCCCCACCTCCTAACCGCACATTCAATTATTAACCCACCAGTAAGCATAGCACCCCATGATCAGGTCACCTTCCAGAAGCCCCATCTCTAAGCACATGAGACTTTGGGGGACTTTGTCAGATCTAAACCATGACAAGCAGTAAGCTGGACACTGAGCTGGATTTCTCACACTACCTCCCACTCTCCTGGGATTCCTGGAGACAAAGCCAGAGGCTGGTTGCAAGCTTCTGAGGAAGTTTGTTTTCTAGGTCAAGGTTTGGCAGCATCAAAAATCTGGAAAGTCTTCAGACAAAGGGTGAAAACAAAGGGCTGTCATAGTGCTAGAGTTGCTCTGTGTATTAATGTTCAGAGGCTTAGAGGACTAAGAGTTTGTTTTCCTTTACTTAAGCCTTGTTTGTAAACAACTCTATTAGCACAGTCCAGGTTAAAGGGAACCACAGCCAGAAATCAGACACCACAATAGAGTAGACATTAGCCCTGGAGAAGCACTGCATGTCTGAGTATGACTTTATCATCATTGATCACTCACCTTGCATTTAATTGGAACTTTCCAGGAAGCACTGACAGACCCTTCCACAGAGCCATTCCTTCTATCCTTCATGGGGTAGGCAAACATCTCCTGAGTACCTGCTATGCACCAGACAGCATGCTAAGTGGTAGGGACTCAAGTGGTAGGCACACCTCCTTCCCCTCATAGAATATTGGTCCTTGAGCAAATAAGCCCAACATATTAAGGACGCACCATTCATTCAGAACATTTTCCATTTCATAAAAGCCAGCAAAATGAAAAATCAAAATCCACCATTTTCCAGGGGATTCTATACCACTGTTTTGCCATCCTGCTACTAGCCCTGTTTTGCCATCCTGATTCTGTGCCACTGTGGTGGTGCACACCTGTAATCCTAGCACTCAGGAGGCTGAGGCAGGAGGATCTTTGTGAGTTTAAGACCAGCCTGGGCTACAAAGTGAGCTTAAGGCCAGCCAGAGATGTCGTGAGACCCTGTCTCAAAAAGACAAAAAAAAAAAAAAAAATCCACTGTTTTCTGGAAACATTCAGGTTTAGAAAAGGACACGCTCTGCTGTTCCACCTTCCAATGGTGCTTCACAGCTCTCTCTCCCAATTTTCTTTAACTCGTTAATAAGATGCCCACAGTATCCCCATAAGGGGAATACAAATTGTCAACTGCCGAGAATTAACAAGTGTTACAAACCCAAACTTCAGGGCAGTCACCATGCACTGAAACCTGGAGCACAACTGCAAGAAAAGTCAATTCAGTGACTTTTACACAATCCAAGTGAAACTTCAGGAACTACATACTTTATGTATGAATGAAACAGCAGTATACTGAGCACCCTCATTTTGAATTGCTTCTATGAATAAAGTGCCATTCAGAATGTACCAGATTATTAATGTATGGGCTTTGACTTTTATTCAGCCTCTGAAATAAAATGCTCTGTGGAACAAATCAAACAGGCAGGTGACGGGGAGCTTTGCAATGACCACCCCCTTTGCAACATTAGTCTGTTTAGTGTTGAAATTGTTTGTTTTCTCTTAACAAATTTACATAGAAATAAAGTTCATTGCCTTAGTATTAGTTTTCCTTCTGAAGGGCTTATAGTTTCTCTTTTGTCTTAATATTTTTTCTCCATTCTCCACGAGGAAAGTGTTTTAACGGTAAGCATTCTCAGAACATGAGATGTCTCATGTGTTTTGCTGTCTTCAAAATGATGGAATCCCAGTTGGAAGGAGGCTTAGTGGGATATTATTCAGTTTTCCCCCCTCAGTCATCACAGGTCAAACCTCATGACCTGTATAAGTGAAGTTCCCTACCTGAGTAGAGATTAAACAGAATTGAAGCATCAAAAAAGCAGGCACTCAAAAGGAGAGATGGCGTGGGAAGTTTCCATTATCCCTTGATATTTGGTTGGAAAAAAACCAATGCAGTTTCTCTGGGGTGGGGGTGAAGATTTTAACTCTATTTAATTTCTTTATATTTATTTAAGAGATTAGGATTATTGTGAGTTTCAATCATATGCGGTATGAGAAGGCACCATTATCTTTTCAATTTGGAGCCCGAGAAGGTCTTACTCTAGCTCTGATTCTAGGCCACTGTGATCACTCTGATCTGACAAGGATGGTAAAACAGTGGCATAGAATCCCCTGGCAAACACTGGATTTTGATTTTTCATTTCTCTGGCTTTTATGAAATGGAAAAGGAATCCCCATTTTAGGATTTGGGGCCTTCTAATCCTAGGTTTGCTCCTTGTGTTGACTGGTTTGCAGCTCGCGTCCCCACTCTGAACTTTCTCTGTAGAATAAAAAGAAGACTTTGTCAATGAGGAGAAGACTTCAGAGGAGAGACAGGACAGAGTCCCACTTCCTGGCACTGTCAGGCTTCACACGTTGGTATCCATTCCACCTCTGCTTGGGTGCTCCTAACAGTGGAGAAACCACTGTCCTTCCAAAGCTAGTGCATCACCTGCTGGTCACTCAGTAGTGACTCCTGTATGCAGTCTCACCTGACACACCCCCCTTAGGACAACCTCCCTTTCTAAAAGCCCAGGACACCCAAAAGCCACCAGAGCACAGGGCAAGCTCAGGATCGTGTAGGAAGGTCTGAATGGTGCTTGGTCCACTTGGCCAAGGGAGATGAAATGCAGCTGGCTGAAGGTGTCTCCCACACTCTTTCAGTGACGCGGATAGCTGCCACCAGCCCTGGGAATCATTCTGAGTAATCTGCTCCTCAGGGAATGAGATCTGCTTCCAGAAACCCTTTCAAACACCTGGTCTTGGGCTGGGGATATAGCTCAGTGGAATAAGCGCCCGCTTAGCAAGCGCAAAAAAAAAAAAACACCTGGTCTTGGTGCATTCAAAAGTCTGGCAGCAAGCACAGTTAGCTCTGTGAGAAGGGCATGGACCTCATCCCCAAAATCACAGCAAACCAGTGGAAAATATGATTCTATTCTGGCAAACCCCATAAGATTGCCACGGTTGCAGTTTAAATGTGAAGCATACCCCCAGAGACTCATAGATTGAGAGCTTTGTGCCCAATGCAGCAGTGTTCAGAGGCGGGGCTTAGCGAAGCAATGGGATCATGGGGGTGCTATGCAGAATGGCCTCCTACAAGGTGGGGCCCAGTTGGAGGAAGTAGGCTGCTGGGGTGTGCCTTTGATCAAGGGATCTTGTCCCTGGCTTCTTCCCTTTCCTCCCTTCTCCCTCCCTCCATCTCCCTTCCTCCCCCTCTCCTTCTTCCTGGCCACGAAATGAGCAGCTTCCTCCACTGTGCTGCTTCTTCCTTACCACAGACCTAAGAAATGGAGCCAGCGGACCATGGACCAAAGCTCCTGAAATTTAACCAAAATAAATTGCTTTCCTTGGGTATTTTGTCACAGGAAAGGAAGGCTGATGGACACACCATGCAACTGCTCAGGGCTGGTGTTACAGTGGTGTTCACCTGTGCTGGAATCAGGAGAAAACCTGCCCATCCTTGCTTCAGAATCCAGTCTTGATGGGTGTGACATTTTCCTCTACAAATGCTCTGCATACCAGCTAGCTGAAGTGGGCTGAAGCAGGGCCAGTGACTAGAAGGCAGTCACCAAAACGTGAGCCACAGCTTTGAGAGCTCAGGCTCAGCCACATCCTAGCTGTGTGCCTCCTGGTGCCTCTGTAAAATGGGAGCTAAGAACACCTTCCTCAGGACTGGGAGCAAGGACCATGAAGGAGACGCTGTGTATGGTGTGCTGAGTTCAGGACCTGACACGCAGCTGCCTCTCACTGGTAAGTGCTAGTTGGTGTCGGTTGGCGGTGGTGTTATGACAGAGACTGGAAGAAATCCATGAACCTCTGTAGCCACACTGGCCTCGCCCATGTTCAGACCCCAAGATGTCTTTCCTAGTGCTGACTGGCCCTACTGGAATGGCTACATTAAGCGTCTTTGCTCTGTCCCTAAAAGACTACACAATGACATTAGTCCTTGAAATGCACCCAAAGTGAACTCTTTTCTGGGGGTGAGTAGGGGAAAGTATGGTGGACAGTTCAGATTTGTGCACCGCCCTTGTTCCTATGTAATAGTCCATGTGACCTCTGCCAAAGGCCTGTACACACACATACACACACACACACATACACATACACCCACACACACACTCACACTCACACGCTCACAGAGCACATGTTGGACAAATGATCCTTTTGGTCATCATGCGACTTCCCAAGTTGCTTCCAAGAGGGAGAAGAAAGGAACCAGGATTCCAGGAGACTTACACAGTAAAAGGAGCTGCCACCCAAAGCTCTGGCAGGGCCAGGCAGGCTCAGCTCTGGGCACATTTTGCCACCTAGGCAGTGGCTTCGCTGCGCTGCACTTTCATTTCTTCATTTATAAAGAGAGCCATTTCACCTGCCCCCTGCACCAGTTAACACTGAAAACTAAACCTGCATTAAACCTCACGTTTTTCCTTTCCAGACTCAGCACCACCTAAGGGATTAGTAGAGAAAGAGAATGCTTCGATCTAACACATGCACCATGACAGCTATTAACCCCACGTGGCTATGAGTTCTTCACGTAGTTAACATGAAATGAAGTGTAAAACTCCAGTTCCTTGGCTGTACTGGCCACATGTCACATCTCAGAAGCCCCTGCAACTAATGGGTACCATATTAAACAGCACAGACATAAAATACTTCTGTCATTGCAGGAAGTTCTACTGGACAGTGCTCATTTAGACCATCCAACCATTAATGGACAGTCACAGGAACAGACAACAAGTAGATCGCAGTCATCCGTATAGTTGAATAGATATAAACCTGAATAATAGGAACTAGGCAGATAGAAGAGCACACGATGGTTAGGAACGGGCGGTAGGTAAGGCAGGGGCTGGATGTATCTGTCCAAAATCATCTACTGACACTCTAACCTCTTCTGCTGTGATGGGATTTGGAGAAGGACACAAGAGAAATTTATTTTTTGGTTCTAGGAATTGAATGTAAGGGTTCACACATGCTAAGCAAGCAGTTTACCACTAGCTCCATCCCCAGCCCAATAATTATGTTTAAATGAGGTTGTAAGGGCCCTGGCACCCCCCCGTAATGGGATTAGTGCCCTTGTAAGGACAGGAAGAGACATCTGTGTTCTCTCTCTCTCTCTTCTCTCTCCTCTCTCTGCCCCCCCCATGTGAGAACATAGAAGAAGGTGACCATCCACAAGCCAGGAAGAGCAGCCTCACCAAGAAGCCAATCCACACACACCTTGATCTTGAACTTCCAGCCTCCAGAAAGAAGTCAGTGATTTCGGTCCAGCTTCCTTTATTCATGTAAACTACACCTTTCACCTTCAAACCAGTTTGAGAGGACTGCATTTCCCTGCGACCACCTACAGCCTCCGGGAAAGTCCCGGTGCTGCCCCTGTGCTTATTTCTGCAGTGACTGCTTGCAAGGGCTGCGGCATCTCCTCCCCCCTAAAGGGTTTTCTTCTGAGCAATAATGAACAGGATGATAAACGTGAGCTCTGGCTGTGAGAGGACTCGGAAAGAGCAGGAGGCGAACTTATCACACCTCTAAATCTATGCTGCCACCTAGTGGATCTCACCACGACAAGAAGGTGGGACCTTTGGTAAGGACCAGGAACCTTGTGGTGTCGTGAGGTGAGCGGCTTATGTACATGATCTCGGGTCACTGAGCAGCAGCCCCAGACAGGGGGAACGACGTATTTTCCATATGAGAAGAAGTGTTTCAAGAAGTTAAGAATCTGTTTTATTAAAAGAACAAGGTCGTGAATAAATGAGCGAAGAATGAGGACTTCATTTATGTGCATTGTTTTCAGGGTTACTGACTCTTTGTGCTGGATTTACTTAAACTCTGAGATGAGAAGAAGACTCCTGGGGAGTTTGTGATTGGGTAGATAGAATAGCTAACATTTATCCAATGTTTGCTTTGGGTTACTCTGAGCGCTTCCCACACATGTACTTACTGAAGCCCCATAGCAGTATGCGAAGTTCCTACTAATTTCTTCCTTCGACACATGAGGAAAAAAGACACCGAAGGGGAAGTAGTTTGCCCAAACTCACCCAACTGAAACCTGCCAGGATTTCAACATGCGCAGCCAGACCTCAGAGCCAGCAATCCGAACCACTACATTACATGCCACGTCCTAGGGAAGAAGGTCTATCTGAGGCCTGTTCCTGGGTCTCAGGAAAGAACTCAGGCGTTCAGTCTCCCTGTTGTCACGAACAGACACTCCCGAGATAGTATTACCCTAGATCATTCTTTCTTGTGATTTAATGCAAATTGATGCTGCGACAAGCTCGACCGTAAGTCGGACTGTAAGGCCAGGGGCTGCATTTTCCTCTCAGGCTCAGCCACTGGTGTGCTCAGGGGGCACACGAGCAGTGTGTGCCCAGTGCAGGCGGTCCTGCCGGGCATGGTGGTGATGAGGGCGCAGCCCTCCCCAGGGAGACCACTGTGAAGCTAAGGAGACGACATTATACTCTAGGTGGCAAGTGCCAGGAGAAGGGGTGCTCGGAACACTGCAGGAGCTCAGAGAGGGGACCTGTAACCCGGAGACTGGGGAGAAGAATCAGGGCAGACTCGTGGCAGGAAGCGACACCGGGGCTATTGGGAGGGGAGCCCTTTTCCATTTCGGCTTCCTTCCAAGGACAGGGGGCTCCTGTAGTACAGCCGCCCTGGCCATTCTCTGCCTGTTTATTTGCTCAGTGCCCAGCAAGGGAGAGGGACTTCTGTGATTCACAATTTGGGTTGGGTACACGGGGCCTCCACAGCCACACGGTGCCCCTCCTTCTCCTGAGAGAGACCTGTCTGCTCACAGCCATGTGCAGTTGGACCCGACCTCACCCCCAGGAGCTCCCTAGGAGTTAAGGTGTGGGGAAGCTGACGGAAAACAGACAGGAGGCTTCCAGGTAAGAGCCAATCCGAGCGAGGCCCAGGAGGGGGACACGTGCTGTCGTTGTCCACCTGGGCTCCTGCTTTTGGGAAGCAGCTGCTTCCACACTCAAGTGCTTCTGGGAAGCTGCAACTACAGAACCCCAACACTCCCATCCTCAACCAAGGGCGAGATGGCAGTGTGACGCGGTTGTGCTTTCTCTCCAAGCAGCGGCAGTGCAAGCTGATTTGTACTGTAGCACTCCCTCATCCTGCCCTTCTCTGCGTCTGGGCAACCCTGACAAGGCAGGTCTCCCCTGCTGGGTCCAGTGGTCTTCTGTTTCCCCCAAACAAAATAGCCCCTAGGTTAGGGGATTCCCCAGCTTCGTGTTGTAGATTTTTCTGGATTCCTATCTAATCGCATTCCCTCTGGGTGCTGTGTGGTTCTCCAAGGAGTGGGGTCAGCTCATTCAAGGAGATGCCAGCCCCTGGAGGGAGTGTGAATTCCTTCTGAAAAGGACTCCAGAATAGCATCCAGATGCGATTTCCATTTGTTCTGGAGGAGCTGACAATCACTTGAGCCCCATGCCACCAGGCCACTGTCAATAGGGAGCAGTCGGCAGGTGCCCTACTTTTATAATCATGGCCTGAGCTGGGCTATCGAGACTCTGGGGAAGGAATAGGAAATAAGCACTGTCTTCCTTTGGGTTCTGGGTTGGGTTTTTCCCCACGGCTGCTTTATTATTTGTTCTCATTAAGATTCTCTTGCCGCATCAACCAATGGTCTGACCAACCTGAAGTTTTCTGGGGGGAAAAAGGCGGTTTCCCTGGCAGCAACCAGCCTAGAGCATCTTGCTAGGAAGGGGAAGAGCACTTGGAATCTCTGCACAGGGTGGGAGGGCCCTGCTGGGTAGGGCCCTGCTGCCAACTCTGGGGGATGCCCCAGTCTTTATTTGGCCTGTGTAGTGCTTTGGAAACACATGGGCTCACTGCTAAGATTTAGAAACCAGGAGCCTTCACCTGCTCCTGTGCTGACATTCCTGCCTTGGCAACAACTAGCTGGAACTGGAGGTCCACTGCCTCTGTAGCGGGGCGTGAGCTCTGCAGCTGGGTGGCTCCCTGCATTCAGCTCTGCGTTTCCTGCCTTGTAGGCTTGTGCGTTCACATCCTTCAGCTGAGGTTGCTCTATAAACTTTGGGTCATGTGTGCACAACTTCCAGCATTCCTGGCACCCCTTTTATTCGCTTACCAGCACCTGTACCCGCATACCACAGATGGAACTTCTGTTCGTACAGATGAAGAGTCTGTCCTCTCCACCTAAGCTAGTCTCTCCACTGTGGCGTGGACCCCCCTTGCCACGGATTGAATACTTTTGTCCCGTCCACCTTCATGCTGGGAAGTTCATCCTCAGTGCCACTGTGGAGGACAGCAGGCCTCTGGGTGGTGTGCAGGTCACGCGGGCTCTCTCCCGTGAGTGAATGAACACGGCTCTAAAAAGGGTGTGTAAAGTGGCTTCCTCTCCTCCCCTGTGCTTCTGCCACAGAAGCATGTCCCAGGGGCCCAGTGCTCAAGGCAGCATCTTGGGAACAGATAAACAAGGCTCCTAACTGTCCGGTGCCTTGACTGGGACTCCCCAGTCTCCAGAACTATGAGAAATCAATGTGGGGACTTTATAAATCTCCCAGCCTTGGTGTCCTCCCAGAACTACATAAAACAGACTAAGGCCTGTTACCAACTCAAGAGTATTTTACCAGCAATTCTGGTTCACCCCATCATCACCACGTTCTCTCCTGTATCATTGCACAGACCAAAAATAGGTGTTTTGGGGAGTTCTTTTGGTTCTGGAACTTGAACTCAGGACCTTGCATTTGCCAGGCAGGTGCTTAGGCCACTGAGCTATATCCCCGGCCCACCCTCTTGTGTTAATAAAACCCCCTCTTATTGCCCCGCCCCCAGCCCTGCCAGCTCTGCCTCTAATTCTCCAAACTCTTTTGCAGCCAAATGCCTCTAGGGGATGATACGCACCCACGGCCTTCAACTCCTCTTCCCATTTTCTCCGAAAACTACTCCACTCAGGGTTAACCCTATCACTCAAGCAAAACCACTCTCGACACAATCACTAATACTAAATTTGTGTCACTAAATCCGAGACGGGCCTCTCAGAGTTGCTGGCCCGCCAGGGCTGTGCATCAGCACTGGCTGCTCTGCCCTCCTCGGTCACTTTCTTCACTTGGTGTCTAAGACCCCTCACTCACTGGCACCCAACTCGCCTAAGTCTCTTCGGTGGTTCCTCCTCTGCTCACCCAAACTCTTGAGCATCTCCAAGTTCAACACAGGCTGACTATCCGTTATCCAAAATGCTCAAGAGATGTTCTGAATTATGTACTTTCTTCAGATTTTGGAATAGTATATACAAATAATATACAGAGTGAGGTATCTGAGGGATGGGACCCAAGTCCAAACATGAAATTCGTTGATATTTTCTTCATACCATATATACACATCCCTGCAATTTTAATACCATATTTTAAATAACTTGGTGCACAAAACCAAGTTCCATGGTGTAGAATTTGCCACTCATTGTGGAAATGCTGGTGCTCATATAGTTTTACATTTTGAGTTTTGGTTTTCGTGTTAAGGATGCTTCACCTGTAAATGGTTCTCTTTCCCCTCATAATCCCTCAGGTGGTTTCATTTCATCTCACCCTTTAAACACATCCACATGTCAGCAACTCCCTAACTTTGTACCTCAGTCCACCCTCTCTCTCTACTCCAGGTTCATACATCCGTGGCTACACAGCTTGTCTACCGCAAACCCAGCTAAATCGATCTTCCCACACCCCGTCTCCTTGGGTTCTCCCAGCTTCCTCCTGTACATCTGTCATTCTGGTTTTCATGCTACAGCAGCTTGGGGCTCCCCTCCTCTGGAATCAGGAGACCCTGAAAGCCAGCCCAGCAGCAGCTTCCAGACCCCCGAGGGAGCACCCCCAGCAGCACAGAGGAGAGAGACCGTGCGATTGACCACATACGTGGCTACTCTATGTGGAGTACATGCTGGGAGCAATAACAGCAGTAAATATAGAACGGAAAATAACCATCTTCGAAATGACAAAGAATGGGACACGTTATCTAAGCACTAAAACCTAAGGAGGGGGCTGGCCGACGCTGGCTAGCAGCTCCTCAGGACAGCAGGGCCATCTGCTTTCCGGGTTGCCTGCTCTTCAGCCCTCGTAACTTCTCATCTTTCAACGCTTTCAGAAATTTATCTGCAGGAGAGAAAACAAACTTTATTTGTAGTAGAAAAAAGGGCTTTAAAAAAATGCTTGCAGAGCAAGCTTCTGAGAAAGCAAAGATGTTTCCTACATAAGCCTAAAACCCATTTGTGACCCAAGATGGGAGGAAAAAAAAAAATCCTAGCAGACCAAATATATCTAACCCTGAGAACAGATTTAAGAAATCCAGGATTTAGGAAAGCCCAAGATCCCAGGGAATTGTTTTCCTTTCATGACTATGAGAAAAGGTATGTTATAGCACATTTGATGAATTGGGGATTATGCTAGACATGCAGGTTATTTCATACTTTTTCTCTTTGTGCAGCATGGGCTCCAATTTAACCTGTTCTGTATGTTAGGCAGGTCGTTAGACATTAGTGGGCCTGCTGGACAAAAGGGCGCATGTGCCCAAACTGGCACGCTTTGCCAGTTATGCAGTTGAGAAACAAAGACTTCAATGTATATTTATAATAATTTGTCAGGTTTGGGGCCTAAAGTGATCCCACAAACACAATAGCATTTTAAGGTCATATGCTGTACCCGTGCCACCTGGCTGTATCTCGGTTCATGAACTCAATTCTTTCTGAACTGGATGAGAACTAAATCAAACCTCCCCACAAGGTCAATATTGACCTTAACCATTAAAATTGATGTGGTTCTCATCCAACACAGTTTGGGATCAGAATTGTGGTTAGAATCAAGTTTGTGAAATGAAGTATCCCTGTATTTCCAAAACCAGGCAGCCAGCATTCCTAGGTGCTATGGCCTATGCTCAGGGATATAAAGAGGAACATTCATTAAAGACCCTCCTTTCTTGGACTGGTCCAGTTCCTAGACTGACCACCTGAAAGCAACAAGAAAGACATTTTTGAGATATCAACCAAAGTAACCCCTAGGAGCAATGGTGACAGGAATATACATTATGTAAATAAAAGGGATAATCATCACACTTCCCAGAACCCCCAGAGTAACTTTTGGGTGCAGGAAAAGGTGTACAAATTCCCATTTGGGGCAGACGCCTTTGTGGCACTGCCAGCCTTCTCTCTTGAAGGTCTCACTCTCTAGATATCCATCTGCTTTTCTCTGCACCGGGACCTGACTTCCCAGTGACAGTATACAAATAGTTGGTCTTTCTAGAACAATCTGTCCTCCTCCAAAGGTCAAGTGCAAGCCCTAACCAGACAGGTGATGGGGAAAGACAGCCCAAGCTCCTGAAGACTGTGCAATAGGTCTTTCTGGGGGTACAAATAGACTTACCCACCTTACCCTTCAGGAGGAATCAGCGCATTCACTAGAAGATCCCTACCCACATCTGTACACGTGGTCTGGCCTGGTCCAGATTCCTAAAACCTCAGCCCTATTCTTAGATGACAGAGTATGGGACCCGGGGAGGCTACCCTCCAGCCTCTAGCATTGAGAAGTGCAGCGTCCCAAAGCCTCTCCGTGAGTGTCCTTGGGCTTTCTGGGTCCTGCACAATTCCAGCTCCCCCCTACAGGCATTCCAGCTGACCCTCACCTACTTCCCCTCCTCCCATCTAAAGGCCCCATTGAAGATTGAACATGAAAGCTTCAAGGCCTCTAGAGATAAAGGCTGTCTCTGGTGGTTGGAAGTCCAGACCACAGGGGCCTAAATATTACTGCGCAGTTAAATGTCAAGATGGGGTAGCGGTCGGTGGCGATCTAGTTGTGGGGCCAAGTCCAGATGACCGAAATTGCCTAGGATGGAGTCTGAAGCTAAAGGGTTCTTGAAATGCAGACGTGTGGTAGAGGACGAAGTCCGTTGAAACGGGGATGGGGACGGAGTCTGGGCTCTAGGGAACAGATTTTGGATCAGGGGCTCCTGGGGGCTGAAGTGTGAGGCTACACCACCTTGTGGGGCCAACCAGGGAGGCAGGGCAGCTAGGGGCGGGCTCAGGTGGCCCCGGCGAAGTCACGCACAGCGCTGGGAGTCGAAGCCGTCCCCAGTGATGGCGAGCAACTCCACTTCCTTAATCCGGATCTCCAGCTCGCATAGTTCTTCGGGGTGCGGGGCAGAAGCGAGCGGGACGATCGTGGGGCTGGGAGTCGGAGACGAGGCAGCCACCTCCGGGCCCGGTGGCGGCGAGTAGAAGCGCAGAGGCTCGTAAGGGATGGAGGCCAGGCCGGAGGGCCAGGGCTGGGGACAGGGGCGCTCGCTGGGGGGACCCAGGCCGGGCGGCGGTGGGAGCGCCGGCGCGAAGGGCACCTGGGGCAGGGGTCGGCCCCCCGCCTCCCCGCCCGCCGGCGCCCCGCCCGCCTTCAGCGGCACGAAGAGCTTCTTCCAGATGTTAAAATCGTTGAGCGGAGACGAGGAGACGCCGCGGTCGTAGAGCGACGGAAAATAGAGGGGCGGCGCCGGCCGCTGGCTCATCGTGGGGCTCTGGCTGCCTCGCCGCCCCTTCGGCATCTTTTGAATGAGTGCGTGGGAGGAACCCCGCGCCGAGACACACGCGCGGCAGCCCCGAGTCACTGGGGCCTCACGTTCCAAGGGCCTGACTCCGCGGCCCATTCGGGGCGGGGCACTGAGGCCCAGAGGCCACGCCCCAGAACGTGAACTGTCCAATGAAAACAAAGCCGCGCTCCGTCAGCGGGAAAACCATTCTCTACGGCCCACCCCTGGGTTCCCACCTTGCTGCTAAATATCCCATGGCCCCGCCCCCTACCCCGCCCTTCGGCTCCTCCCACCTCTCTCTGGGGCCGTACGCCTCCTGCTATCACCTGCTCACCCTTCACTCCAAAGTGGGAAGCAATCTGTCCAAGACTGCCCGGACACACTTTCTCAGGCTTCCTCTCCGTTTGTGAGGGAGGGAGCATATTTCCTAACAACCTCCCCACAGCCCCAGCTCGCTTCTTTCCTGGCCGTAATGACCACCCAGAGAAAATGAGTGGCTGACTTTTCTTTCCCTCCAGTGGGAGGCAAAGGAGAAGAGGGTTGGTTGGAAATGGCTAGTAGAGCCAACCTATGTTTCTGCCAAATGTACCAGTATTGTGGAAGATCTAGAAAAACTGGGAAATTGATCTGGACTTGTAATGACCCTGAAGCAAAGAATGTTTTTAATGAAGTGCAGTTCTCTCTCAATGAGCACCTGGTCGCTGGGTCCAAGGGACGTCTCCTGCTCGTTTATGCATAGTCCATGAGAATTAGCCTTGGATTGAGAGGAAGTCATGATCACTGTGTCATACACAAGGGTGGGAGGGGCCCAGTTAAGATCAGAGGCAGCACTAGCTCCACAAGTGAACTGTATGTATGCCTCAGTTCCGTTTTCATTGCTAGACAAAAATACCCGACACCCACAAAGTAAAGGAGGAACGGTTTATTTCAGCTCAGTTTGTAGAGATTTCAGTCCATAGTTGGCTGGTTCCAAAACAGGACAGCACAGCAGAGGAGAAACAACCCGTGGAAGGGCAGGCAGAAGGCAGCCAACAGCAAGCCCTCCTCTTCCTTTTACCTCATCCAGGCTACTTGCCTTTGGAGTGGTGCCGCCCACATCTAAGGGTGGGTCTTTCCGTTATCCACACCCAGAACCGTCTTAAATCAATCAGTAGACTAACCCACTAATACCATGGGTATCGCATATCCACTCCCCAAAGCTCCCCTCCTTGGAGTACGTGAGGCTTTGGGGGACATTTTAGAATAAATAAATATATATATATATATATATATATATATATATATATATGAAAACATGCACATATACATAGTTTCTATCCATGTTCATGTGTCTAGATATGTAACAGCAAAGTCAGGATACCCAAGCTGTGTAACCTTAAGCAAGTTGCCTGACTTCTGAGTCAGCTTTCTATATAATAGAAATTTTAAAATCAGGCAGCCTTACAGGGGTTGTTTGGGATTGTCAAGCAGAGGCAGAAGAGTGTGTATGAGACGTCTGAAAATGTGGAAGTTGTCCAAATGTAAGGGGCAGTGCTCCTGCTGAGGACTTATCTGAAACTTCACATTTATCTGTAATTTCTTGAAAGCAAGACTCCAGGCCAAGGGTCCTATAATGCTGAGGATATAATAAGACTGGATAAAGATTTGGGAACTTTATAATAGTGTCATGAGGGAAACCAAAGGAGATCAGAATATACTACCCTAAAATATGCCATTTTGACACCAGAAACTTTTTTGAAAGCAGTTGAAAAACAGACACAAGAAGAATTCTCTGTTCTCCCCTTTCTGCCTCAAAGGAGGACATAAATTTTCTCTGTAAAAAATTTTCTTTGTAAAGCTGTCCCCTCTTATCTGTCTCATGCAGGAAAAGGAGCGGGTTCATCCCTAGAGGTGACACTGACTTGAGTTGACACAATAAACCTTACTAAATAGCCTCCACCTTCCATCCGTTTCACTATTTTTTGCTATTCCCACAATCTATTGCCCCTAGAAACCCAAATCATTTTCCTCTGCCTTGTCATTTCTGTGTATCATCCTTTGTTAAAATGGTACATAAACTCTCAAGTATAACCACTTCTTTGGGTTATCACTTTCTTTCTGTGAGGCCCCCATGTGCATGAGTAATAAACGTTTCCTTCTGTTAATCTTTGTCAATTTAATTCATAGGTCCTGCCTACGGGAACTAAATGTGTAGAGGAAAAGCTTTTTTTCTATCCTTGCAGAATTGTAGCGGTGGTAAGAGTGTTATGGTTGGTGTCTGGATGTTCTCCCAAAGCCTCATGCGGTCTTGGGGCAGGCTTCTCAAGTTTATGATTGACTCATTGTCCAGTGCTGCAATTATGGGTGTGAGTGCTATACCTATGCTGGGGTGGGTAGTTTGCATACAATGTAAGGGAGAGAAAGAGGCTTACTTTCTGCACTCCTCCATAGAAGACATCACATCAGAAATAAGCTCTCAGGTTAAAAAAAAGACAATAATACTGAAAGAATTGCTCAGCATATCTAAAGAAGACATGGACAAAAAATAGAGGAGCACAGAAAAACGATGGAAACCTTGAATTAACAATATAGGAAAGAATTAGAATACATGAAACAGATTCAAACAGATATACAGGCAATTAAAAATTCCATCAAAAGCTGTCAAAACCGCTTGAATAAGCTGAAGATAGACTTTCAGACCTTGAAGACAGCATTGCAGCTAATGATAAAGGAAGGGTCTCTTAAAAATAACAAGGAAGCAGGAAATAATTCAACAGCAGCAAGATGATGCAAAGAAAAACAATGTAAGATTAACAGGTATCAGTGAAACAGGAGTCAACACAAATGACATAAAAAGACTATTTGCAGAAATAATAGCAGAAAATTTCCCAAGCATGAGAAAGAATCTGACATACACTGAGGCATATAGAACTCCAATTAGCCATAGGCAGAATAAATCTACACTCAGACAATTAATAATCAAGAACTCAGAAATTCAGCAAAAGAACAGAATATTAAAAGTTACTAAGAAACAGATCACCTATAAAGGAAAGAATTCCCAACAGGCGGGCTGGCTCCGGGGCCCACTTCTTTGTGATTCCTCCACACCACCTCCCACTGTCCATCCCCAGGCTCCAGGCAAGACTACCTTTGTGGTTTTCCTGGCTCTTGCTGCAAGTTGTTTGTGCCACAATTTAAGAGACAAGCTATTCTAAGGAACCCATAACAGCATTTTATTACTCATCTGAACTAACCATTGTGTTGATCAGGAATTAAGGGCTTAGATATTTTCATCTCCCTTCATAATGCTATTTCAAGAAAGTTTCCAACAAGTGCAATCCAGCTCTTATTCCTTTTTTTTTCCCCCAGGGTAGATGTGTTCCAGTGTGCTTACAGAAAAAGAAAATCATGATTTGCGTGGGAGTTGTTTTTGATAAACTGAAGCCTGACAGGTAGTTTAGTGGGGTAGGGTGTGCAGGGGCCTGGAAGATGAGAGACCCTGGCAAGGGTCTAAACCCTATCAACCAGCATCAACTAGCTGTGCTACCCTGTGCTGACTTGCCGCAGACACTGACTGTTAGGTATTTTCACATCATCCTGCTGGAAGCATTTACAAGGTAAGGCTGTTAGAATTTTCTATCTGTGCATTGGACACAGATTTTTATCAGAGGGCTATGAGGTAATTCACAACATTACAAGCTTAAGACCTAGATTTAGAAGGTGCGGACAGAGAGCAGGACGACCTCAGGGATTCAGGTATAGGAAGGAGTCAAGTGGGCTCTTCAGTATGGCTAGTGTGGGGTGGCAGAAGCTGATGGCTGGCATTTCACCCTTTCTCCTTGCTCACTTCACCCCAAGAGGCCAAAAAAAGGAAATACCCACCTTGCCTAGCCCCTCTCCACAAGGAGTGGCCACAGAATAGCTCCAGCCAGAGGGTTTGACCAGAAGAGTTTAGAATATTCTGGGAAAGATTTTACTTTGCTTGTAAATGTGACAGAAACAACTGCAGTTTTCCCTCATTTTCTCTCTCTGCCTTGAACCTGGATGCAATGAGGGAGCTTCGGCATGGCTTTGTGTTTATGCAGTGGAGACTACGAATATCACCAAATCAGATACTGAGCAGCTGACCTAATGTTCACAGCTGCTTTTCTCTGGATGGCTTATGCAGAGATATCAGACTCTATTCTACTATACTCCTCGAAAAGGGGCGCTCAGTGGCTTAAAGCCAAATACCTTCCTAAGACAGATTTTCCATTAAAAAATGTTTCTTCAGTCTTTCATAACTTCACTCAAGTCAAATCCCAGGAGAGCACATGCTCATCCCTTGGCTGGAGGAGGGTAGGCTGTTTTTATTAATAATCCTCCTGAAGCTAAACTTAATGGATAAATGTAACTCCTCGAAAGGCAATTGTGATTCCGTTACCAGCAAAGAGGAGAACAGTGGCTAAAATCCACATGTTCATTATAGTAGATGGCATCACACCTCCAATATCTGACAACAACACAGAGGTTTTTTTAGGCACGTCTTACCTGCTTAGGGGAAATGGTAGCTTAGTTCATGGTCTTCAGTTAACCTTTCCAACCACTATTTTTCTTGGTCAGGGATTTTCAATTGCAAAGAAAAGGGAAACAGGAAACGACTCAAACTAACTCAAGAAACAGGAAAGAGCAGAGGAAGATATAATGTTAGACTTTACTGAACTCAAGGGCAGAGATGTTCAGGCCCTGTATTCCCAGTCACTAAAATAGGGTGTCACCTGTAATCTATAAGCACTCTGAGGGATTTGGGTAGAGATTACACTATTCATATTGGAAACCGAGAAAATTAAGTGAACTGGTAACCAGCACTTAATAGTAGTGCCTGGTGCTTAGAGAAGTGCCCAGTGCTTAGAGTAGTGGCTGGCACAAAATAGGCACTCAAGTTGTGACCACTGTACCCAGTGAAATGTTATTTTGAGCTGGGTATGGTAGCCCACATCTATAATCCCAGCACTCAGGAGTCTGAGGCAGAAGGATCAATGCAAGTCTGAGGCCAGCCTGAGATACATAGTGAGTTCATGACCAGCCAGAGCTATACAGCAAGATGCTAGCTAAAAAAACCAAACCAAAACAAAATCGCCAAAAAACCAGCATGACCATGGATCATATAATCATACCTAAGATTGACATGCTGGGGCTGGCTAACCTATGTAGCCAAGAACAGCAAAGGTAAACACAGCAATACCCCCTGCGGAACCCATCACAGGAAGGAAGGGTCCCACTGCCCAGACAAGGAACCCTGAGTTTCCTAGCTTGCTGTTCTTGTCTCCTGCAGAATGCATGCTGTCACTCCTCTCTGGAGAAAAAGACAAACTCCTTACCTCCAATGGACCGTCACAGGCATGCTTCTAGAAATTAAAGCACTCAAAACTGCCATTTATCATATCCCAAATAATATATGCCTGAACAAGAAGTTTTAGTCCCAATAAAAAAGATTTCCATCACAAGATCCTTTGTTGAGTACTAGAAATAATGTGCAAAGAAGAGCCCTGCTCTACTTACGTCATTCAGTGGGAAAAAACCAGCGGGATCTGCTGTCTCAGACTCCCGTAGCTTTAACAGCCGCACTGTGCTAGTCAGCTTTCTATCTCTGTAATGCTAAGATCAAGGGTGTGTGATTACTAAATTAGTCCACTGATCGGTTTGGCATAGTTCCAGGTGTGTATAATGGGAAGGCCCTCGCTGGATGTGAATGCTATGCACCCTAAAGATGCGTAGCTGGATAAAACATGGAGGACAGAAAGAGGGCTGCCGTCATCACTTGCTGCTTCTTTGCTATTTCACTGACTTCTGCGTATGAACTGTTTCTGCTCGAGACGCCACCCCGCCTTGGAGCCAGCCAACTATGAACTGAAATCTCTACAAACTCTGAGCCAAAATAAACCTTTCCTCCTTTAACTTTGGGTGTCAGGTATTTTGTCTCAGGAATAAGTAACTAAGACAGCACAATGCATTCCAGTGTATTCTATACTCTCCAATGTACTCATCATCAGGTGAAAATTGGTACAGCCCAAGATGTCTTCTTTCTGTTGCTACCATTGAGTATGCACCATTATCCTTCTGGGCCAATAACCACACTCAGCCATTTGATTAGATTTTATTTCCAGAGAAGAGTCATTATTGCATTGTTATCTAAAAGATTACATAAGGCATTTACCTAATAGAGCATATAACCCAGAATTATTTTTTCTTAAAATTTAGTTTAGCAAGAAATTCTTCCTTATTTGCAAAATCCAGCTGTGCTGTTAAAAGTAGGCCAAATCACAAGAATATAATTGTCATTAAGTCTCCTGGATATTGACAAAATTCAATGTCTGAAAACTCTGCACTCCTAAAAGGAGTATAGTATTTTATTTTTCAGAAACAGAGCTTTCAAAAGCTTAAATAGCTGTGACTAGGATAATACCCTTATGGACACATTTCATACAATCTGGGCTGAGTTAGCTAAGCGCCAATGCAGCTGAATGCAGGCAAGGAAAATATGTTTGCAGATGTGTCGCTATTAACGGAGACATTTGGAGTCTCAATGACAGCCCTGATGGCCGCTCCCACTGCATGCGTTCCATGCACACACGAAGGGCCTTCCTACAAGCAGCATTTAAAATAAGTACACTCCATACTTCCTCTCACAGGGCACAGAATGTGCTTTAATTATGTGTGGCAAAACCAAACTATCAAGGTAATCCCACTTTTCCAGGAAAAAGGAGGTAGAAATATCTTTAACACACTTATTTGAGGGGATCAAACTTTTCTATGGAAGGGTAGCAAAGTCCTTTCTTTCTCTTCTTCCCTTCCTTCCATCTTTCCTTCTCTTTTACCCCTTCCTTCCTTTCCTTTCCTTTTGCTTTTTTCTTTTCTTTTCTTTCCTTCCTTCCTTCCCTTTTTCTTTTTCTTTCTTTCCTTTCTTTTTGTTTCTCTCTTTTTTTCCTCTGTGGTGCTGGTGATCAAACCCAGGACCTTGTACATCCTCCATACAAAATTTAGAGACATGGGTAATAGTTAAATTCTAGCTACTCTAAAGCCAGACCTCCCATTTCCATGGCCTGCCATCAAAAAAGCCTACCCCTTCCCTGCACACCTGCTCTAACTGAGACAGGACAGTGATCCCAATCACCCTGCATTAAGGACATCACTGCTCTGGCTGGGATATGGCTCAATGGAAAAGCACTCGTGTAGCATGTATGAGCTGCGGCTTCCATCCCTTGCACTGGAAAAAAAAAAAAGATTTCTCCTGACTGACAGCCCACATCTAGAATACCACATGTGCCCATCCACAAGCAGGAGTCAGGACGTTTATGAAAGTGACAGACATGACAGAAAACAATCCCATGGGCACTTCCCTCCCCCTGGTACGGTTCATTCTAGTTAACTCCATCCAAGGAACTAGAGGGCAATACCTGCAGATTCCCAAGAGCCCACGTAAGCTGCCACTGCAAAATTGGTCCTCCAAAGCTCAGAGGAAGAAACGCATGACCTATCAGCTGCACACACTTCTCCCTTCAAACTCTCTCTCAAGGATTCGTCTTCATGTACAGCACTGGGCTTTCTCCTGTCTCTTCCATCATGTTCAAGCTTATTTTATTCTTGCCCAACAGGTTTCAGTTGGAAAACAATAAAACCTTTGCAGAACAGCAGCAAGGTAATGGGAAACAAGAGCAGAACTTCAGCGACTCCTTCTTTAGCAGCAAAGGTACCAGACTGCTGCCAGAAGTGGGGCCAACAGCAGCACCGTCATGCCTGACAAGGCAGCTGTGCCATCATCCTCTTCTACCCAAGCTTTGTTACACCCGTCGATGCCGCAACACCTGAAGGTCAGGTTGGGCTCGTGTAACCTCTCTTTGAAGAATTCCGTGTTGCAGAACATTGACAGCCAACATGCGTGAAAAGTCCGTTTCCCTGTGGAAAGACACATAGGGTGAGAAGTCAAATAGGTAAAGTTATATTTCTGCTACTGAATCTTTCATTCGACTTCTTGGAACTGAGAAGTGCAGAGATCTAAGCAAGCCTACTCACCCTGGCTGGGTTGCGGAAGGAAACCATGAAGTGATTGACAGTACATCTCACAAGAGAACTTGTCCACAAAACAAAAGTCTAGGTGTGGTGGTACACATCTGGGATCCCAGCATTCTAGGAAGCTGAAGGAAGAGGATCACAAATTCCAGCCCAGCCTGGCACTTGGCAACTTAGTGAGATGGTCTCAAAACATAAAAATAAAAAATGGCTACGGATGTAGCACAGTGTGAAGGCCCTGAGTTCAAGCCCCAAACCAAAATCAATAAGTAAATAAATAAATAAAAACACAACCCAATTATTAGAGGAGCTGGTATAGTTTTTTTTTTTCTTTTTCTTTTGGGGATGAGGGTAGTAAGGTAAGGTAGGAGAGGTGAAAAGTACTTATACTAAATAATTAAGAGGGAAATTGAGCATTATATACCTGTTTTAAAAATACTCCTTTTGATCCAGCAATTTTATTTTTAGAGATTACCCTATAAAGATATTTGTCAAAAAGGTTATGCTCAGGAATGATCATTGTAATAATATCTAACTAACAGGAAGCTGGAAAAGCAGCAGTCTGTTCATTAAAAGGTGAACAAATTATGGAGAGGTTTTTTCATACGATGGAATTCTGTGCGGCTGAGGAAGGACTTGGGCCTGTATATTCTGGCACAGGAGGAGCATCAGTTAAGCAAAAAAAAAAAAAAAAAACCTAAAACAAAACATACATCCCTCTGCCCGGTCTTACTTCCTGAACTTGACTCCTGATAAAAGCTGGTGTCACCCAGTCTGCCTCCAGCCAACATCATGAGTATCTACAGACACAAAGAGACAGTCTCTGAAATTCACAAGATCTGGAGAACCAAGATGGGCGGCGCCTGAAGGCGGAGCGCAGGGTGGGCAGTAGGAGGTGCTGTGCTCATTGGTAAAAACGCCTCTGCTGACAGCTCCAAAGGTGAAGGCAGGCCCAGCAATCACTAGTGTCATGAGCCATCACTTACAGGGAACCAGTTTTACAGAAGAAGCCTCCAAGAAAGTGCATCAAAGATTATCTGAAATCTATCCTGGGCAAATTTGAAGTACAGAATAGAAAGAACAGAACTCTTTTTAAAAAATTTTTTTCCTCCTACACCCAGCACCATGCTTACTCAGTTCTGCTGGGGATTATGAATTGACTTTCCGTTATCAATCCACTACACTCAGATTACTAGATGTTAGAATGCACAAACTTTTAAAGAGAATAAAAAAATAATAATTGGTAAAACATTAGAGACAATACAGTTTCACTAGACAAGATGGTAAAAATTCACCAGCGGTTGTTATATTGCATATTGTTGTCTTCACATCAATTGCTCAGATTACCAGATATAAGCAAGAAAAATTGGTCAAAATAAAAAACCATTTAAGCATTAACTGTTCCTTTCAATAAACCACCAGACATCAGCAGTACAGTTATCCCACCTATCATCTATCTATATTTTTTTGCCTTCTGTCTTTTTCTCCTTTCCCTCGTCCCAGTTGTTTCTTCCTTTGAGCAATTTCTTTCCCTTTCCTATGATCTATTTTAGGTTTTGGGGTTTATTTACTCTTTCAGGTTCTTAAATGAGGGAGACACTGTGTTTACACATGTGGGTCCCACTTATTTCACTTATGAGTATGGTCTCTAGTTGCATCCATTTACCTATAAAAACCCTGAGTTTATCTTTTTTTATAGCAGAGTAATACTTCATTGTATAAAAAATACCACATCTTTTTTATCTGCTCCTCAGTTGATTGGCAGTTGGGTTGTTTCCAAGATTTAGCTGTGACAAACTGTGCTGCTGTAAACATGGGTGCACTGTGGTATGATGTTTTTCATTCTTCTGGGAAAATACCTAGAAGGGAAATAGCTGGATTAAGTGGGGCCTCTAATCCTAGTATTGTGAGGAATCTCTACACTGATTTCAGGAGTGGTTTCACTAATCTACACTCCCACAAGCTGTGGAGAAAGGTTCCTTTTTTCCACACAGCCTCTCCAGCATTTGTTATTGGTTGATTTCTTAATGATACCCATACTTTCTGGGGTGAGCTGGAATCTCAGTTTTATTTTGATTTGTATTTCTTGAATGACTAAAGATGTTGAACATTTTTTCATATATTTATTTGCTACTAGTGTTTCTTCATTGGAGAAGTATGTATTCACCTCAGAAGCCCATTTTTGGAGTGGGTCTTTGAATTTTGGGGGCCTGATTTTTTAAATTCTTTATATGTTCTAGATAGAAGTCCTTCGTCTGAGGGACAGTTGGCTGAATTTTTTTCCCAGTTAGTGGGTTTTCTATTTACTCTGTTGGAGATTTCTTTGGATGCGCAAAAACTTTTCAATAAGATGAGATCCCAGCTGTTGATTCTTTAAAGTATTTTCCATGCAGTTTGGTTTTCGTTCATGAACTCTCTGCCTATCCCCATGTCTTCAACGCTACTACCTACTTTGTCTTTTAGTAGATTTGGTGTTTCCATTTTAATATTTAGATCTTTGATTCATTTTGACTTTAGTTTAATATATGGTGATAGACATGACATAGGTGTAGTGTTAGTCTTCAGCATGTGGAAAGCCAGTTTTTCCAGCACCATTTATTAAAGAGGCCATCTTTCTTCCAGTGAACATGTTTGGCCCCTTTGTCAAAGATAAGGTGGCTGAGTGTGTTTGTCATTGTGTCCGCATCTTCTAATCTGTTCCATTGATCTTTAGTTCTGTTTAATTGGGTGGCATTTTTTAAGGGAAAAATGTCATGTAGGTTATGTAAAAATAAAGAATACTTAAATTCAAAAATTTAGAAAATAAGTGGAACTTTGTCAAAATTTAAAACTTTTGCTTCAACAGACATTATTAAGAAAATGAAGACAAGGCACACAAAACAATAAAATGTTTACAAATCCCATGATGATTGTAATTCAGTATCCAGAATGTTTAAAAAAATCTCATCACTACATAATAAAATGATGAATATTCCAATTAAAATAAAAGATTTAAATAGATATTTCTGCAAAGAAGGTACACAAATTGGAAATAGGTCATGAAAAGATGCACAACATCCTTAGTCACTGGGAAAATGAAAATTAAAAACTCACAGCAAGACATGTTTTTCAGGAAGGCTAAGATAAAGAAACTAGGCAATAGCATGTGCTGGCAAGGCAACGGAGAAACTGAGACCCTCAGACACTGCTGGAGGGAATGTAAAAGGGTGCAGGTGCCTTGGGAAGTTCCTTAAAAAGTTAAAACAGAGTCACCATATGGCTAAGCAATTCTACTCCTCGTCCTACCTAACCAAAACAATGGAAAGCTATATGAACAAGGGCTTGTGCACAAATGTTCACAGCCACATTATTCAAGAGAGCTAAAAAGTGAAAATAACCCAAGAACCCACTAAATGGTAAACAGGTAAACAAAATGTAGTACATACAATGGATTATTATTTGACCATAACTGGGACTGAAGTGATACCATATTTCCCCCCAAAGAAGACCTAGCTGGGCAATAATCAGCCTTGAAAGCTAGAGATCAAAAATGCCAGCCTCAATCACTTATCCTTCCTTGTCTTCTTACCCACCATTGCTATTATCTGGCTCTGTGGCTACTCTGTAAAGCAGGTCAGGCAAGGACAGGCTGACCGGGGCTAGTGTTTTTGACCTCTAGTTTTCAAGGTTGGTTATTTTCCAGTTAGGGCAGTAGACAATGGTCGAGTTTGTTCCTGTTCAACACCTGTCTCTTTTCTAAACATCACACAACAGTATCACACTCATTCGGTCTTCAAGTGGCCCCAGTGACTGGCCCAGGGATTAAGTATCCCCTGTCTTCAGCTAGAGGAGAAACTGGCTGCAGAACTGATGTTTCCCTTTACTGCCCGGCCTTTGACTTGTGTTTATGACAATGTGCTCTGCTTCTCCCAGACTGATGGTGATCACAGCCAGATAGGGAGTTAAATACACCTACTTTACCATAAGGCCAGAATATCCATACAGTTATCCCCTTAGGACACCAAAGTTCTAGGGTGTCCAGCTCCCTTATATAAAATGGTGTACTATTTCCATAGAATCTACACACATCTTCCTGTATACACTAATCTCTGGGTTATAATACCCAATGTGATGTAAATGCTCTGAGACTAGTATGGTACTATAATGACAAAGGAAAAATCTATGTGTTTGAGACAGTTTTTTTTCAAAGGTTTTTGCTGCATGCTTGGCTGAAGCCCTGGATGTAAAACTTGCAGATATGAAGGCTATATTAAGATGAAAAAAATTTTGAAATTGACATTTTAAAAATGTGTGTGTGTGTGTGTGTGTGTGTGTGTGTGTGTTATTCTTTAAAGCAGTTTTAGGTTCACAGCAGAACTGAGCAGAAACTACAAAACCTCTTGTCCTCCAAAACACAAGCTTCCCACTATCAACCCAATCAGTGTAGCCCCAGTTGTCGTAACTGCTAAACATGCATGGACTCATCATTATTACCCACTGGTTATATTAGAGTTTATTTCTGCTGTTGTATATTGTAGCAGTCTGTTTTTCATTATTAAAAATGCCTGGCACAGGCTAACATTATAAAAGAATGGAATACATTTAGCTCAGTTCTGGAGATTCAAAGTCCAAGACTGAGCCGCACCATTTGTGTGGTTCCTGGCGAGGATGTAAAGGTGGAGGACGACATGTCATAGTGGGAGCATGTGTGGAAGGAAAGACCATATCCCCTGCAAAAGGCAGGAAAAATAATAGCTCAAAACTGGAAGCCAGAGAGAGCTACATGGAGCCAGGCTCAGACTTGTTTAGAATAATCCTCTCCCATGAACTACTAAGAGGTTGCATAAGCACTAGTTTAATTCCTTGCAATGGCTTGCACCCAGCTGACCAAAGGACCCCCCACTAGATCTCACCTCTTAAAAGCTCTTTCCCATTACCATCACAAGGACGACCCAGCCTCCAACACACAGACCTTTAAGGGGAAAAACAGCACCGAAACCATCGCACACACCCTACGGGAGCAGGCAAATGTAGAAATGACATACATGTTCCATCCCATGGCGTAATCTTGCTGCCCTCCGAGCTCCTCTTATTCACCTTAACACCTGGCAGCTACTGACCTTTTGACTATCTCCATAGTTTCATCTTTTCCATAGTGTCATATGGCTGGAATTATGCAGTAGTTTAATTAGCCTTTTCACATTGGTTTCCTTCCCTCACTAATATGCATTTAAATTTCTTCTATGTCTTTCCATGGCTTGATAACACATTTCTTTTTGGTGTTGAATAAAATTTCATTGATGTACCACAGTTTATCCATTTATCTACTGAAAGACATCTTGGCTAAAGATGTTTCCAAGTTTTGGCCATTTTTCAGTCAGCTGTTACAAACCTCCATGTGCGTGTTTTTACGTGGACGTAAGTTTCCAACTCTTTTGGGTGAGTAGTTATCAAGCCAGCTTCCTTAGCAGACCAAATCTCTGAAGTGTGGAGATATATTTTGTTAACATGTAAGTCTACATGGCATGATAACTGCTAAAGGGGAAGATAAGATTTCTTTCTACTTTTACGTGGTACTGTTACACTCTGGGCACTGAAGGAGAGCTCACAACGCTTTCTAGTTTCACCTTGGTTTAACAGGTTGAGATGTTCATGGTAAATTACTGTTAACTTTGTGACATCTAAAGTATTTAGTCATCAAGCCAGCTTCCTTATTAGGTCAAATCTTTTGTCTCTGAAACATTGAGATAGCTTGATGTTTAAAGGGATATTTGTTAAAAGAGCTTGAATTTTCATCTTGTAGAATCTACTTTTTTAAAGCTTTCTCCTGTAGTTTCAATTCTGCATGTCCCAGGTTTCTAGAAATAAGTACATTCAACTGAAACAATTTCATGGCAGAAACTGCACAGGGCTTGTTTTCCAAAGGGAAGTATTGTTTAGAGGAATCAACTAGATGTCTTAGGTTTAGAAAAAATGCAAATGCTGAATCACAAGCCAAGAGTATTGTTAGTTTTACAGAATATGGCCAAAATGTCACCTGTGCTATTAAGCATTAGTTAATAGTTTGTATTGCTCTACTGCCTCAGAACCTCAGGCTGCTGTCTGCCATCAGCATTTTGAATTCCAGCCACTCGCATTGTTTATATTAACCATTTTTAAAAGCTTAACAATCTAGATAAAAAACTATGGGATTTGAGAGTTGGGCAAAAGTTTATGGCTCTGGTCTGGTGGTCTGGGTCCCTGTCCTTCCCGCTACCTGAAACATATGGATTTTAAATAAAGGAAATAAAGGACCAGTAGCAGACCAGAGGTCAGAGCTCTTAATTTGTACTCCAATTCTTATGTAAAACATTTACTTTCTCATTCAGAAATTAAACTGGTGATCAGACATTTGAGAAGGGGATTTTTATGTTCTCTCCAGAGGCCTTACTACATTTTCTGCATTAACAGTGGATTAACATATTCTGTAACGAAGGCAGAGGAACTGTCCTTCATAATCCAGGACTTTGTGTGCCAGGCTGGGGATTTTAGCTGCATTCCAGGAACTTATACTAAAAGTATTATATACTTCAGTTGTGGTAGTAGGGATAGAATCCAGGACCTTCACACTGATATCCCAAACCCTTTCTATTTCTTCCATTGGAGACAGGTTCTCACTAAACCACTAAGTAGCCCAGGGTGGGCTTCAACTTGCAATCTTCCTGCCTCAGCCTCCTAGAATGCAGGAATTATAGAAGTATACTACCAGGCCTGGCTGATGTTTCTGTTTTTTAGACATAGCCTAATTTTCTTAAGGAAGGATTGCTTTTGTGTAGGAAATTAATCTTCATTCTTAGAGATGTTTCTGAACTGTGGGTCTGCCAACCCCTTCATGAGTTTGTTGGACATGTTCAACATTCCTTGATACCGACAATGGGAAGAGTTTGTGGCAGGGAGCATAAAAGTGAAAATAAGCTTGCAGAATGATATTTTCATCTCTTTAAAAGTGGAAGCTTCAGGGTTTTCTCTAATACAACCTGACCACTCTGGAACTGTCATTCCTCTCTGGTGCCATAAATCACACATCTATTCAAGCAAGAATCACACCCAGTAAGAAGAGGGCATGGATTTACAGTTTTTCTCCCATATCTACCATTCTCTCAATTCTGCTTTAATAGGATTTATGGAGGTGGACGGACCCTAATGTAGCCAATTAGGAGATGCAGATCAGACAAGACTAGTATCTATCCACACCCATGAGCACTCTGTTCTCTAGGGCCGCTGGGCCTGGGAATGTGCTGCTGCCAGTTCCGGGAACACCTCCGCCATCTTAGTCCTCCTAATCCCTATTTGTCCTCTGAGCTCAGCCTGTGTCCTCCTGGATTGAATCCCCCGCAGAACAAGGCAGAGGTATAAATAAAGTTCCTGGGACAGCCAGCCAGGTCTTTGTCGTCATTTTTGTACACGCCACCACTCAGTACCGGGGATTCAGTCCACGGCCTCGTGCTTGCGAGGCAAGTGCTCTACCACTGAGCTGTATCTCTAGCCCTCTAAAATTGTTTTTAAATTTTAAGATAAGGCCTCTCTAAATGGCCAAGGCTGTTCTCAAACTTGATTCTCCTACTTCCTGAGGATCTGGGATTACTGCATGAGCCATCATCCATAGGCCCTAGCTCAGGCCCTGGCACACAAAGGTCTGTCAAAAGTTTGGGAGACAGCACAGTGTATTTCTTTAAAGCAAAAGTTCTGGAATCAGATGAATTTCCATGTTCAAACCCTAAATTGGTTAACTGACCTTGTCCTGTTGGTGAATCCGAGGTTCTATTTTCTCATTTATTAAATAGGAATCAAAAATCAACCTGAGAGGTAGACGAGAAATAGCCAATGGAAAGGGTGTAATCCCTCCCACACAGCTGGTGCTAATGGACGGTGGCTATTATTTATGGGTCCAAGTAGCATGAGAATGGGAGAGGCACACACTCCCTGATGACTCACCCCATTACGCACAGGAGACAGGGAATGGGGGGGACTCTTACCAGATACAGCAATGAGGCATGTATCCAGGTTAGGTGTGCACAAGGTGTTCTCTCTACATTTACCAGTAATGTTCATGCAAGTATAGCACTTCAGGCTGAAACCTAGAATCAGGAAGAAAGTGTGAAAGTAGCACTGAGTGGAACTTTAGTAGTAGAACAGAGCTCTTCACCTGCAGTAGTTTGGCATGGGGCCAACTATAGTTCTACTAGTGTATTTAGGGGCCTAGAGCAGATGCAAAGGAAATAACCACATTCCAAAATTTAACCAACTGAGAAGCTTTTCCCAACTTTTAACTGGCACATGACTGATAGGCAATGTAATGACTTATTAAACGAAAAGCATCAAGAGAATAAACAGAATCCTGCAACTGTCTTCCAGGTCAGAATAATCTCAAAGAATTCACACCTTCATGGACTGATAATTCCTTATTTGTGTGAAAAGATATTTTGAAAGACAAGGTATGTAAAATCTCTTTACCAATCAATATTCACAGACAAACATTTGCAACTGATTTGGTGATACAAACACTAAGTTTTAACCCAAATGAAGCAAAACATTATTCCCCCTTTAAAAACATACTAGCCCCCATTATATATTTGTAGTTAATTTTTACATTGTGAATCTTGGCAGTCAAAATCATGCTGAAGTCAGGTGTTATGGTACTGCCTATAATCTTAGCCCATCTATAATCCTAGCTGAAGGAAGAGGATTGTAGATTAGAGGGCAGCCTTGGAGATTTTGTGAAACCATATATCAAGATGAAAAATAAAAATGGGTTGGGGCTTGGACTATAGCTCAGTGGTAGAGTGCTTGTCTAGCATCGCATATGTGAGGACCGAGGTCTAATTCCCAGTACTATAAAAGAAAAAAATAGGTACAGATTTGTTTCTGTCTTGTTATGTACATAAGAACTTATGTAATATCCTTAATTTTTGTTTCTTGACCTGAAAAGCCTAAAGTAATTACTGTATAGCCCTTTACTTGAAAAGTTTGATGACCTCTGGGATAGGCTATCCTCACTGAACTTTTCCCTGCTTAGAGACTGACCCAGGGCCAGCCGTATGCACAGTGAAAGGCAGGGCAGCAGCTGTGCCCTAAGCCCTAATGGGCAGGACAGCTCAGAGACAGCAGAGTCACTGAATATGAGGAACAGTTCATGTCAGATGCAAATTGTCCTCAGTTCTTTTATTCAAGAAATAATTGGTGCTCTCACTCATGTTCTTAAGACTTATTTCCGCTAGCTAAACCTCAAGCTTTGCTGGATTCTTTCTCCTTTTTCTTTTTGTGCTATGAGGGACTGAACCCAGGGCCGTGGCACTGAGCTATCTCCCCAGTTTGGCTCCTGCTTTTTGAGATTCTAAGACAGGGTCTTGCTAGAGTGGCTAAGTTGCCCAGGTGAGGCTTGAACTTGCTATCTTCATGAGCCCGCTTCCCAGAGAACTGGGATCACAGGCATGCACCACTGCACCCAACTTCCTTCACCACTTTTTATAACAATGGTAACAAGAAAAAGATGAGTCATGATCAATATTTGTGATGTGGAGAAGCACAGGAGGCAAGATGTGGAAGGAAATCTTTCTGATTCGTGTGGATGCAACTTTCCCGGAGAGAAAGGGTCTTCCTCCCACATGGCTTCCCCCATGATGTAATATTTGACAGCACCTATATAGAAAAAGATACTTTCAAAGACACAGCAAGTAAAATCTCTTAGAAGAGTGTCATGATTTAACCAAGTGTGAGTTTTAGACCCCAAGAGCTAACTTCTAACTCCTAAAGCTGAAGCCTCAGTTTTTCAGCAGGGGATGAGGAGACATTTCCAGAAGTCCAGGACAGAACAGGTCCTCACTGGCTGAGCACAGTCAGGAGTCAGGCTGTTTATGGGATTTTAGTGGCCAAACCTGCCCTTACTGGTGTGAAATCCCACTCACACCAGACTCTTTGATTTGGGGACATTCCAGATTAACCCCTTGAAATATCACTCAAAAATTTCTTTTCTTCTCCAAGGAGACAGATGCCTGAAGAGGTGAAGTGACTTACCTGAGGCTACCCAGCTACAAAATGACAGCACCCAAGCCTGTGGGCACATTGCTCTGCTTTCTCTCCCCTGTGTCAGCATTTGTCAACAGCTAGCCAGGAGGGGAGCCACAGGGAGGAAGCGTGAAGATGCCATTTCTCCACAGCCCCTTCCCTGTGCCAGACATGTGTCCTTAGGCATGAGAACAGCGTGGAAGCCAGGAGGTGTTTGGCAAGACTGACTATCTGAGGACTATTTTAAAAGATCGCCTGTAGGACTGACTCTACTGGCTAAAGCCAGAGTTGCCTTGGCTTCTTGACAATCCTTGGAGGGATCAAAGGCCATGTGTGGAGCTTCTTTGGGGCAGAAACACTGACAGCTAATATATTCATCTAGTGCTCAAATATCGATGCCACCTCTCTGCCACGCTCCTCTAGAATTGCTAGAAGAGATAGGCTCAAGAAACTTCACCCCCTTGTTGAGACCATGTCACCTTGTCTATAGATCAGTTGTGATTGTACTATTTTTTATGCTAATTGGTGTCTGTTTGTTAATATGTTTTTGTACTTTTATTTTTTTAAAAAAATAAAAAAAAAGAAACTTCACCCCCATTTTGCAAGAGCAAACTAAAACTAAGATAGCTTGCCCAAAGTTACCACAGCTACAGAGTGATGGAATGAGACTCAAACCCAGGTTATCACTTCTAAAACCCAAGCTGGAAAAAATGCTGTACGAGAGACACAACATGGCTCAATAGAGGAAGAGCCTCACTCTGAGCTACGCAGAGAAATTCAACTAAAACACAGGTATTTGGAAGAAGGGGAGGGATGTACACCCTGAAACTAAAATCAGTCTGACATAAGAGACTAACATATCAAGTCAAACATAGATGGAGGATTTAGTAAAATGGCCACCCAGCCCACCTGACTGCCTGCCATACTTGGAATCTTAAAGGAAGAAGAAAAAAGGATATACCATATAAATTAGTGTGGTTAAATCAAGCCATACAGGATATAGGCTTGGGATGTAAGGTTCCCCTCCTCTTCTGCCTTCCTCTAAGCAGAAGACACCAGAGTCCGGCAGTAAATTCTGCCGACACAAACTGCTCCCTCCCTGACAATCAGTTTTTCTTTTCGTTGTTGTTCTTTCTTTCTTTTTTATTTGCCTCCTCTTCCTTCTGTGCATCCAGCACTAACTGGAACTGCGAGAACCAAGATTGAAGACTACAGGGTGGCGTAGGAAGTGGAACAGCTAACTCCGCCCCCATGCCCTGTGGTTAGAGAGGCGCTAGGAATTAAACAGCCTTGCACAGAGGGACTGTGCAGCCCCAGGCTGGCGCCCATGCTGTTGCTGTAGAGGGCTGCAGCAGAAAGGGACCCCATAGCAGCACTCCCATCTCACCTGAGGAAGTTACAAACTGCAGCAGAGGCAGGTGATAGTGGCAGCAGAATTTGTAAAACAACCAATGGGAAGTTAGCACCCCACCTCGAGAGAGGAGTAAGAACCGGGACTGAGCATCCTTGGACCGCAACAGCAGGGGCAGAGGTCCAGACTGTATCACGGCGTCCCCCTCCACCTGGGAACAAACGACCTGAGAGGACAGAGACCTGCCGGTGGGAGAGGGGCCCAGAAGGCTCAGCAAGGACCAGGAGGAGCTAAAAGCACATGAAACTGGGAAGAGACCCCCCGGCTCTGTCTGAAAACAGCGGAGCAACTGGGAGAAAGAGATGCCACCAAAGGAAATATCAGAAAGAGCGAGAAGCTGCTAAGGGACACACAGAAAGTACTGGCGGAAGACTCTGGCCCCAGACTCCCACACGTGGAGGCAAAGATCAGCCTCTTATCCAGCACAAACTCTACTGCAGGCTTGGAAATGTTATCCAGCAGTTTGGATTTTTGGTGGACCCAGAGGAATTTTATTATTTTTTCATTTTTTGCTAGTTTGTGGTTTGTTTCCTATTCCTTTTCCCTTTTTTTGTCTTTTACCTACATTTTTGTTCTATTTGTCTTCTCTCCCCTTTTCCTCAATGTACCTCTCTAGACTTCATCATATTTTCATGAGTGAATATTATCTCTAATTTTTCAGGACAAATTCAATAATCCTTGCTTATTCCTTCATTCTTTCTCTTCTATCCTCTTGTTTAGATTCCCAAAGCTTGTGTGCTCATCCTTCATCCTCCAGCCTGGCTTCTACTTTATTTTTCAGTTATTTCTGTCTCTGTACTGTCCTTCTTAAATTTCCCCACTACAGGGTAAAACCACTCTACCAAGGGGGAACACTGCATATAAGGGCCCAGTTGATGATCACTTCTGTTGTATAACTGAAAATTTTGCTTCTATGGTTAAGGGTATAAAATTAAGAGTTAACACAGTTTGTCAGTTTTTAAACTGTGCATGAGGCTATTGTCAGTGCTAATTATACTACTTTAGCTAAGATGTCATATCTTTTATTATCAGTTATTCTCACTTCTGTAACAATATTGAGAAGTTCTGGGGTAGTAACCTTACCACACCCCAGCACCAAAGGACTGGGGCCTGAGCTGAACATCTCATTCTTAATTAATTGGAATGGTAGACTCTTGGGACATACATGAACCAAAAACTTCCTACACACAGAAGGTGTCCTGAAGAAGAAACCTCACCTAGAGAGGCCTTGATACTAGCGATAAAGATACCTACTACCTAACTTACAAGGATCAACACAGGAAACAAAATTAAAACTTTTGAAATAGAAAATGACAAATTACAGAAGCAAAATACAACCTCAGACCTCCAGCCCACCCTGAACAAGACCAGGAGATGAGATAAGAGGAAAGTATGGGCTGGAGTTATAGCTCAGTGGTGTAAGTGCTTGCCCGCTAAGCACTAAGGCCCTGAGTTCGATCCCCGGTACCGGAAAAAAAAAAAAAAAGGAACAGAGATAAGAGGAAAGGGGAAGATACACATCTGACATTTCAGAAATGATAGCAACTAAAGGAAAGAAACAAATCCATGAGGCTATTGAGGAAATCATAAATAATCTCTCAGATAAAAAAGAAATGTCAACATTTATAAGTGAATTGCTTGGCAAATCTAGAATAGAGAGAGAATTTTTTTTAAAAAAAGACAATGATAGGAAAAAGATGGAAACCATGAATGATCAATATAGGAAAGAAACAGAATGAGTGAAACCAATTCAAACAGATACCCAGGAAATTAAAAATTCCATCGAAAGCTGGCAAAACTGCTTGAATGAAACTGAAGACAGACTTTTAGACCTTGAAGACAGGATCTCAGCCAGTGATCATGAAAGGAAAGATCTCCTGAAAATAACGAAAGATCAGGAAATAACAATTCAACAACTGCAAGATGATGTGAAGAAAAATAAGAGCAACTGGTTTCAATGAAAAAGAGAAATGACATTAAAAAAAAACTACTCTCAGAAGTCATAGTAGAAAATACCTCAAGCATGAAAAAGAATCTGACATACATTTAAGTGAAGCATATAGAACTCCAATTAGCCATAACCAAAATAAATCTATAATAATTGAGAGCCCAGAAATTAAGCACAATAACAGATATTAAAAGCTGTTAGAGAAAAGAAACAGAACACCTACAAAGGAAAGCCCATCAGAATCATGGAGGATTCTCAACACAAACCATGAAGTCAAGAAGAGCTTGGGGTGAACTTTTCAAAGTCCTGACATAAAACAACTTCCAAACTAGATTTGATGTAAGCTGCAAAACTATCTTTCAAATTTAATGGAGAAATAAGACACTTCCATGACAAAGAACAAATGAAGAAATTCATGACCACCAAACCAACCCTACAAAGCGTACTGAAAGATATTTGAAAGAGATAAAAATAACCACAGTTCCAAGAACAACAACAGAAAGAAACCACCGAGCAGGGCAAGCAAGTAAACAGAAGGAAAAAGTAGAGAACCAACAGCAAGAAAATAACATGACAAAGATACGCCAATATATATCAGTTATAACCACTACTGTAAATGGCTTCAACTCACCAATCAAAAGAAACACACTGGCAGAATGGATCAAGAAACAACATCCAACAATATGCTGTATACAAGAAACACATTTAACTCAAAAAGAAATTCATACTCTAAAAATCAAAGAAGGGAAAATAGTATTTCCAATATTATTATTATTGCAATAGAAACCCAGAGAAAAGCAGGGGTAGCTATTCTGTTTGCAGACAATGTAAACTTCAAATCAAGAATGATCAAAAGACATAAAGAAGGTCATTACATAATTGTTAGGGGAACACTTTGAGAGGAGGAGACAACAATCATAACTATGTATGCACCAAATATGGGGGCATCCAATTATATAAGACAATTATTAATAGACATGAAAAATTAAAAGAGCAATAACACAATTCTAGTTGGGAAGCTTACTACCCCATGTCACAAACAGATAGATCAATCAGACAAAAAATTGGCAAAGAAATAACAGAACTGAATCAAAGTTGTGAACAAATGGGCCTAGTAGGTGTTTTCAGAGTGTTCCACCCAATATCATCAGAATACACATTCTTCTCAGCTGCACATGGGACATTCTCTAAAATAGACCATATACTAGCCCACAGAACATACTTAAGTAAATGCACAGTAATTGAAATTATTCCATGCATACTATCTGACCATAGTGCAATGAAATTGGAAATTAATGGCAAAAGATTCTGCAAAAACTCCATAAACACATGGAAATTAAACAACACCCTCATAAACAACCAATGGGTCACAGATGAAATTAAACAATATCTACAGCTAAACAAGAATGCAGATACAACATACCAGAACTTATGGGATGCTGTTGAAGTTTGGGGCTTTGCAAGGGGAGCAATACAATACAGGACACGTATTATTTAAGATTATTTTATAATAGTCACCCAAAGAATCATATACAAGAGAGTGCAGAAAATCTGTCCACACACTGAAGACCAAAGAATACAGCTGAAGGCCTGGATCTCATGGCAATGTCCTGCATGAGTCCAGCTGAAGACCCGGAGCCCATAACAATGCCTCCCATGGGTCCAAGAGGAGGCCAAGAGCCCATAAAAATGCTTCATGCAGGCCTATTTCATGGATCTGCACTGGAAAGGCCCAAAGGTCAGTGGTAGAATCTAGAACATCTGTGCCAGTAGAATGAAGGATCCGTGCTAGCAGGCTGAGGGATCTGAACTAAAGCCAGGAAGTGATGCTCAAAGTAGGAGCCAGAGCTCACCTGAAAAGTACCGCAGCCTTCCTCAGCAACAGTGAGGTCCCGAGCTCTTCCAGTGATGAGGAAAGTCACGTTTCCATCAGGAAAACCAATGTGACAAGCTTCTCCAGGAGACTTCCCCTCCAGATCCAGGAAGCGATGCTCAAAGTGAAGGACCAGAGCTCCCCCAAAGTAAACAGTAGTCATTCTCAGGGACAAAGAGGTCCCAAGCTCCTCTACCAATGAGAACCACCAAGTTCATCAGGAAAGCTAGAATGACAAGGTCCTCCAGCAGAATAGCCCAAGAGAGCCAGCAGCTCCCTAACAGCTTCCCAGCAGCTTCTAACCTTTCTCCTTTCAAGTTCTGCTTCTTATGCTGCTGGCAACAAATCTCCAGTGGGCCTCCCACACCCAGCATCCTGCTGACTCAGTTTAGCTGGGTGTTACAAGTTGACCTCCAGCTGTCAATCCACCACAGACAGAGTGAAAGCAGTCCTAAGAGGGACATTTGTAACAGTGAATTCTCACATCAGGAAAACAGAAAGAGCACAAATAAACAACCTAATGCTGCACCTCAAGCCTCTAGAAAAAGAAGAGGGAATCAAGCCCAAAGCCCATAGAAGGGAAGACAGTATAAAGATCCGAGCAGAAATTAATGCAACTGAGACAAAGAAAATAATATAAAGAATTAATGAATTAAAGAGTTGCTTCTTTGGAAGAATAAATAAAATTAGTAAACCCTTAGCCAATCTTATCAAAAAAGGAAGGAAAATACTCAAATTCATGCAGTGGGGGGTGAAAATGGTGAAATCACTTCATTTCCTACAGAAGGCAAATATGCACAGGTACAACTCAAGCTGGGGTTAACCAAGACATTCTTCTAATCATCCCGAAGAGAAGCAAAGGAAACAATAAAAATTGGAGACTGAAGGAACCAAGATCCAAGACAACCGCTAAGCCAATGGATGGCTCTTTGCTATTTTAGCTACTAAGCCACCATTCACCTCCACCTTCTGGACCGCCAGTCTCTGGGCTATTCCTCTCCTCTGGTTCCCAGAGGAAGTTGTCCTGAATCTCCTCCTCTGTAGCCATAGGAACACTTCATGTGATTTGATTTGCTTCACGGTAAGGATCAAATGTCTTTTTGAGCTGGTGGGATGTTTCTGCCTACAATACGTTGGCCTGAAAGAAGTTTCCTGAGGACTCTGTCATGTTTTGGGAAGCATAAAGGAAGTCTCGTGTGTGTGTGTGTGTGTGTGTGTGTGTGTGTGTGTGTGCGCGCGCGCGCACGCATGCATGTGTGTTGTGAGTCTCATACCCCACCTCTCTGAGTCAGGGCTTAAGTGTATCCCAGACCTGCAGCTGATGACCCCAAACCTAAGCCTGGCCCGTAGGCAGACACAGACCACTCTAAGTACAGGAAACACGCTGGGTGTAAGAACTGAGAGAGGAATGGTGCACTGAGACACAGGTGGATAACGTCACAGTTCACACTGGCTAGAGTCCCCGAGGCAGACAAGGGGACTGGGGCCAGGAGGAAGTCATGGCTTCTCGTTTTTGCAGACAGAGAAAGAGGATTCAAGTGTGTCCTAGAGCAAGTGGACGCGTACACTGACCCCCTCACAGGATGGCCAGAGGCTTAGATGAGATAGAGATCGGCATAGTTCCAACTACATAACAGCAGCTGTTAGAGGGGGAGCTACTAATACACCCCAACACTGCAGGCACCATTACTTTTCTTTTTGATTGTTTGTTTGTTGTATTGCTATTTCTTTTTCTCCCTCCATCTCAGAAATACACACACACACACACACACACACACACACACACAAACTTATAGTGGTACCAGCATGACACAGGAAGAAAATAACACTCGATCCTTATCAAAATAGCAGTAACATAAGTGTTCCTATTTTTATAGAAGACTCATGACATCATCTCCAGGAATCAAGAGAAGAGTGGCAGGAAAGGGCTTGCCCGCGGAAGGCTGTGGCCCTGGGAGGGGTGGCCTGCAGCAGGAGTAAGAGCAGGAACTCTGGGGCCAGACTGGGTTCACATTGTGGCATGCCACTCGCTTATGGGCATTATCTTACAAGTTACTTCACTTCTTTGAACCTCATCCTTGTCATTTGCAAAACAGGAATAAAAAGAATATCTATTCCACTGGGTTGGCGCGTGGAATAAGTAAATACGTGTGGAAAGCTCAGACTGGGGATTGGCCCCCAAGTGCAGCAAGCTTGAGTTGTGGCAGCGGCAGCTATTACTATGAACACTGCACAGGAGGAGCAACGGATAGGAAGGGCTGAGCTCTAAAGTCTCCAAATCCACCCGCATGGCCCTCTAAGAGCGGCATCTGCCGAAGTGCCCAAGCACCTTCTAGTGAGAGGTGTGACACCAAAGCTGCTCCGCAAGCCGACCAACCCCCTACAACGAGCAACAGCCCTGTGACTGGGGACAGCTGTGACTCAGGAAGGTGCCTGCTGAGGGTCAGGCCACAAAAAGAAGTGGCCACATAACCCCAGAGGACCAGGAACTCCGAAAGCCAAAGAACCAAAGCAGGCCTGGATGAGGGACTGGGGTGGGACCTAAAGCCAGGGGCACCCGCTTTCTGGAGGCATAAGTGAAAGGAATTTGTGGCCCAGGTAGTCTGGATGGCTCTGGTCTATGGCCCACTCACCTGTATTACAGAGTGTAACCAAGATGAGCAGGAGACTGAGTAGGATGCCACCTCTTTGACTTCTCATTGTGACTGTCTTCAAAGTCTGGAAGGAAGGGATAAGAAGGACTGTCATCATTAAAAAAAACTGCTAGTATCTCAGAAATCAAGAGCTAGAGGTCCAGGGGGACCCTAAGAAACAAAGGAAAGAGCTGACAGCCTGATCAAGAACAGAAAAGTTCCTGGACAAGGGTGCTAATTAATAGCCAAGAGGGCAGTAGAGAGTGCTGGACCCTCCTGCTGTCCAAAACCTTGGTTTACTGAAGAAACACTGCTTGACTGGGTCACAGGGGTAGCTACAAGAAAGCCAAAGCTCCTCAGGTACAGCAGGAACCCCTGGACCCCAGCTCAGCTCTACCTACAGTAGCCACGAACAAGAACAAACTCAGTCCCCACAAGCCCCAGTGTTCACTTCCACGCAGTAAAAATAACACCACCACCCCCACACATGAATTGTTGAGTCCAGTAGAAATATATAAGAGAACAATCCATGTGGCAACCTCAGTCTCCCCGCCAGGCACAGCAGTGCACACCTGTAATCTCAGGACTTGGGACACTGAGGCAAGAGGATCAGTATGAGTTCGAGCCCAGGCTGGGCTAGCTACACAGCAAGTACAAAACAAGCCCAAACTACACAGAGACCCAGTCTAAAAAAAAAAACAGAAGTCTCCCAACCTTGTAAGACAGGGGACCGCCCGTACTGCTTCTGGAGCCGCACAGGCCAGGATTTAGGGCTGCTGGGCAGAGAGGGCTCATTGGGTGTGGAATGCGGAGGTCCCTAAGGCTATCACATTGTTCCCTGGACCGTCTCTGCAGGTCATTTTCCCCCTGAAGGAAGTGGCCAGGGGAGGTTTGAGAAGCTAAACAAGGCAGGTATCTGGAATTTTTCAAAGAAAAAAATATTGAGTCATGCTAGGGGAAGGTCTCAAGGAGAAACAGGGCCTGGCTTCTGCTTATAAGTGGCACCTGTCACTTCTCTCAGCACACTGTCAGCTTCCCGCTGGGTTCCCCACATTCACAGGTTCTGGGTAAAGAGGATGATTGACAGACTTGGGTTAGACAGGACTGGGGCCTGTGAAAAACTGCTGTAAGCAAGCAAGAGGAGAGCGTACTGACTGGAGGTCCCCGACAGCCAGGAGCAAGGCAGGGCGCTTCAGATGCTTTCTTTGATGGGGAGAGTGGTACTTTGAGACAGGGTCTTGTTATTAGTTCAAGCTGGTTTTGAACTCACTGTGTAGCCCAGGCTGGCCTCAAACTCACAAGGATCCTCCTACCTCAGCTTCCCGAGTGCTGGATTTACAGGCGTGCGCCACCACAGCCAGCCGGCAAGACTGTCCTGAAAATGAGGTACGGCAGATAAGAAGAAAACGAGAGCGAAAAAGTTATAAGATCAGGAGGCCACAGTCTCTGGGACTGAAGCCCCCAGTGCAATTTTCTGCAGCCGTTTACTAAGATTCTCCAACATAAAACAGGAACAGGGAAACGGAGTGAGTAAGAAGATTAGTGAGGACATTATTGTTTAACTATCCCAGGGGCTATACCTTGGCCTTCCTGGCCTTTATGTTTACTGTTCCTTTGGATATATCTTAGCAAAACATCTCCTGCTGTCCCAGTAGCATTTCACTGGGACTAAGGTCCTTTTAGCATTTCTTTTCACACTATGCTTTTGCAAGAACAAAACACCATATGGCCTAGCGGAGCTCAAAGTCCCTGGAGTTACAAGAAGTTATACATTGTAAGGTAAGCTATTAAATGTCGTTTTCCACACCAGACGCTTTCTAAAATTTAAGAACAGCTACTGTGACGGGCATCCCCATGGAAGGGAAAGAAGAGAAGCTCCTTGACCGGAGTTAGGTGCTGAAAAGGGAAGACCAGCCTCAGGGTTGGTTCCTGACATGCACAGAGCCACTTTAAAACATAGGGTCCCTCACCCAGAATTGTTCTGCGATGAAGAACTGGCCTGAGGAGAAAGCCAGAAAGAAACCCTGAGATTTTGAAGGACGCAGCATTTCTGGTCTAGTCTGGAGGCCTCTTGTTGAGGCCTTCAATAGTTATGCTCCTGCCACGCTTTTACTGTTTGTCACTTCTCAACTCCATTCTTCATTTAGTAACTCTGGGGCCAGCTGGGCACAATATCTGGCCAAAGAAGGCAGGCAAAAAGCAGCAGCCACTCTGGGCGTTGCGGATAGGGGAGGTCGTAAGGTGACCCGGAAGAAGAAAATGGAAGGGGGAGGCAGTGGGAGGGGCTAGGACAGAGGGCGGCACTAGGTGAGGGAGCGAGAGGAACACCCAGTACAGATGACAGGAGAGAGCTCAGGACCTGAACGGAAGGCAGCCCTCCGCTTTCTGAGCTGGATGGAGAGTAATCAAGCCTCAGATTCAACTTTCTGCGATGGCTGGTGGTTGCTAGAGAGGTCTCTGTCACAGGCTGCAGGAGGGCCAAGAGAGCAGAGAAAGCAAGTGACCAGCACAGTGATGGGAAGATTGAGCTGTTCCCAATCAAAAGATCGGATCTCTGTGAACCACCGCTAACACATGAGCTTCCAAAAGCAACATGCTGGGGGAGGTGTGCAGAAAAAGGGACAGCTGGTTGTTCCAGAACTATTTCACAACTGTCCTGAAACATCGACAATGTTAATGATAGATGGGTGACTTTTTCCTTCCTCAGCCTTCAGTGGTTGCTAGCCTACCTTCAAATATTCGATAATAAACCAAATTAAAAAAAAAATATCTGCCCTGAGCATGGCGCTGCATGCCTGTAATCCCAGCAGTCTGGGAGGCTGAGGCAGAACTGTATGGTGGAGCCCAGCCTGGGCAACTCAGTGAGTTAGTGAGACTGTCTCAAGACAAGAGTTAAAAATGGGCTGGGGATGTAGCTCAGTGAAAAGATCTGGACTCAATCTCCAGTACTAAAAGAAAAAAAATTGTCCTCAAGTGTAGTTAAGATGGTGATGGATGAACAAGAAGTGCTGCCAAACCAAACACAATTTATACACCCAAAAGGCATCAACAACTATTTTTTTTAAAACATATCATAACTCATCAGTCACCACGGGATCATTCCCATGGATTAGTCTAACTGGTCAGGAATATAGCCCCTAACGGGTTTCAGTTCTTCCAAAGAATGTACTCCTGGCAATCCCCAAAGATAAATAGTGATGAATCTCCTCCGAGAGTAGGTTTACTTATTGAAAGAAGCCCAAGGTCATTCTGCATATGGTCCAGAGAAGAAGATGGATGAGCCTATTGGAAAACACCATTTGCAAGTTGTACAACAACACACTTTAAGTCAGCCTTAGGTAATACAGACAAATTTCTCTCAGTGGTTGGCTGACTCTATAGTGAGTTCCTTAAAGAGAACTCCAGATAGGCCTTTCATCATAAGAATAAGGTTGTATAAGCATTGCTTAATGAGCAAAAGTTAGCCAGGCATGGTGGTGTGCACCTGTAATCCCAGAATTTGGGAGACTCAAGCAGGAGGAATACTACAGGTTTGAGGCCAGCCTGGGCTACATAGTGAGTTCAAAACCAGCCTGAACTACACAGTGAAACCCTGTCTAAAAAAAAAAGCTTATTGAAATGACATACATGTCCAACCATGCAACAAGGAGATGAACAGGGTATAATGCAGTTCCACGCTGGGAACTACATGGCATAACAAACATAGAATGCTGTTCACAGGTCTAGGTTCCTGCAATGGTTGATGTATTGTCTCAATTGGAGAAATTCAGAGGTTTAACCAAGCCACTCAGCAGGGGCTCAGGTTTCTAACTTTGCTGTAAACATCTTCATCCTGTGTAAGAGGAGGGCAGGGAGATGGTGTGAGTGCTACACCTGCCCTAGGGCGGGCAGCCTGCTTACAGTATAAGGGAGGAAAAGAGGCCCCCCTCCCCTTTTGCTCTTGCTGCTCTTGCGTCTTCCGCCGCCTTGAAGAGTCGTCCCTGTGCCGTGCCATCCTGCATTGGAGGCAGCTGATTACAGACTGAAACCTCCACGAACTGTGAGGTAAATAATCTTTCCTTCCTTAATTTTGGGTGTCAGGTATTTTCTCTGCAGTGAAACCAACCTGACAATTATGTCCAGCCACATGAGACACAAGAAGCTAGAAACGAACAAGGTGATTTGCAAACTTACAGGCATCTCTCATCAAATTGCTAAAAATGTCCTGGGAAGTGTTTTGGTATTTGGGTAGAAATCAGAGTGTGAAGCTATATTCCATTGTTTTAAATAGGAAAGTAAAAACATGGTATTGTCCATCCAAAAACCACAAGTACCCCAAATACAAATGAAAAAATGCATATATGTGTATAGGCATATGCAATCCAGAGAAACTTGAGCAGAAAGCACTTACCATATCAAGCAATTATTTAATGACGGAGCACTTAAGGGATTCGCTGGTGGGTGGATTTACTCCTGAGAAGTAGGTTGAATGTCCACTCCTACCTGCCATCATCCCTCCCCAGTAGCAACTTGTGCGACCACTGTGAGCAAGTGTGTGCTGGGTACTGGGCTCCAGTGACTGTTGAACAGTCGAGGATCTTATAGCTTCTAGGGGTGGACACCAACTACTGCCAAAGAGGGAGAGAAAGGAGAGAGGTACAACAGCGGTTTTCCATTTCACTGAGCACCTGGATCACCTGGAGCCTGTGCAGCAGCTCACCGGACACTATTCCCAGAGGCTGGATTGAGCATGATTAAAGCAGGCTCCCAAAAGTGCACTTCAGCCAGGTCCCAGGTACTAGCCATGCTGCTGGCCAGGGACCACACTGGGCTACAGTGACTGGCACTAGGGCCAGGCATAGGGTTAAAAGGGTCTCTCCAGCAAGGTTGTAAAAGAACTCCCTAGCACTGAGGAAATAATGGTTTCGTCTGCCCTTCGGGGCTTCTGTGATTATACCACTGAACAAACTAGGTTATAAATACAAGCCATTCAGCAAGTCTTTGTTTCCAAGTTAACTTCTATTTAGTGAGCAAATACTGTGAGGTCAACTGCTATGGTAAGGTGTTCTTGACATATTAATGTAGTAGGTAATCCTCCCAATACTCTAAAGTGAGTATAATCTCTGCCTCCAATTATAAGAAACTGAGATGGAGGGGAACTAGCTTACATATCTGTGGTGGGCACAATAATGCCTCTCACTCCCAAAGATGTCCACATCCCGACTCCAGCAACCTTGGAATTTAGGTGTCCTCATGCGGCAAGTGACCTCCACATGGGATCACAGTTATAGAGATTATCTTGGGTTATCCAACAGACTAGAAAGACATCACAACAGAAAAAGAGGCAAAATCAGAAGAGTGTAATGAACTCAATCCACTATTGATAATTCTTTTTTTTTTTTGTCTCTTTGTGACAGGGTCTCGCTATGCAGTGCAGGCTGGCCTTGAGCTCACTTTGTAGCCCAGACTGGTCTCAAACTTGCAACAATCCTCCTGCCTCAGCCTCCCGAGTGCTGGGATTACAGGCATGAGCCACCACGCCTGGCTCACTGTTGATAATTCTGAAGACAAGAAGGAGTCCAAGATCTAAGGCACACAAGCGGTCTCTAGGAGCTCTAGAAGCTGTTCAGTCCTCAACCAACACCAGCCCTCACTCTCCTTGTCCCAGGACTGCATTCTGCCACTAACCTGGATGAGCAAGGACATGGACCCGCCCTGGCCCGGAGAAGACTATAGCCTGCCACCTTCATTTTTCACCCTGCACCATGGTGTTAGACTCTGGATACATGACAGAACGGTAAATTTGTGTTGTTTTAAGCTACTAAACTTGTGGTTTGTTTCTGCAGCAATAAAAAAAAGCATAAAGTAGGCACAAGGGTATGGGCCTGTGGCCCCACTTACTCGAGAAGCCGAGACAGGAGGATCACTTAAACTCACAAATACAGACCAGCCTGGGCAATACAAAGAAAGCCTATCTCGAAACAACAAAAAGTTCCTCTAGTAACTTCAGTACTGGAAAGCGATGGAACAGCATTTAAACTCAGGTCTGAGGTCTGAACCATAAATTCCCCAGTGGGGGAACTTCATGTGAATTTAGCTTCCAAAATACATTCAGCTGAGAAGGCCAACAAAGAAGAGATTTTTCTTTTTCTCTGTTGATCTCCCTTTTTTAAATGTTTGGTACTGGGGATGGAACCCAGGGGCTAATGGTACAACACTAACCACTGACACTGCCATCCTCAGAAGAGATTCTAAGATCAGCAGAGTTTACATGGGGTTCACCATAAATACAGTCACTGCTCCAAGAACCTGGGCCTGATGAACTCAAAGCCAGGCAAATCCTGAAAAATAAAACTCTCATTGTTTTCATTTTATAGGAAGTGAATGGAGGCCTACGCGGATGAAATTACCTGTCCCAAGGCAAAAGGAGAGTTGTCAAATCACAATAGATGTATGCTGTTTCTGTTCCGCAGGAGCTAGTAATGCCCAGGTGGTGTAGTGTGGCCCCTTGCTGGCAAGACCAGGAGCCTGGAGCTCCTCTCCTGATCCTGGACAGACACTCACATATCAGTCACTCACTTCATAGCAGTAATCACTGATGCAAGCAGAACCACAAAGAGCAAACTACCATCACAATGAAAGGGTCCCGCCCAGCCCCCCAAAGCTCTGCTGCTACACACAACCACCCCAGAAACTTTGTCTACAAGGGCCTCTCTGTGATCTGTTCTAAGTCCTCAAACCCCTGGCTCTTAGTGGGTTTTTATCTTCCAAACCACTAGGTCCCCTGTGAAATTGTTTCCTTTCCAAATTCCTAAGCATACGGGAATGTTTTCCTTGGGACAAAGTCTTGCAGGGTTTCAGCTTTCTACTTCAACCTTGTAAGTTGCAAGTTACTCCTTCATTTTCTTCCAAGGATAAATTGTCCATGCACAGTAAAGAACCACCTCTCCCTCCACTGATATTCTGAGGTCTGTGTGCCTTCTTGGAATGTTCAGTAGATTAGGGGAACCCAAACAGAGGGACCACGGGGGTCCTGAAAAATCTACTGCTCTCCCTGGTACCAGGTTCCAGGCTGCACCATTCCCAGGATGACCGATCTCCTTTGGCCCTCACCACTGCCCTATGAAGTAAGGCCTAGTATTTCACTGATGAACAGGTTAAATAGCTTGCTGCAATTACCAGCCGGGGTGCCTGTGCCCCATAAAATGACAATAAAAGGCACCATCTAAGTGATACGTCACAAGGCAGCCAGCCCCCTCATGGGAAAACTTTAGCTCTCAATATTTCTCTCCTTCCCTTACCTGTCCCACTTCAGTTCCCCTCGGCCACAAAAACTACCCCTGCCCTCATCTACTTTGGCAGCCCACCCCTGTGGGAGTCGGCGGTCTCTCCGTGGAGTCCCTGGGAGAAGACGGTGAAAGGATACAGAAAATAAAGACAAGAGGCTATAGCCAGGTCAGGTGGAGTCACCTCTTGCCTGATGAGCAAGAGGACTGACTTCAATAGTAGGGGCATTTATTTTATACACTTGCAAAGTCAGTATCATGGGGGGGTCATGTTGCCTAGCGACTAATGACTGTAATTGTCCGGCAGGATGACTTTTTCAATACTGAGGTAGCTTGACCGATAACCAGCTCCAGTGGCTCCCAACATATATCCCTTTTCTGTTTAATTGCAGAAGTGATGGGTGTTCCACTGAAGCTGGAAAAGCTGTCCTTGAAGAATATAGTCCAAAGTCCACAACAGTGATCAGTTGTCAGTCTAGCTGGCAATTGTCAGAGGTTGTTGGTGACTTGAACATTTCTTACATCTTGTGGTTACGCTTTTCTGCTGGATGTTTAAGACCAAGTTAAAGTTAGACCTGCATAAAGAAAAATTTTAACCTTTTGCTATCAAAGTCAGTGAAGTCTCCTCAGGAATCATCTTGGAACCAAGAACAACATCTCTTGATCTTCTGTCAGTGTCAGCCATCTGGGTGAGTCATGGTCACTGCTTGACCAGGTTGCTTTCTGTGAAAGCCTGAGAGATTTTTTCTCTCCTGGTGACTCTCCTTAGGCACACCACATATCATAGAATCACTTTCCTCTGTGGTCCCATAATCTCCTTTATCAGAAAATCACTGACTCAACCAAGTTACAGGATGTCACAGTGGATTCTTTTCTGTCCTGACTCTTCACTAACCTCAGAGGGTATAGGCAAATTATTGGCTGTTCTCTAGCCCAAATTATCTAATTTTTGGTCTTTAAATCTCACAAGCAGAGAAGATTAATGACATTGTAAGAGAGACAGTAAGCTTAATATTACAATCTGATCTGAATAGCAAACACTTCAGACCATACAAATGGAACCATTATTTTTTAACAACCATGGATATACTAATACTTAAATCCTCCTAGAATGTTAACAGTTACATATTTTTACACACATATTTGGAAATCAAAGCCATACATAACATAGTTACATGACAATCACAATAACATTTTATAACATACTTAAATTTTCATTTTGACATGCATTAGCCTTTTACCCAATCATCTCTTACCTAATATGTAAGAAGCCTCCATCCAATTTGTTGTCCTTCAGTGGGATATACATCACAAGTTTTTGTTAAAGGTAGAGGTCTTAATCTGAAGGAAAGTTTTATCACAATAAGCAATCTTTATTTTACATTTTGGAAGACCTGTAGATTCAGAATCATGAATACATTAAATACACTACGAGATGAGCACTAATGAATTACCATACACATATGAAAACCTTTGTTGAAATTTAGTTTTGTACCAAGAGCATCTTTTATGAGAAAACCTTACTGTAATTTTTACTGAAAAACTTTCTTTTGACCAAATGACCCAATTATTGGGGTGTCTCCCAAGAGACTATGGAGATCACTGGGGGCTCCTTATTAATGAACCATTCCTTTATTCACCAATTGGAGTCCTACCCAAATAATTTCTCTTCATCCTAACGACTGTAGTTAAAATATCTTAATTTTGATGTCATTTAAACCAGCTGGTAACTCAGGTGAAAGCATGCTTTAAATCTATAACCCAATTATATTATGAAGAAATAATAAAAGAAAACTTGTTGAGCTCAAAACAAAGGGGAACAGCTGTTCACAGAATGACAGACAAACACACAAACAAATACACAGAACAAACAAACATCTTTACAAAATCAGATTGCACTCAAATATATTTTTGATCAAATTGAATTATAGTAACTCATACTTTTAGAAATTTATAATTTAAATAGACTAGTCAGATTTTGTTGTCAATTAGCAGAGATCTCTTAGAAAAATTTTGGAAGGATACATTTCCAAACAGAATTCCTACAAATCTCTTGCTACATATTATTAACTTATCTATAAAATTTTGTAACATGTATGTAGCTGGGGTTTGCTGCCATGGTCTTTCTAATTGACAGGTATCCAGATTACTGTTCTTTGCTTAAGACTATATATACACTATCTTTAGAATACTTAAATGGTATAGAATTTAAACAAGTGTAAAAACTACAATCAATACATCTGAGCGAGAGTTCAGAAGCATACCATTTTGCTTCACCGATCATATTATAAGATGAACACATGCTCATGTGTAATGAATAGAATTAATCGAAAAAGAGAGTTGAGTACTGTTTCTGTATTAAGTATGTAACAGCCATCATGACCAGAAACGTATTACCAGCTGTAGACTCTTAGCCAGTGGAGTCCAGCAGCTTCTCAGCATCATGGGTTAATTTCTAAAGATGTCCCCAGGTTGAGGGGTTGTGCCTTCTGAGTGTTCCCGGTCAGTGTCTGGGGATGGTATTGTAGTGACATCATTCTCATCTCTTCCACTGGAGGATTCAGATGGAATCTGACTCTTTTGTGGCTCATGTCGAGGTTTAATTCTTCTAGCAGGTGACCATATTTTTTCTCCTGAGTCTGTAATAACACAAGCAAATCCTCGACCCAAAGTTTGAACAATACCTCTTTCCCGTATTCCAGTGTGAATATCTTTCCAAAAGATAAGTTGCCCTATTGGTTCTTGTGACCCCTTAACAACGGTGGCCCCAAACTTTTCTGCTGCAGGGGCTGGGGATATAGCTCAGTGGAATAAGTGCTTGCCTGGCAAGCACAAGGTCCTGAGTTCGATCCCTAGTACCGCCAAAAAAAAAAAAAAAAAAGTATTCACCAAACTTTTCTGCTGCTATAATGGATGAATCTTTACTAATATCCAAAAAAAAATTAGTCAATAGGGCTTTATATAATAATTGGCATGGTGAACTTCCATACCTATCTCCCCCTTTTTGTTTAGCTAACATAACTTTAAGAGTAGCATGTGTGCTTTCAACCATACCTTGTCCTTGAAGATTGTATGGAATGCTGGTATAATGATTAATATCCCACAAGGCACAGAATTGTTGGAAGGAATGCGACGCATAAGCAGGTCCATTGTCAGTTTTAATTGCTTTGGGTTTACCTATAGTAGCAAAACACTCTAACAAAGGACTTTTAACATGTACAAATTTTTCTCCTGATTGTGTAGAGGCCCATATAAAGCCAGAGTATGTGTCAATAACACCATGTACAAATCCAAGTTTCTCCAAAGCAGGAATATGTGTTACATCCATTTGCCACAACTCATTACTTTGCAAGCCTCTAGGATTTGTTCCGGGCTGAAAAGTAGGATTATTAAGCAGACCACAAATAGGACAAGATAAAATTATTTCATGAGCCTGTTGAATGGAAAGTTGAGGAAATTTTTGACATAAACCTTTGGTATCTATATGAGTTAAAATAGGGCTGGGGATATAGCTCAGTGGAATAAGCTCTTGCCTAGCAAGCGCAGGGTCCTGAGTTCGATCCCCAGTACCGCAAAAAAAAAAAAAAAAAAAAGAGTTAAAATATGAAATTCAGTGGCTAAACAATCTGGTGAAGAAATAGCAATGAGTTGATCAACTTCATTATTATAATTAACCATGTCACCAGGAAGGTATGAATGAGAACAAATACGAGTTATGAAGATAGGAAAATCTCTATTACAAATATGAGTTTGTAGTTGGCAGAACAATTGATCAAGTTCATTATCATTACAAAGTAGCTCTTTCTATATAAATTAATCGTTAACCATACATAATATAGGAATCTGGGCAGAACTTGGGAATCCTGTCCATTGTCCAGTGTGGAGATCTCTCCAGAGGACTCTTCCCTAACGTTTTTTCTTTTACCTGATGGAACTGTCTTTGTTGCTATTCTTCCATCTTTTGTAAAATTTTTAAAATTTAATTAGTATATATCAACAAATGAAGTGAAAGAGATTGATTTTCCTTAATGTTTTTGTAATTTGAATTTTGATCATAAAATGAGAAACCTGTATCCAATATTTTGGAAAAGGAAGCCATAATATAACCTCCCTTAACCTAAGAAGACCCATCTGTGAAAGCAGAAGCAATTTGAAATAACTTGTCTGAAGCATAATGGCAATTAATAACACCAGAGAATTAGTCCAAAATCTGAATGGAGCCAATTAATTTTACCAAATAGTCTGAAAATCATTTTAGACTGACCTAAACAGTTTGGATAAATTGTCTGTTGGAATAGGTACCCAAAAATGAAAAGGTTATCACCGTTTGTACTCTTTCGAAGCAAACATTAGGCTTGTCATTATTTAAATGGGATGTCAAAATTAAATGACGATTTAAACTGCACTACTTTTAGATTGTATTTTAAACTTTTATATTTATTTGTAAAATACCAAAGCTTTTTTATACCAATTTAATTTTGGATTGTAAAATAAGCAATCAACATCATTAGAAATCACAAGAGCACAAAGACTTTTAAATCAGTAGCAAATCCTGTATATGATGTCAAGAAGAAAACTGTAATTAAAACAAGACACTTATATTAGCCATATGAATCTAAAATGAGGAAAAATCTTTTACTATAACTCTAAAAGACCAAATCAATCACTGAAATATATATATTTTTTGAGACAAGGAACAAAATTTTATTTATGAAAATTATGGGTTTTTTAAATTAATCTTTTAAAAGTATCTCCCTTATAGCAAATCTTGGAAAATATGATTTGTTTTAAATTAAAGACAAACTTTTATCTCAGAGATGGAAACAACCTTTTAAAATTTATCACCTTAGGGCCAGGGATATAGTTCAGAGGCACAAGCACCTACCTGGCAAGGACAAGGTCCTGAGTTCGATCCCTGGTACAAATAAAATAAAATAAAATAAAATAAAATAAAATAAAATAAAATTTATCACCTTAAGGGGAAAATGTGAAAGCTTTTTATCTTTTAAATTTTGCTCTATTTTCTGTGAGGCTTTATTCCTTGTGAAACTATTAAAGAGAATGGTGTTTTTGCATCTCTCCAGGTCAGCAATTCAGCATCTCCATTACATCAGGAAATACCAATCACACCCTATAGACTTGCAGCTGTCACACCTGCAGGCCATCTGTACTTGTGTCTGGGAGCCCTTAAAAATGGTTTTCCTGTAAGTAATCAATTTTATCTTTGAACCCAATAGGCGCCACAGTGTTTTGAGTAAATTGAACCATAATCTTGCTTTTTCCTGTATAATCGGCATCAGTAACACTAGGCAAAATCTAAGGATCTTTTAAACTAAGACTGCTGCGGCCTAGCAGGAGCCCCACTATCCCCTGAGGCAACGGTCCATAGACCCCAGTAGGAATAATTTGGGGTCCCATTTCAGGAGTTAATATGAATCTGGAAGAGGGACAAAGGTCCAAACCTTGCTGTCTGTTGTTGCTTGCCAGAGGTTAGAGACATGTTTAGTGGGAGAGGGGAGGGCTGAGGAGGAATTGAGGGAAGCAGCCTCATTGTTTGGTGGGGTCGAGGTGGGAGCCACTGAAGTTTCCCTGAATGGGACGGCCTTCCACATTTAGATCTACACTCAGTTGCCCAATGACACCCTTGTCTGCACCTTGTACAGAGGCCAGGTTTTCTTAAAGGCTCAACTGATGGCCATGTTGCCTTTACAGATGTTGCAGAGCAGTCTTGGGTGAAATGTCCCTCGTTTGCACAATGAAAACAAACAGCCTTGGTTTTTCCCTTTTCTCTAGACTTGGATGAATAACCTGAGTGATAGCTGCTGCTAAGGCAGCCCCCTGTGCATATGAGGGGCCAATATCTGCACAAATCCGAATCATCTCTGGCAATGTAGCCCGCCTTTTGTGGGCTCTTAATGCCTCTTTGCACCATTTATTTGCATTTTTAAAGGCTAGCTGCTGAACCATTTGCTAGCTTCAGCGTCAGTTGTAATCATTTCACTAGCCTGTAATAATCTAGCTACAAAGTCTTGAAAAGGTTCCTCAGCTCCCTGATGAACAAAAGCTAAATTAAGGGATGCCCCTCCCTTAGAAGGGAGTTCCCTCCCAGCCCTCATCGCAGCCATTTTGGTTTGCTCGTACATTTGCAAGTCAAAGTTAAACTGATTATCTATGCTAGCAAAGTCACCTTCCTCACTTAGCATATCTTTTGTAATGGCTGTGTTGTGAGTAGCATTCCGAGCTGCCTGGTCAATGTAATATTCAAGGAAGTCTCCTTTCCACATCAGATAATCTCCTGGACTTAAACATGCTTTAGCTATTCTTTTCCAATCATTTGGAGCCATAATCTGTTGTCCTAGAATTTCCGATAAACTCAAGGTAAAGGGAGCAGTTGGGCCATAAGTAGCAATCGCCTGTTTTAAGTCTTTTAAGGTATTGAAATGTAGAGCAACATAACGATGTATAACTTGTCCCAGATTTTCAGGGACTTCAATTTCAGTAACAGGGTAGAAATGTTGAAAACCCTCCATGGGCTCCCCTGCCCTTCTGGCTTCTTTTAATGTTTATTGCAAGGGAGACAGAAAATGGCTCTACTCCCTGAGAGGTGGAAATTCCAACCTGTGATGCAGCAAAATTTCTCTAAGCTGAAAAGGTGGGGATCGCCACTTGTGGTTCAGTTAAATTTATTGGGTGCTGTGGAATAGAATTCTCAGGAAACCCTTCTCTGGTGGGAAAACGTCCCTGTTGTCCCCCATTTGTCCTTTTTTATTACATTGAACAAGACTAGAGGGTTCAGACTTATCCTTATCCCGCTTTAGCAAGGGACTTAATTTTAAAGTAGAACTCTGAGGCGAGCCCTTTGTGGCTGTAAAACCCCTTTTAACCAAAATCCAGAAAAGAAAGGTAAAAATAGGAATCAAACATACCAAAACCACTTCCATGTACAGATGCTCCTGTGATTCTTGAGACTGTAGTTGTCCCGTTTTAATTACTAACAATGCAATATACTTTTCTTCTTTGGTCTTCTCTTAAGCCTATTTTTGTAACTATATTGTTTAAGGTCAGTAGACCTCCATGCCCCGCTCTTAACACCTGATAATTGTCAACGTAACACTCCAGTGCTACCCACTGACCTACCAATCCATTCCTCCCACCCTGTTGTGCACGCAAATTCTGGGGAGTGTCCCCTCACCAACCACTCTCCTTACTGGGGGCCCCATGTTGGGCTCCAATTGTGGGAGTTGGTGGTCTCTCCGTGGTCCCTGGGAGAAAACGGTGAGAGGATTTAGAAAATAAAGACAAGGGACAAAAAGCCACGGTCGGTGGAGTTGCCTCTTGCTGATGAGCAAGAGGACTGACTTCAATAGTAGGGGCATTTACTTTATACACTTGCAAAGTTAGTATCCTGGTCGGGTAATGGTGCCTAGCCACTAATGACTGTAATTGTCAGCAGGATGCCTTTTTCAATACTGAGGTAGCTTAACTGCTAGACCAATAACCAGCTCAAGTGGCTCTCAGCACACCCAGCTCGGGTTGTTCTGACCCGCAAACAACCCCCACACCCCTGGGGCTGTTATGGCCCACAGACATTCCCCCCACTTGGGCTATTCTGGCCCTCAGACCCCTCCCTCCACCCAAAAGAGCTTAAAAAGCCCACACTTTGCTCAGCTCGGGGCTGCTTGGTCCACTAGGCAACCTGCTGCTCCCCCCCAATAAAGACTTCTCTCATGTCAGAAGGTCTGGTCTGGTTCCACGTGGGTCTTGGTTCTATCATATGGTGCCAAAACCTGGGATTGAACCAGGGACCTTGAGAAAGGGCACAAGTGGAGGCAGAAAAGCAAAGATTTAAAGCCCTTTTATCCCTCTTTTTCTTTTTTCTCTCGTTTTTCTCTCCTTTCTTTCCTCCCCTCTTTTCTTTTTTTTTTTTTTCTTTTTTCTTTTTTCTTTTCTCTTTTCTTTCCATTAGGGTCAGAAGAGATCCCTGCAGAGGGTTGAAAAGGCCCATCCCTTTTTAGGGGTTGAAAATGTAGGCTCTACAGCCAGGTATGGTGGCATATGCCTGTAGTCCTAGCACTTGGGAGGCTGAGGCAGGGGGATCATTGTGAGTTGGAGACCCACCTGAGCTACAAAGTGAGCTCAAGGCCAGCCTGAACTGCATAGCGAGACCCTGTCTCAAAAAGACCGAAAAAAAAAGGAAAGAAAATGCAGGCTCTGTGTGGCTATAAGAAACAAACAGTTTTCAAGCAGCTTTGTGGTTTAGAGTTGACAGTCTCTGGGTTTGACACCTGCCTCTGTGCAGGCAACACTGCCCCTCCCTAGCGCAGGTTGCCATGCCTACCCAAGTTCCTCTGTTAGCCCACAAGACCAAACCCATGACAACAAGCCCAATCGCCAATCAACCAAGGAAGTGGAGACTTTCAAGGCAGTGGAGACTGCCCCATAAAACAGGACTGCAGCCTCAGCTTCTGCAGTGTCTCAGCTCTGAGCGCCTCTGCTCCTTCCCCAGAGTGGCTTCACACCACTTCCTGCAATACCTACAAGACTCCGCTTCCTCATTCTACATTGGAGAGAGAGACAGACCTAGTGGCAGTGGCCTGGGGACCCCTAGACCCCAGACCACCGGGGGTAACACTTCCTTCCTTCTTTCCTCCCTCCCCTGTCCTTCCCTCCCTTCTCTCCTCCCTTCCTTCCTTTCCACTAGTGCTTGCCAAGTTGCCCAGTTTGGTTGTCCTGCCTCAGCCTCCCAAATGAATGCTGGGATTACAGGTATAAAGGAATGGGCATACCCAAGTGCCCATCCCACCCAAAAGAGGCTGGAGACACCACAGCAAGCGAAAAAATATTGTCCCCTCAAAAAACCTTTGCCTCATTACCACAATATAACAGCACACTCCTACGTTGAGTCATAAAATGCTGAAACATGTGACCTGTGAAGAATCTTATCTTCATACCACGGCCCTCCTATACATGCGATGACAGAGATGTTTTCCTCTACTCCTTAATAACTTGCTGTTCCCGGGACGGAACTGAGAATTATCGCCCTCTGCGTTCCCCCAGAGACTACAGCTTATCCTCCCTGCTCTATGCCTCTCGGTGGTTTGTATGTTTGCCGCGGGTCTGCACATCTTCACCTGAAAGACGGCTGCAGATATGCTGCCCAACTATCTCCATTCCAGCTGCTTTTCCTACAATTTATCTAGAAACCGACTTTGATTTCTTCCCCTCCCTCAGGTCTACCCACCGCCCCTCCTGCCCTTTCTTAGACACCTCAATTCCCCCTCCGCCTCACTCTGTCCCCGTCTTTACTGCCGAATCCAGGCGTGCAGCTTGTCTGGGCCGTCCGCCCCCCTTTGTACCGGGTGCCTGCCCCTGGCTCCATCTCTCCTCGCCTTCCACGTGGCCGCAGGACACCCCGAAACGTGACTTTGCGCCTTTTACATCTTCTCGAGTACAATGACTGCAGCTGTCAGTTCCCCAGGGGTGACCTTTCAGAGGAAAGCCTTGTGCTGGGCCGGCAAGGGCAAAGCAGCGCACGTCTGGGACACTGACGACACCACTGTGCCACGGAGCCGGTCCTCGCCACCTCTGCCTTGTCACGAGACAGGAAGCCCTTAGTCACATTCCTCACCGTGGGACACAGTACCGGACACCACCATCCAAAGGCGGAAAGGTCTACTTCGGTTCATAATTTGTAGAGGTTTCAGCCCACCCCTGGCTGGCTCCGAGGTGGGGCAGGCATGGCAGGGGGGCATGGCAGAGAAGCTGCTCCAGGTACAGCAGACGGGAAGCAGAGGGACATCAAGCGGGGTGGGGGATGGATGCTTCCAGGCCACACACCCAGTGTCCCTCCCTCTTCGGATCAGATCCCACCTCCTCACAGCAAACCAGCTGAAGCCCCCTCGATCCAATCACTTTCCAAAGCTTTGCCTTTGAGCACATGAGGCTTGGGGGTGGGGGCATGTAGAGATAAATGATAACATCCCTCAACGATTTAAACTGGCCGAGCACAGGGATGCAGGCCTGTAATCCTAGCTCCTGGAGGCTGAGGCAGGAGGATCATCTTGAATCTGAGGACAGCCAGGCTACATACTGAGTTCAAGGCCAGCCTAAACTGCATAGCAAAACCCAGTCTCAAAACACAGACAAAAAAACCATCCCAATGTTCTATTTAAATTACTATTAATTTAGTTATCTGTCTTACCCTGAGCTTTAGACAAATAAGTGAAACATGGGTAGTTCCTCAAAAGGCCTGAGAGCCAGAAATGACCTTTGTTCATTTCTGAAATGACCTTTGCTCACCTTTGAGCAGTAGTAGTCTGTTTGAGCAATGTTAATGCTGTTAAATTGCTTTTATGTATAAGTATTTGTGCCACGAAATTAAACAGATTATCAACCACCACCGCCTATGAATGAGTGGTCATTCCTCCAACATAGCCAAGACACTGATTTTTTAGAGTAAGAAGCCAGTATTCTGAGGACGCAAGGATTAGACAGAGCTTCGGAGGTGGTCTGGGGTACTCCAGAGACAGGAAGTCACCCAGCAAAAGGATGCAGAGAATGCTAAGGGACTCTGGAGCCAGCTTTAATTGACATTCACTATAAACTTGTCTCTGAAGTAAGTGAGTTGATGCTGGGCTTTGAATGCGTACTTCTCCCCCTCAAAGGGGTACTAGCGATCACATTCAAAATTTTTACAATAAGACACACTGCACTGATCTCCCTCAAAATACTGCCCCCTGGCTTCAAGCACACTTGTCCCGTCATTCTCGCTGTTTTCTCAAGCAGGTCTGGACGTCCTGCGAGTGTTTGGGAAGTGTGATCAAAGCCCAGTGAGCACTGCTGCCGAGAGCAGCCAGGGGGAAAGCAGCCTCATAGAGACATCACTGCGCGTCCTCGTCCACCTTACTCGCGGCTCCGCACCACGCCACTCCTGGCTCCTCCCCAAAGTGAAAGTGACCACGAAAGGTAAGTTTTCAGTCAATTCAAGGCATCAAGGCAGCTACGACAGAGCAACTAAAGACACTCAAGAGTCCAGAACTGCTTCAGAAAGTGGCAAGAAATGGGTGTGTTCAATACAAGTGGGGATATTTTGAGAGGGATTAATGGCATTTTTCACAGTAATAAATTTTATTTAGATCCAAACTGTCTTTCTTGATCACACCTTGAATGTTGGAACCAAACCCCAAAGCAGGTGTATGAGAGACGGATCTACAGGAGGCAGTGAGGTCTGGAGGGTTTGGTCCTCCTGAGTGGGATTAGTGCACTTAGCAGAGGCCTCAGAGCACTCATTTGCCCCTTCCACTGTGTGAGGGCACAGCAAGAAGGTTCCTTCTCTGAAGAACAGTGTAGACCCCAACTCTACCTGCGGGTGCCTTCATCTTGGATTTCCCATTCTCTAGAACTGTGAGCAACTAATACCTACACAGGCTACAGTATTTTATAATCACAGCCTAAATAAATGGAGAAGATGGTTGATTTGGGGGGGGGGGAAGACATAATAGGATTTGGTCGCCTGATAAAACCGTGTCTCCCTCAAAGGAGGAGACCCATGCTGAGACCATGTCATTAGGTGACTGCGGTGTCAGGTGATCTCACCTCAGTGGAATTAAGGTTGGCAATAACTTCCCTCTCCAATCGGCTCATCTTCCTTCTAAAACTTCTTCAGTTGCCTTGGCATTAACACTCACAGCCTCAACACTCACCGCCACATTGTCATGAGTGACAATTCACGAACCATGTAAACCTACAGTTAGCAGTAAATCAACATCCTAGTCTGTTCCAGCCTTTTCTTTCAACACTGCCAATAAACTCTGCTTGACTCATGATCTTCACGGTGCTAAAGATATACTTTGGTGTCTGGTCTTCAATTCAGGCTATGACTTCATGTCTGATATGGATTCTTCCTGGATTTTTGCTGGCCTCACTGCTTTCAATGAAGCAGACCCTTTACCAGTTGCTGTCACCATATTCTAAGACTGGAGCTACGGTGGAACTAACTGGTGAGCAGTCACCATCAGTGATAGGCCAGCTTCGTAGTCCTTAATCACTTTCTAATTTCATTTCCAGGTTACTTGATGTAGCCTCTCACTGGCAATATTAGTGATGGATTCTGTATGTTTATGCGCCATGATGAACAAAATAAAAAGACTAAATCAAGCATAAGAGAATGTGATACATTTAAGACACTCGGTAAGCATGCAACATAGGAGGGTATGGCTGGCCTCTGTGCGACGTGTAGTCTGTTGCTGGTGCAAACGTCACTATGAAGTGTACAGCTACACTCTATTACATGAAAAATAAACAGAACACTTTGACATGCGCCAATAGGTAGTTTGCCTTTATGGTGTGTGATGGCAGATGCTTCTCTGAAGGCCATTCCCTCTTCCTATTTTTTCTACAAAAGAACTGTTCTGGGGGAGATGGCTGGAGGAGCAGAGCTGAGGCCATGATCAAAGCTGGGATACGCTCCCAGACGGGCCCGCTGGTCTGGCTTCCCACCAACAAGTACCAATCCCATTTACCATCTGAAGGACAAAGCCTTCTTCATATTTGGTTACGGCAAACAGGCAATCACACAAATACAGGGATGGAGCCGAAACTGGTTTTTAAAGTGTTTTTGACACTTAAAGGATTTCATTCCAAACTCTCAATTATATAATTACAAAATAAAAATCCACATTTCAGGAAAACATCCTTAAACCTAACATAAGATTCATGTCATTTATCACAAAGTTAGACAGTCAACCATATAAAGGAGAAACAAAACAGAAGTGGTATTTACAAGTTTAGACCACAGGAGACATCGTGAAGGATCGCTTGTTAACAAACAACACAGTACATACTTTTATACATGACATTTCAAAAATAATGCAACTGTAAATAATCTGATAAAGGTGGTCGTGTGAGGATTTTAACTTAAATTCCAAGTCACCGTGTTGAAGACTAAATTCAAGGTCTAAGACTTTCCACTCAAGGACAGACTAAGAAAGGACAAGCCATGAGCATTCTGGTTTAGTCAGCTCCCTGTGAGGATGAAATACTACAACTCACAAAACGGACTCGCCTAGGTACAAGCTCTGTTCCTTCTCAACGGCTCACCACGAGAAGTCTTCCCACAGGCCAGTCACAGCTTTTCTGTCCTTGGGCAGGCGTTTCTGCTACATTTTAAGTCCTTATTCAAAACAATTTTCTCCCCATTTCTGTATTTTTAAGTAGAAAATATCTTCAAACAAGGAAATGTCACCCCTAACTAGAGAACAATTTCTGCGTTGACTCCTGGAAGAGGGGAAAGAAAAAAAAAAAGATGCCCGTCCTCTCTCTCTCAAAGCCACAAAGCAAACCAAAACAATCCAGCTCCTAGCATAGTGTCGCACAGGGCCCTGGGCCAGAGCCAGTATTTCATGCTAGGCCCCTGCTGTATGCTGAGCACAGTGTAGTTATTTACATTGTTAAGAAATCTATTCAACAGGCAAGAGTCGTCCCAGTGCTTCCCTCACAGCAGCCTGGCTAGAACAGGCGTGAGCAGCGGCGTCTGCGGATAGGAACATCGAAGACTCTCCTCCGCCTCTCCTCCTCCTCATCTTCATCGGATTCATCCATGTCTGCTGAGTCATCATCGTCTTCCTCCTCCTCCTCCTCCTCTTCCTCGTCCATCTCTTCATATCCATCAGGACCCATTTCCTTGAAAGAAAAAACAATCTTTTGATAAGAAGAATGTTCATCAAATTTGTATAGTAATTTAAGGCAAATTTTCGGTGATCTAGAATACCAACAACCAGACGAGCCGTCTGCTCTCATGGATTTGCACAGTGCTGTTTCATACTGCATACGCTGGTGCAAGATTCTTGAGTGCATATTGTATCACATGTTCAATAATGCTCAGTATGGTTCTGATGGCAAACGTAGTTCATTATCAGTTTTTATAAGGTGGTTGTTTATTCATGGTGGCAAATAAGACTCTTCCTACAGATCTAAGGTGAAGTTTTGCTAAACTTACCATACTAACGGAATTATATTATTAAAAGAATTATTTAATATATTAGTATGGTAAGTTTAGCAATGTTTAATTATTATTAACCTATATGCTTCTATTAACCTATATGCTTACAGGAGAGACAAGGTGAAAATGTTAGTCGGGTAGGACCTCTACTGGTAACTTTTATGCACTGTCAGCAAGAGGTCTGAAAGATTTGTATTCTCTACTTCAAAGACATGTTTTAATTCAAACATCAGTAGCCTCTACTTTAAAAAAAAAAAATTTTTATTGTTTTCGGGGCTTAAACACCAGTCCTTTATTATCGCTCCTGGTTCTCGTGGTGGGCATTTGGGAAGAACGTGACGGGGCGGCTCTGGCTGTAGGTCTCTCGTGATGCCGGCACTGGAAGGCGGGAACCGGCAGCATCTCAGGGATTCTTCACATGCCTGGCGCCAGGGCCGGGGATCCACACACCTGGGGGCCGAAACAGCCGCACGCCTCCTTCTGTCTCTACGTAGCACCTCTACACGGCCTCTCCAGCACGGCGGCGTCACGGTAGCTGCACGTCTCACACGGGAGGTGGCTCAGGACACCGGGGACACATTCCGGGGAGTGCTAGGCCGAAGGCGGGCCACCTCTTTCCAGCCGCCTCGGAATCGGTGCCGCTTAGCGAGTGCACCAGAACCGCTAACACCAGCCCACACTGTAGGCAAGGGAGGCCTCTATTTAAATTAACTTGTTGAAGGCTCTAGAAGAGCACACAGCGGTGTTGAGCCCAAGGTATCGAGCCTCCTAGAAACTTTAGTTCTACTTAGCACCGTCTCTAATCAAGTCTTCCCTTCCCGGCCTGCCAGTTTTCTTTCCCACACAATTAAGAGACTCAGTGAGAAGAGCCGCTACACTGGCCCTAGCTGGTACCGTGAGACGCACTGGGGCACTTGGAGGAGAATGTCAGCAAAAGCCCTTCTACCGAGGCCTTTGTGACACCACGGGACCCTGCACCGCACATGCCCCAACCTCACCTCCAACTGCTCTCCCCTCCCGCCGCAGCCCAGCTACGCCAGCCTCCTGCCTCCACCCACGCACACTCCTGCGCCCGGGCCTCTGCACTTGCTGCTTCCAATAACACTCTTCTTCCAGGGGTCCCCAGCCCCCTCTGGCGCTTTGCTATCTGAGCTCACACAGCACCGCGGCCTTTGCTACCACGTCTATCAGAGCCCCGCAGCACACTGCTCTCCTGTACTGTTAGGGCTTGCTGCCGTCTGGAGCGGGCACAGTGGTCCTTTCAATTAGAATAGAAATCCCAAGGCAGGTTTCAGTCGTACTGTTACTACAGTACTCCAACATTCGTTGAAGGAACAACTGAATTAATGTAAGAGAAAGAAAACTGCGCCCCTCAGAATTTATTGTAACACAGCAATGATAGAGACTATACATGGTGTGACGTCTAAGACGGTCCACTACTTGGATCTTCAGAAATAATCTTTTTTAAATTAAGGAACGAAGACGTTAAGATTCAGTAAGAGCTCCAAGACGTGAGAAGGCAAAGGCTTTGGAAATGCTAAACTAGGATGTCCAGGTGGTCTGGTTATGAATTACGCTAATGAAGAAAAAACTGTTGGCGGAATCAGCATGCCTCCCAGCAGGGGGCAGAGAGAGAAGTTCACACACACAGCAGGCGGAGGGCGGGACACAGAACACCAGCACCAGCGGAAGTAAGAAAGCAGCAGGGGCCTCTCCGGGCTGTCAGACCAGTCAGACCAGACCACGAACAAGCCCACTGGGCTGCGGAAGGCGCACCCTTGGGTGCCAAGGCCAGGGAGCAGGGAAGGGCAGTGCACCCTGGCAGAGGGCGAGGAGGGAGAACGGGCCAGTTTCCACACCAAGAAAACTACAGAGACGGGCAACAAACGTACAATACAACACCACTGCCTTTTTACTGTGGATTAGAGGTCCAGAATTCTCTTTTCTGTTAATTGATTTCTCATCCTAAGAGAAGACATTTTAAGGTTAAGTCAAGAGTTTATGTTTGCTTGTGGCTAGGAGAAAACTAAACTCTAAGAAATACATAAGTAACAGAGGGCTGAACATATATAAACAGGTTATTTACTGTAATATTCAAAGGAAGGAATTCGTCAGTATGTATCATCCAGCTTCCCAGCCATGTGAACAGGAATTCTTTGGATTCCTCAGTAAGTTTAAACATCCAAGGGCACCATGAGACTGGAACGCTTGAGAACCACTGTCCCTAACTAAAGACTCTTTCCTGCGTACTCCAGGGAGAAAGACAAGCCTCAAAAGCATCAGGCTGACCCCACAGGAGCTCCACTCCCTGCCTAAACCAATCAGTGCTCTTTAAACTTTAGGGCAAGGAACGTTACCAGAGATGAAGAGAGAGGATGATAAAAAAACAGCTTCCTCAAAAAGACATAACAATCCTAAGCACATTTACACACAATTATAAGCTTCAAGATACATGAGGCAAATCTGATAAAACCAAAGCTGACAAAGACATCATTTTGGAAATTTCAATAATCATCTTTTCAGTAGTTGACAGAACAAAGATTAGAAAAAGCATAAATATACAGATGACTTGAGAAACACTGTCAACCAACCACTTTGACCTATACTTATAGAATAATATTCCCCCGAATAGCAGAATACACATTCTTTTCAAATACACAAAGATCATTTACCAAGATATGTAAATTCTTCACATGTTGAGCTATAAAACATATAAAAGTATTGATACAGAGTAAATTCTTTAATCACAATAAAATTAGAAATCAATAACCAAAAGGTAACTGGAAAGTTCTGAAATACTTGGAAATTAATACATTTGTAGAAAAGTCACGGACCAAAGTTACAAAGGAAATATGAGACTTATTTTGAAATGTTAAGAAAAACACATTAAAATTAGTGAAATACAGTTGAAATAGTGCTTAGAGAGATGAAGTCTAATAATGTCTACTTTATAAGCTAGAAGAAAAACAAATTAAACCCAAAGTAGAAGAGAAATAAAGACAGCTGCAGAAAGTAATGCAATGGAAAGTAAGCAAAGAACAGAGAAAAACCCGTTGTGTTCAGTTGTGTCCAGAGTTGTGTTCCTTTCAGTGATCAACAAAAGTGGGAATAATCGTGTAAGGAACAAAGAAGATAAAAGCTACCAATATTAAGCACAAAAGAGCACCTGTGACCATAGCTCTTGTAGCCATTAAAAGGATATCAAGGGAATACTGTGAACAACTTTATGCCAGTAAATCAACATTTAGATGAAATGGACAAATTCCTTGAAAGGCACAAATTATCAAAACTGAAACAAGAAAAAAAAAATGAATATTAAAGAAATTAAATTCGTATTTAAAATTTTCCCACAAAGAAAACCCCAGTCCCAGATCACTTTCTGGATAGTTACCTATCATTTGAGGGTAACATGACACCAATCTCACATAGATACTGGATTGGTCAAAAATTGAAGTCTGTTCCAGAAGTAGCAAACTCCTACAACTGAAAGTATGATTTCTAACATTCCTCATTGGAGAAGAGAGCTAAAACTTCACTCGCAAATCCGGACCGTACACCCTTTCACCATTCTACAAGCATAATGGTCTAAAGGCTTACCACCACCCTTTCCTCTCCAAACCGGACTTGAGAAGTGTGCCATCTCAGGACAAGGGTAATATCCAAGACCTACTTCAGATCCACCTATTAGGCCCATCCCAGGAGTTAAAGAGCAGTTCCTGAATATTCAGTGTCTACAACTCAGTTGCATTCAGGACATACAATTCATATTTTATTCCTATTATATGACCAGACCTTCGTAACTTCCTTTAACCATTTCGGTTCATAAGATTGAGGTTATTGTTAGACCTGTCAAAAGTAATTCTAAAATGGGTTTTAAAAATGTACCTCATTGACTGGAGAAATGATCTCCAGAAGAGACTGCTAGAGAAGTACAAGCCTACCCACTAAATCCTCTTTGTAATGATCTTTCAAGGGCATTTATTTTACTTAATTGGGAGTTTTAGCAGAAACACAGTAGAAAATTGTTTTCTTAGTCTTAATGAAATAAAGGCAAGCCAATTCTAGTGTGGTACATCTCATATGCTGATATATCTAGGTCACAGGGCTGGTTTTGGAAACAGTGGAAAAGTCGAATCTTGTTGTTGTTTTTTTTTTTTTTTTTTTTTTTTGCGGTACTGGGGATCGAACTCAGGACCCTGCGCTTGCTAGGCAAGCGCTTATTCCACTGAGCTATATCCCCAGCCCTAAAAAAGTCGAATCTTTAAAACAGGTAACAGCAGAGTTTCTCTAGTTGAAGAGCAGGGAGCTTAGTTTACCTATTGGTCATCTCTCCCAACATATTCACTTGCTCCCCAGGACACTGTCTCCATGTCCAGGGCCCTCTGGAATTCGTTTATAAACCACTTATCTGCCTAAACAAAGATGCTTTGTGGAGTTAATCCTACATAAATCAGCACTAAGGAAAATTTAACTTACCAATCGGGCTATAGACACTCTGAATGTCGGACATGCCATATGGAAGCGAGGAATGGCAACATTAAAGATCTTGTCTTTAAAGTAAAGAAAATGGAAGGTATAATAGCCTTCCATATATCCTGACGTTGTAGAGAATGTGGTGCAGCTTGTATATTCATATACCCGACCTGGGCTGATGATTGGAAATTCACCTGCAGAGTAATCAGGAACGATAAAACAAGGAAGAAAATTCAGCTCCTTACAGTTAAGTAAGATATGTTCTCTATTACAACACTATGATGTAAGTAATGTAAAAGCAAATGCACAGTTAGAAAACAGAACCTAAAAAGAGATAAAACAAAATGTTCACAGTGACGGGGTTATAAGCAACTATTTTATGTTTCTTCATGTATTTTCTGATTTCCTAAATCCTCCACAAAGTAGTGGGTGAGTAACATTTAATAGAAACAAAACAAAAAAGACATTTATTTCCAAAGCACTTTCAGGCCTTGAAGATAACGATTTTTAAGACATGAGTAATAAAAGATGTCACACAGTAGCTCAAGCACAGATAAGGGGAATTTAGTTGTTTACCCATAACAAGAAACTAAAACATAAAGTTATGAAGATGCATGCTAAGAATTTGGACCAGACAAAATGTCAGTCACAGAAGAGGTCTTCACACCAATGCACCGAATGACAACAAAGAATTATGACTTTAACAATTCCTCAGCACTAGATTTTCAAGTAAGTCTAAGCAAGGCAATAAATTACAGAACTTTAAAGTAAATTCTGCAAATGCTTAGGACTGATCACAGAAGCACATGTTCTTTTCCTAAAGCACATTTTCAATCCTAGAGTATGACAGGTCAGAAAAAAAATTTTTTAAATGTCAATGATAATTTGGTATAAAGCAAATAAAACTGAAAGAACAAACATCTGTTATTTTAATTTGAAAATCTTCCCCCAATTTAAAAAAATTACTGACTATGAAATTTATTTCTGTCCTATACATCTAACTTAAAGAAAATAATAATAGATAATCAGTTAAAACCAAAACAGAACAGAAAAAGATAAGAATCTCCAGGTGGTCCAGAGAAAGGCAAATCAATACCTGAATAATAGAGTTTGCTATAATTTTAGAAAAGTTAACATTTAAGGGATAAAGCTTATAGGCTAACAACCTCTACACTTTCCATTTCTGGATGTAAGTTGTAAAATTTCTTCGAAGCGATGGATGTATAAACCTACATGGCGGGCTACATACCAACGACCCCAGGTCCTTGGACTTCCTCTACATCTCCTTTAGCATTTGTTATTCTCCAGTAGCGACTGTCCAACTGACAAGCCTTCTCAGGAAGTGCGTCCTTTGACATTTCAATCCTGGAGAAAGGAGTGGTATGGTGAAGACACAAATCTGCCTATGTGCTTCGCTCTCTTGTTTAAGAGCTACAGAATTATGGTTAACACCATGGGAAGAAATTTTAAAAACCCATCGACGTCTGCCAGACCTTCTAAGTTCTCAAAGACACTGCCGTAATTCGCCGCAGAGACTCGTCCACTCCATTCACACACTTTCCGCGAGGAGCACCCATGGAAACGGCCACGCGTGCGCAGAGCGCAGCCCTCCCGAGGACGCTTTCCAGAGCACGGCACCCAGAAACCCTCCAAGAACAGCCTCTGATGCACGACAAAACTGTGTGACCCAGTTCTTGTTTCCATTAGCTTCTAAGAAGCTCAAAGCAAAATGACACAAGTTACTGGGTTCACACTCTGTTTCCTCGCACTATCACCTCTCCTTTTCTCTAGGAATCTGCTCCCTCCTGTTTTCATCTTGTGTACCCTTCCCTGTAAGTGCCTGTGGGTGATTTTATTTTAAGCATGCTTCAACCCTAAGCAGGATCTAAACTGAACGATTAAACAACAAACATTTTTACCTATACTTGGACCAATCGAAAGGCTACATACAACACCCACATCCCGCGATGCTCCCTTGGTGAGCATAGAGTACTGAAGTATTTGTAGGGTGTATGCATACTGTACACATAGGCTCTATTACAAAATATGTGTTTTAAAACAAAGTATCTGCAATCCCTTAGAGCAATGAGTTGTCCTTATATCATAGCACAGAATACTTCTAACTAAAGTGAATGTAAAATATTTGTTTTTTTTAAAATTAAATCCAATGCCTCACACCATGTATAACAAACATGAAGCACTCAAAGAACATTAGATTTTTAATTGAACATAGGTGGGTCAGGTGCAATTTAAAATGCATGGCTTCGTGTCTGTCAATGCGAGTTTCTAAAGTACATTACAACTGTAGTACAGATCTGTGATGATTACAATTTCATGATCCATTTCCCACAGTACCTGGAATAATACTTTCTGCCTAGTACATGTGCACCAGGCTAAGTAACAGAGATAAACACAAAGTTAAAGGCCTCGAGAGCTGGGGTGGTGGCACATGCCTGACCCCAGCTCTCCTGGAGGCTAAGGCAGGAGGATCGCTGTGAGTTCAAGGCCAGCCTCAACTACATAGTGAGACCCTGTCTCAAAAAGACAGAAGAAAGAGAGAGGAGAGAGGGAGAGGGGAAGGAAGAGAGAGAGGGGGGGGGGAGAGAGAGAGAGAGAGAGAGAGAGAGAGAGAGAGAGAGAGAGAGAGAAAAAGGAAGGAAAGAAAATTAAAGTCCTTTATAAACACCATAATGCAGGAAATGGACTTTCTTCCAAACTTCAACAAGAACCTTTTAAAACGCATGTTACTCAGTGGTTGCAGTGCTTAGCTGCATGCCTAAGGCCCTGGTTTTGATCCCTATCACTGCAAAACAAAACAAAAAATGGAAACAAAAACAAAAACCTCCAAATGTATTTTATGTATGTCAACTGGGGCAACAGCAACCTATCCCCGGGATATAGCCCACTATTAACTAAAAGGCAACCCAAGGTAAAGATCTCACCTGATTCGGTACGTGAAGAAATAGTGAGGTGGGTGTACAGAGCTGAGTTCTGGCAGAAACGATGTGGAAACAGAAACTGTAATATCACCAGTTGTTGCTACACACTCTGGGTCATGAACATACCTAGGAAATTTGAAACAATAAACATTTTAAAGTCAGGTAATTTCAACTGCATAAGACTTAAGGTTTAAAGACACAATGCACAATAGTTTACTTACACCTTGTAAGATCAAAGACACAAATCTTACTTGGGTACAGTCCTATTAAATTTAGAAGGAAATTGGAAACAGAAAACCTTGATTCAGTAATGACAATCAAGGATGAATAAAAGTTCAAATAATGCATCAGTAAGTAGTTTTAAAAAGGGCTCATCTTAGCTTTCAGAGCTAAGAAAAATTTAAGGTCATCTGAAAACCTGGCTACATCCGCTAAATGGTGGCTCTGATAATAAAAAGATGGAAAATATGTAAGTAGATTGAGTCTCATGTCCTGCCCCTAGAAGCCCATAATGTATAGTTACTCTATCATTTCTGCTACAAAGGCTACTTTGAACTAATATCGCCTCTAATACTAACTATAAGACCTGAATGTTCCATTTAAAGATGATATATAGTATGTGGCAGGAGGTAGTAGTACCTGACTTGCTGTTCATACTATCAATTATCGAACAGCCTTTTGTTTTTTTAAAAAGAGAAACTACATAGCTAGTAACAAGCCATAGCTTCTAAATTAAAAAATGAGTTTTCTTCTCTTGATCGTTGAAGGTAAGAAAAGTGCTCATTAAATGTTTGAATGTTTTACTTTTGTGATGAGAATAAAAGTGAGATTTATGATAATGAGAGGTTCTGTTATTAACCTTGGGAACTTCATCTCATGATCTGTGAGGGATGGCTTTTTTCTAATTTACAATCATTTTGATCCAAAAAGCCCCAAATGAAATACCTGAAAATTTGGTCTCTGATGATGGGGAAGCCACCTGATACAACGTTGCTGACATAAGAGGTAAACCAGTCGGTAAAAGTAGCACCTACGATCCAGGAAGTGGGAAAGAGAATAGGTTTTTAATAAAATCTACATAGGAAATAAAGAGACAATTATTTCTTTAAGCTTAAGATGTAACACCAATGTGAGTTTAAGACCAGCCTGAACTGCATAGTGAGACTCTGTCTCAAAAAGACAAAGAAAAAAAAGATGTAACACCAAAACTGGAAACATTCATAGATGTAATTCTAGGAGTCCTCTATCAGGTCTATTCACAATGCCACTTACTTTCCTGGCCCACAATTCTGCCTCTTCCCAACCCCTGCTAGGGACTCCTTCAGCTACCTTCAATCTTTTGGTTTTTTTTCTTACATACTTATAACCACTGATTCTTGTAAACAATGAAAAAATTCCCATCCATAATTTCTAAAACAAACAAAACAAACGAGATTTAGCTATGGCTAGGAGGAAACTACAAAAAAAAAAAAAAAGTCAGTCTCTGTTCTCAGGTGATCAGGGTACACTGTGGCCCAGGGACATGCTGACTGATACACAAAATTCCGGCAGAAGCCAAGCCCAGTCTGGGTATTACCAGGGGCAGGGCATGTAGACTTGTGTGCATCATGCCAATCCCAAAGTGCTGCACAGTGGCCCTCTACCTTCTCAGCGACCAGCTCAAAGCAGCAAAGAAAGACTCCAACAGTCCAGTGCAGGCCACACCTAACAGTGGTGCCCTGACTGAGTCAATGGCAGCTATGTAGCTGAATTACGTTTCTACCATTTGGTAGCACAGCATGTCGTTACCAGACCAACCCATGTGTTAATACAGCTCCAGGCCTTGCACATATGAGTCCCTTAATTAGTGTTCAATAAATTTTTTTGTAGTCTGGATTCAATTAACCCAGTTCTGCACTCTGCCTACACTAAATGTCAGGTGCTAAATCCATGGTATTTGCTAATTATGTTGTTTAAGGAATGATAGAAGATACGATTTGTTTTGTATCTGAGAGTACAAAGCTGTGGTATTTTCAAAGCATCAACTGAGAGAAGATAAACTATAATAGTTGGCTCTTTCCTCAATGTCCATTAATGGCCTACTTTGAGTCATTATTTGTTAAGTACACTCAAAGAACACCCATTATTTAAACCATTTTGAGTTAGACATTAGGGAGCTATCTGGATATTAAAACTCACAGTTCGCACTGGATTTAATCCACAGCCACAAAAAAAAATCTTTTTAAATGTTTCTTGAATGTAACTTTTTTCTCTTCTGATTTTTTCACATATTATATTTTCAATATATTTTTATTTCATTTTATGTTTCACAACTAGCAAATTCCTTTTCGTTGTTTTTTGAGACAGAGTTTCACTATGTAGTTCAAGCTAACTTTAAGCTCAAAACGATCCTCCTGCCTCAGTTTCTCAAGGGTAGGGATGACAGGTGTATACTAAAGAATTTTTAAAAATCATTTTGTATGCTTCATCAAATATTATACATATGAAATAAATGATGTGCACATACAGAAACTGGCATGGTACACTTAAGTGTGTCTCAATTTAGTATAAAGGTACCAAAGTATGTTCTTTAAGGTGAGGACAGAACAGGAAGCATTCACTACTCTGCTCATCTGCGGACAGATTTCAGTTTTCTTAATTCTATTAATAGCGCCCTGAACACAAGGAGATGTCACCTTCTGTGTCATCAAAAACCCTATGAAACTGAAACCTAACTGAACCAAGATACAATTTATGTCTTAGGTGGTTTCCCAGTGAGCCCACGCTAGGGAGTTTCTTAGACAGCGCTGGCACTTAGCAAGGTAAGGAGGCTGCCTTCTCAGCCCTCCCCAGGGCATGCCCTCTGCACCTCGTCTATCTCAGTGCCTCTCCTGCCCTGCTCTGCTCTCTAGAATCCCCGGCTTCTAGCACAGCATCGTCAGGCCGTGGCACTCTGAGGTAACGGTGACTTCTTCCTCACTGTGGCACACAAGCACCAGGCTAACTGTAAGACACAGAGCCTAACAGCAGCTTCCCTGAGTGTTGGGGCAGCCTTCAGTCCACATGCTCAGGAGCACTGCTGGGCTTAAGCTGCAATGGGCATCCTCAGAGTGTTACGCAAAGACGCTAAGGAGTGCAAGGAGCACGGGCAGGACCGCCTGGGAGTGCTGAACTTAGAAACCAGAGAACACAAGAGTCAGTGAGTTGACAGCAAGGGTCTCCATTTAAAAGCTTTCATAACATTAGGTAGGAGTAAGATCTTAATATTGCAAAGTATACCACAAACCTGGACTGTGTGAAGGTACAGAACAAACGAATATTCTCTGTTCAAGATTGCACTGAAAAGACATAACAGCTAGCAAGGCCTTTTTGGTTTTGTTTTTGTGCTGCTGGGGACTGAACCTGGGGACTGAACCTAGGGCCTGGTACATGCTAAGCACGTGCTCTACTACTGAGCCACATCCCTAGGGCCCTCTTTACTATTAACAGATGGGAACGTGTAATATGTGTCAGCAATGCCTTCAAAGAGCAGAACAGCCATGAAGTTTCCGAGGGGGCAAAAGCTAAGCAACATTAGATTGGATGAAGAGCAAAGGCACTCGAATACTGACTAATGGGTTCTCAAAACCTGTAAGAAATATCCTTTTATGACCGAGGAAAGTGGACCGTGCCGAGGAGTTTATGAAGCACATGATTTATAGTGGTGCCACGGACTGCCACTGCTGAGCTCTCCAGTGAGGCTCACTGGTATCTGGTATTAGCCCTTTATGCGTGTCCAATTACACGTCAGTATGACCAACAGAAAATGCAGGGATGTGTTAAGGGAACTATAGCTACAGAGCAGTTCTGTGCATCTCACCAATCTACAGAAGAGCACAAGACTGCAAAGGGCATGACTGTTTGCCAAACAGAAACAAAATTCAAAAAAAAAAAATGTAAGAGCTGTTCCAATGGTAGCTCAGATGCGGCACTTTATAACCCAGCAGGCCTTAAGAAATCCACATATAAAGTAGCCAGCTGCTCAGAACTTAAGAAGTTTTCACAATTCTTTTTTTTTTTTTAACCAGAAGGAAGAAGGGGAAAGAATGACTTTTTCTCCTACCTGTGATAAACATGTCAATAGCAGCTGGATCCCGAGCCATTTGGTCCTAGGTGAGAAAAGGGATGTAACGGATACATTTCTCATTGTTCATTACCTGGATTTCTCCCCAGAACAAAGCAAAACAGGTAAAAACTAAGCGTTCCAATGAATACTCAGGCATTCCTCATACTTTTCAGTTCTTGCTTTTGGGACCGCTGTGTCTAGGCTCTCCCTGTAACAGCCTCAGGAAGAGAAACACTTAGGTAACCGCTACTACCGTCAGGACGAATGAAGAAATTATCCTTCAGGAACACAACTAGGAAGCTGAGGTGGTAAGAGAGATGGCTTGTTACAGCCTAGAACAACGGGCTTTGGGTTGAGAGTTAAGAGATCTGAACAACTCTAATATGTTCAAAAGATAAATTTTTAAAAAGTTAGAGACATACATTATAATTAAGTACTTCAATGAGAAGTTCCTCACTAGTTTCTCTTCAACTTCAAATCACAGTTCTCCCTCTATATATAAAAATGTACACTGTCTATCCAATGGTACAGCTTTCTTTTGGCATTCTACAGCACTATGTCAGAATATTAGCTTTTTAGTCTGTTGAAAAATACACTCTCTCCCTGGTTCTACAACCCTGAAAACACTAATGCACACATTTATGTGACCATCAGAACGTATCCTAAAGCCACATTCAAACACACTTCTACTTACTGGACATTGGTAGAAAACTTCGTTTTTATTTCGGCCCTCGGCTGCTTCCACGGCTATGTACTGACTCAGACCCGTATGGATGCAAAAGGTCAAGGGGAGGCAGTACTTCAGCCCCTGCCTCTGCTGGAAGCCTCCAGCAGCTGTGTCAACGTCTAACAAATCTTCTGAGCGGTAGTGATTGGACAGCGCCATACTTCCCAGCAACCTGCGGAGAGGACAGACTCGGAGATGGGCAACACTTCGGGGCCGATCCGAAACTGTGTGTTACCTGCTTGGCGAATCATTTCACACTGACAATGTCAGAAGTACTGATTAGTAGCTCTAAACTGCATATACCAAAGTCAATACAACTTTCTGGATATTAAGTTCAAACTCATCAGAAAGAAGGTTGTGATTTAAATTAAAAATTGAATTAAATGTTTAAATAGTCAAAATGTCTTTCTTTAAAAAAGAAATACAGTTTTGGTGATTTTAACAATCTGTCTCTAGCTAGGCAAGGTGGTGCACACCCAATCCCAACATAGTTTCAAGGCTAAAGCAAGAAGATTCCAAGTTGGAATCCAGCCTAGGAAACTTAGCAAGACCGTCTCAAAAATTTGTTTTTTGATATAAGGGCTTGCTATGTAGTTCAGGCTGGCCTTGAACTCACTAGGTAGCCCAGGCTGGTCTCGAATTCATGGCACTCCTCCTGCTGCAGCCTCCTGAGTGCTGCAATTACAGATGTGAACTACTACGACTGGCTAAAAAATTTTTTAAGAAGTGATAGAGATGTAGCTCAGTGTGAAGCCTCTGGGTTCAACTTCAGTACCACAAAAAAAAAAAAAAAAAAAGAGGAAGGAATGTATCTTGCCATAATATAATGATTTGCCAAGGTTTTGGTATATATACGTAAGTGGCTAACAGTGTTTAAAGGGGCAAATTCTCTGACACCTTTATCTTGCTGTAAACTTTAGCTTACCTCGCAGTCAGAAAATAAAAATGCAAACCAGCCTAAATCTTCTCCAAATTTGAAATACATGGGATAAATACTAATCTCACTTCATATGTGTAGAAGTAATAATAATAATGCACGTGTCAGTGACTGCCTGGCGGGCCCTACAAGATTTCCACCCTAAGTCTCACTGCTTGGGCTTTATACTATGTGTGTTCAAACTCATGACTTACTTGGTCCTGGGCAATTCTTACAACAAAGTTCTTTCTTGTTTGCTGTTCAAATATGACAAATTTTCAACTTTACCACATTTCAGTATGATAAGGAAACAAACAAGAAAAAAAATTGCTAGTACAGGTTTATCTAGTCCTAACTGACTTCTATTTCTGACTTGCACCTAATAATTGATTTTTGAAAAAAGTCTTCTAATGTCAGAAAGATTCCTGAACATGCTCAATTCTGAAATTGTGATCAGAGCCTCACAGGATTCTTGACACATAATGGAACACCAGATTCCTGCAGGGACACTGCAATGTTCTCCCCACCCTCTCAGCAGCCCTTAACAATATCAAAGTCTCTGAGACCGCTTAATGTTGTGAATGTACAAAAGGAGCAGACCTAGTCAATGCTGTGAGGGAAATTGATGGCTAGCACACAGTCTGCTTTCACCAAAAAGTTTCACAGTGAATTATGTCATCCTTTAGAAGTTTTAAATAGGCATTTGATTACAGGCTACTCTTGACTATGACAAAATTCATGTTGTCTTTAGTGTATGCACCCCTGAGCAAAACAAGCTCCCCAAACAATTTACCTGGCCTGTAACAGGATAAACATGTCAAGAATTCTACAGAAAATATACTTACATGCATCACTCCTCCGCATCTCCACACCCTGACCCCTAACCACATGGCACTTTCATTATAAGGGTGCTGGCGATGTTTTTATAGACATAGCTAATTTTGGTCAAATCTAATTCAAGCTATATATTTTGTCTTATGGACTGCTGCAAGGAGGGAGAGGGGATACCGACACTACTCTACTTTGTTAAGGGTAACTGCAAAAACAATCCATTTACTTTCATTTTAGAAAAGAACCCCCATCATTAAAAGTCACCCAAACATGGCACATCTTACCCAGGAACCACTAACTTCTGTCCATTGTGGATGCGGTACGAACAGCGATAATCATCGGGAAGCTTGCAGCCGATCTGAGCCTCCACTGCGTCCAGGTCTTCCTCCCGCGCGCCCTCTGCAAATCATACCAAAGAGGGGACTGTGGAGACACAGGAGCCTCCAATCGGAGAAGAAAAGGAACCTGTCTGCTAACTCCGGAACCCATCTCAGTGTGACAGAACTCTTCGAAAATATATTGCCAAGGAATAGGGGAAATGAAGTGCAACTGGAAACCTGTTTGGAGCACTGCGCAGGTAGACGTCCTGCATTTCCTCTCAGTACAGAACACACTGGCCCCAAGCAAAACATGGAAAGAGGACACCAATGAGATGTGCAGTAATTTTTACTTTATAACACAAACAGTGTACGTCTCATTTTTAACAAGCTAATACATTCAATCCTGCTTTATTTAAAAAGCCAGAAATTCTCTACACTGACGTTTCTAGAATTTTAACATACTTTCTCTCCCTCTCTTTTTAATTTGAGATGAGGTCTTGGCTATGTTGTCCCAGCTGGTCTCAAACTCCTGGGCTCAAGTGATCTTCCTGCCTCTGACTCCTAGTACTGGCACTACAAGCTGTGCCCAGCTTTATTGTGGTCTTTTTATGATAAATAAATATAGGACGTAAGGTATAGGATCATGCTGTGAGCAGGCCACTGATTTGAGTCCTAATTTGCACATTTTTAAAGTTCCATATATTTTGGCTTTAAAAAGCGTGAAGAAACCACAAATATGAGAGGAGAGCTCGACTTCCAGTAACAGCCCACAGCTTACTGTTTGAAGACTTATTAAAAAACACACACACACACACACACAGTAGCCGGGCATTGTGGCAAATGCTTGGAATCCCAGCACTTGGGAGGCTGAGGCAGGAGGATCATTGTGAGTTTGAGACCAGCCTGGGCTACAAAGTGAGTTCAAGACCAGCCTGAACTACACAGACTCTGTCTCAAAAAGACAAAACAAAACAAAACAAAACAGAACAAAACAAAAAAACCCACCACACAGGAAGAGAAAAGAGGTTTTTGAAGCAACTGCCAGTTCTAAAAGCCAGCATGAGGCCGAAAGGCCAGGAAGCTGAGTGAAGGCTTAGGCACTACCATAGGCTAGAGAATAAAAAGCGAGCTGCAGAGTCCACGTGAGAAATGGCTCCTACAAAGCCCAAGTCTTTGGCTGGGACCCACAGGGCCACTGTAGGAATGCGGTACTGAAAACAGACTACTATAATAGAAAGCCTAAAGCCCAGCTTCCACTCACACTAGTCCCTCCCTGGACTAAGGTGATCTAGCCACTGACTAAATGCCAGCCAAAAACAGAAGGCAACTGCTAGAAGACAGTAACACTGCCCTCAAACTCAAGTAATGTCTAGCCATCAGTCAAAAAACAAATAAATAAAAACTAGGCCTACATAAAGGCAAAATCTGACTAAAAAGCAAGAGGGGAAAAAAATGACTAAAAAGAAAACTAAATCCATAATACACCCAGTTATTGAAGTGAGTAAACATGGACTTTAAAATATTCATAAATACCCATATATTGATATATTCAATAAATTAAATGACAAGATAGAGGCAATTATGAACCTCATGGAGAATACTTACAGAATTCTAACTAGACAAATCTCTGGAAAACTGCTGAAAATCAAAGAGAAATCTTAAAAGCAGCTTGAGGTGGAGAAAGGCATATAATTACTACCTTCAAAGGAAACACAGTCAAACTAATAGCTGATTTCTCAACAGAAACAAAGAAGTCAGAAGAATGACATCTTCAAAGTGCTGATTAGAATTCTACACCCAGTGAATATATCCTCCCAACAGTGAGGATGCAATAAATACACTTTTGGGGCTAACAGTACAGCTCAGTGGTAGAGCTCTTACGTAGTGTACGTGGGACACTGGATCTATCCCAAGCACCAAAAGTAAGTAAATTAATTAATCAATTAGAAAGAAATACATTTTTAGACTAAGAAAATCTGAAAGGATTCAGTAGCAAGAGTCCCTCATTGAAAGAAATTCTTCAGACAGGAAGACAATGATCCCCAGTAGAAGCATGAAGATGTAGGAAGGAAGAACGACTAGGTAATGATGAAGGGAAACCTGTATCAATACGGAATATCTGTACAATAATAATGTTTTCAGGAATATTAAGTATGTTGAAAATTGAAAGTGCAGAATAATAATACAAAAGAGAAGGAGTTACAGCTCCGCTGGAGAGCACACTTGCCTAACACATACACGGCCCAGAGTTTGATCTCCAACACTCTACTTCCCTCCCAAATAAAACCTCAAAACTATAAGGCAAGAGGAAGGTGATTGGAAATAAGGCACTCTAAGTTTCTTTCATCATCAAGAAGTTAAAAATATTAATTTACATTAGACCTTATTCAGTCAAAGATATACATTTTAATATCTATGGCAATTGCTCAAAAAGTATGAGTAAGAGAATGAAAAAATTATAATTAAGAAGAATGCAAAAAAGTAAGCAGAACTCAAAAAAACAGAACACCGGACATGATCTATTTAAATTCTAATATACACACTAAATATAAATGGTCTAAATAATCCAATGAAAAGACAAACTGACACCCCAAGCGAGCACAAGGGCTGGGGCTGGGGGCCAGGGCTAGCCTAACATGCATGAAGTCACAGGACCATCTGAAAAAAAACAAAAACCAACCAAATAAAAAAATATATTAAAAAAACCACACAATTACAGACGGGAGAAATTTGTATGTAACATAGGTACAGAGAACAAAGCTAGCATGGTCCTACTAAAAATCACAAGGAACAGACTTTAAGGGAAACAGGGCTAGTGGAAGGCCTCTCATTATGAAAAACAGGTAAAACTTACTAAACAGATATACTTCTAATTTTATGCAGATAATACTACAGCTTCAAGATATATTTTTTAATGAACTGAAATGGAATTTATTTTATGTTTTTGAGACAGGACCTCACTATGCAGTGAAGGCTGGCCTTGAACTCACAGTGATCCTCCTACCTCAGCCTCCAGAGTGCTGGGATTACAGGTGTGTGCTATCATGCTTACCTGAAATGGAAAATTTTTATCTACAAGCATATTTTTCCATTGCTACAACATTAGCAGTTTAACATAACACACATTGCCTGAGAATGCAGCTCTAGAATAACGTTTGCCTACCACATATAAGGTCCTGAATTTAATTCCTAGAGCCACAAAACAAACAACCAAACCAACAACACTCACTCATTTATTTTTTAAGTAAATGTGAGGCTGACACAGTCCGAGCAAGGCTCCTTTCTTAAATGCCTCTCCCACAGGAGTTAGCCTCTCTTCTCTAGGCTCCATTGAGGGCAGGTAGAGGGAGCTGAGTCTACCTCCCAGGAAACAGAGCCAGGAGTTTCACATATTGTTTCAGTTTGTGTAGTTCAGTTCAGAAGTCAAGGCATGACTTAACTGGACCTACTATTCAGGGCTTACAAGGCTGGGGTCTCACTCTACGCATTTTTTGTTTGGGATCCTCTTGCAACCTCACTAATTACTGGTAGAATTCAACTCCTTGCAGCTGCAGGATGGAGGCCCTCCACTCCTACAAGTCATTCCCTATGATGTGGCCTTCTGCATAACATGCCAGTTTGCTTATTCAGAGTCAACACAGGGAGAGACACTTTGAATCTTGCTGGCTTCTGGGAGGCCCAGTCCCCCTGAAGGACTCGCTTGATTAAGGCAGGCTCACCCAAGATAATTTCTCTTTTGATTGACAAAGATCTCCAATTCAACATATTTGGGACTTTAACTACATCGCAAAAACCCCTCCACCTATTTCACATTATGTAGTCTAATCACAGTACAGCAGTGGAATCAATTCTATTCATAGTTCCGCCTACACTCAGAGAGAGATGACTGTACGTAGGTATGTATACCAGGGGTTGGGAATCTTGGGAGCTACCTCAGATCTCTGCCTCCACAGAGATTTTAGCATACTTTTCTCAGTGACTAATAGAAACAAGCAGAAAAGAGGAAAATGGTGCAGAAGGTTTGAACAAGATTAACAAATTTTACTTAATTATATTTACAGTACTAAACAAAACAATTGCAAAAGCTAATTCTTTTCAATTGAACGTGAAAAATTACCCAAAGAGACAAAACAGATTATACATGGAGCACAGCACAAATCACAACCAACTTTAAATGAGAGAATTCATGCAGAATATACTCTCCAATCATAGTGAAACTAAAACATACCTTTATTTTTTACTTTTAATTTTTCTTTAAAAAATATTTTTAGAGTTTACTAAAAAAGTTCTGAATATTTGGAAATTAAGCAATACATTTCTATATAATCTATGGATTAAAGAAGAAATTAAATTGGACAATAAGGGTAATTAAAATATAATATATTAAATTCTATGGAATAAGCTAATATGATTAGAAGGAAATTTATAGCACTAAATGCATTAGAAAAAAAGAAAGCTTGAAAATCTATGGCCTAAACTATCATCTCAAGTTAGGGGGAGAAAAAAACAATCACAATAAAACTCATATAGAAAACATTAATGAAATAAAAAATAAGAGAAATGACCAAGAAGCCAGTTTTTGAGAAGACAAATTAGCCCTTACTGAACGAGACTGATCAAAAAAGGCAAGAAAGTACAAAATATTTATATTACAAATGGAAGAAGTGATATCACAGGTTCAGTAAGCACGGAACAGATAGATATTCTTTTTATATTATAAAATATTTTACTTATGCCAGTTAATCTGAATATTTAGATGAAGGGGATAATTTCCTAGATAAACACAATTTATCAAAATTGACATAAGAATAAATAGAAAGCCTGAACAGTCCTATCTCTAATAAAGCCAATTAAATTCTTAATAGAAAACCTTCCTGCAATAAATACCCCAGAGTTGAATGGCTTGCTGGTGAAGCCCCTGGGTTCAATTCTTAGCATGAAAAAATATTTTTAAAAAGAAATCACAATAGATACTCTCAACCAATCTCAGCATTACTATTTTCTTTATATAAAACAAGTGTAAGGATAAAAAGCGTTCGTTCAGCTTTCTCTCCAAATAAACCACCATGTGAGTTCCAAGGCTAAGCAAAAATAAGGCAAGCTGCAGAGCAAAGGTGCTACTACTTTACTGGTGTTCCACTCCCTTGGAAACTGCGAACGGTGAATTAGACAAGCTTGCATCGGTACAACTGCACAAATGACAGAAATTCCAAGTTATTTAATTTACTCATACTAATAGTAACCAAAATGTGGAAAGGGGACCTGCATTCCCAGTACCTTTCAGAGATAAAACCATCCGAGGACACCTGGGCTCCAAATATTTCTTGAGATCATCCCAGGCCTTTTTAATAGCAGCATAATGGTCAATGTATCTTCCTACATCGGAGTAAGTATCTATGAAGAGAGATTTCCAACACTGATTCTTCTGTGTTTTCTCTTCCCTAAACAGATTTTAAGAATGAGATTAAAAATCTTTTGAAAGGATATTAGCATATATTTTCAACACCGACACATTTTATTATTTTAGCTACGAAGGGAGACTATATAGCAAAATGGAATACAGACTTCAAAAATTTTACCAGGAGCTACTGTTGGCATGGTAGGATTACAAGTTGCTAATATTTTCTTACTTTCTACTTAAATGTTTTCTAATTTTTAATAAAATATAGTGTGAATAGTATATGAGAATTTCAACTTACTCGTAACAATGTATCAACTGTTAAAATTTTAAAGGTACACAATTGTTCTATTTTAGAGAATACTTAGAATCTAGTACTTACAACCTAGTGATATAATATTAAGCTAGCATACCTGTACTGTATTAGAGAACCGTAAAGCAGCAGAGTAATTATATGAGTCAACATTTCTATCTGGTATAATCCTGCAAACATTTACTGAATATCCACTTAATTGCCACTGAAGACACAAAAAAATAAGGCACAGTTTTTTAAAAATAACTTCAAAAAGGTATAGTGTTACTAAGGAGAAAGAATAAAGTGTAAGTTTAAGACTCAGAAGTGATGGAGAATAAAGCAGAAATTGAAGCCTGAAGATAACATACTGATTTGCTCCTTTCTTGTGTAGGAAATGGGAGCTCTGGAAGCTTCAACTGCAAAGTTAAAAGAACCGTGGTGGGAGGGGCAGTTTTAAGGGGTGGGAACCAGAGGCACAGAGGAGCTGGGAAGGCCTGCAGGAGCGCCGGGGAGGCCATGAGGAGCGGAACAAATGCGGGGGAAGCTAAGTGACCTGAACAGGAAGCCTTAAGAAATATACAAAAGCTAGAGTTAGGAAGGGCTGGCAATTAAATCAGGGCAGAGAGAGAGAGAGAGGAGAGCTAAGATGGTTCCGCATCATGGACTGGGTGCCTGGGCGGACGGTGCTCCCATGAAGACCAAGGACGAGAAGGGTAGGGTTTAGGGGTGAGCAAAGAACCAGCTAAGGCAGGGTTTTCAGGAGGGGAGCATCTTTTTATGAATCTAAACAATACACACATAGATTATCAACACGAATGTCCTAAAGAACTGGGGTGGTGCGGCTCAGTGGGACAGCACTTGGCTAGCAGGCAGGAAGCCCTCATGCCTTAAAAAATAAAAATGTAAAACGTACCAAGGAACTTGTGATAAAAAACTAGTTCTAAACCCAACCTCTCAAAAGGAGCTTAAATTACTTAAAAATGTACTATCTCTATAATTCTAAATGTTCAAATCTCTGATTCTTGATTTATCAATTTTATACCTAACTGCTGATACTCTAAAGTGAAAGATAAGGACATAGCAATATTTAAAACTAAAATCCAAATTTACTAATATTCCCTCTGCCCATTTTCCTCCTCCCAATGCTAATGGCTTTGTCATTAATTCTTAGTTTGGCAGAATTAAACCTTCCAGCTTTAAATAATACACTTAAACCTGTACTTCTTCCTTTTTTTTGCACCTGAAATCGCACTGAGGACCTTGCGCTTGCCGTCTACTTCGCGCTTTACCAACCTCACTCACTCTACCTGCCTCCTCTCAGTCTGAAAAAACACAGCGCCTTTCCTCTCACCTTTCCCAACTCTTGCTGTGTTGTCATCTGTATTTTTATTGTGTCAAATTCTTAGCATCGGCTGACCCGGTACGCCATGTGTGACAGTCATGGGAAAGGGCCAGCAGACAGTGCTGCCAGTGAGGCCAGAGCCAGGCAAGGACGTCACGGGGAGAGACTCGGGTCTGGGAGGCAGAAGAACTCAGACGGCCACAGGAACTGCAGCATAATGAAAAGTCACGGGGGGGGGGGGAGAAGAACGCTGGGCCAAGTACAAAACCGTGAAGAACACCAAGATCCCCTCGCAGGCCCAAGGGCCATCAAAGGAGACAAAGGTTACGGAAGAGAGTCAGGACAGACTAGTGTTACAGTAACCAAGGGTCATGTTTCAAGAATATGTATGTTCCGGGCCGAGGAGATAGCTCAGCGGCAGAGCACCTGCCTGGCAAGTGCGAGACGCTGAGTTCAATTCCCAGAACCAAAAAATCCCCTAAGAATATATATTCCACAGCAGAGGGTGGGAAACGGAGTCAGAAGATGTAATGACGAGTACTAAAACACTGCACGATTCAACAGGAGGAATAAGTTCTACTGTTCTACAGCACAGTTCGGTGAGTAAAGTTTACAACAATTTATTCTACATTTTATAAAAACTAAAAGAGAGGAGTTCAAAGGTTCTAACACAATGAAATGATGTAGTGTTTAAGAAGATGGAAATGCTAATTAACCTGATTTGATAATTACAGTTGTACACATTATTGAATTATCACACTGTACCCCACGAATACGTTTAGTTATTATGTATCAGTTAAAAACATAAGTTAAAAATTTATCCTAAAAAGTTAATCCTTCCCATAGACACACAAAAGAATACACAGTCCCCAAATACTTACTCGGAGATCAGCCAGTATTTTTTGCAGTGTCTTCTCCACAGCGGATCATGACTTGATAGCTGGCTAAGTCTTCGACTTACATAGCAACAACTGAGAGCAACCACAGTCAAAAGGAGGAGTAAAAGAAAATGCAAAAATATTAAAAATAAAGATTAAAACAGTCATTGTTAAGTTCTGTTGTATTCCTTTCACTTTTCTTATTTTCCAATCAAAACAGTATTTTCTAGGTATACTTGGAAGGCTGAGTCAGGAGGATACCAAGTTCTAGGCAACTTAGCAAGTTCAAGCCAGCCTAGAGTAAATAACTAGACCCTATCTCAAAAACAAAAACAGTATTTTCTAAGCATTTTGTTTAATGTGTTAAGCTAGTATAACTACCACATGAATAATAAAATCTTTTTGTTCACAAATCCTGACACTTCTACAATTGTAACTTTTATAAGAAAGTCTATAAAATACATGTACCAACAGAGTTAACCTCAAATCAAAGTTTCTTACATTATTCATATCAGAATAATAATCTCTGTGTACAAAAAACGTTATTTAGGTGTAAGCACAGTCGTTATCAGGTCTTTTTTGTGATTTATAATACATGCTACAAATGCACAGATCCTTTGTTTTGTTGTAATTTTTTTGAAGGGAAAAATACTGCAGCTACCAATACTTTGTATTAAAGCTACTATTGGAAAATCCACCTGAAAAGACATCTGACTCATAATAGCTCTGATTCAATGTTCATGACTATACAAGTTACCAGCTGCTTCAAAGTGTGGAATATTAAAACCAAGTGTTTTTCCTACTATATCAAGATTTTTAATACAATATTGCTCCAATAAATGCTACCCTACATAATTCATTTGTAAAAAGAATGAACCTGGATTTTTATCCTTTCAGAAGAGAAATCACAGCTCAGAGAAAGTAGGTATTCACTTGGGCAACAGCTAATTAATAAATTTTAAATCACATGGAGTTTTAAGGGTTTGAGTAGGGTGTATTAAAAGCTCATCTATGACTTAAGAGGTTTTACAGAAATACCATCCACATCCTTTTCTGCCAAGCACAGAAAACACTCAAACTAACTCTTCTAAACAGAGGAACCCCTCCAGTTTTATAAATTCAGGCTCCATCTCCTCTTTTGATTCCTCTCCCCCAACTGCCCCAGCAGCTGATTATAATAAGCACCAACAGTGATTCTGATGCACTTCAAAGTTTGGAAACTACCACTCTACACAGAGACCCCGACTCAGACGCTTGGAGTGAGAGCCGTCACTCAGGTACACTCATGTTTAAAAGGTGCCGTTAATTTTGCGGCACAGTGAAGGTGGAGAATGGCGTATGATTGAGCACTGGACTAGAGAAAGCATCGCATAATCTCAGATCCTACGCCAAGATCCCCACAAACTAACCCAATCCAACCCAACACAGTTGAGCAAACATGTACCAAAACAGCCGGGACTTGGCAATGGGCTGCACACCTGGTAAAGCTGGGCTGTTTGGTACAGAAAAGAAGCTCCAGTACACTGGACACATCTGGGTAGCGGTCAGTGCTGTTCACCTCAACTGAATTCCACAGACATTAATAGAGGGGTCATACCTCTCTGTTAAGTTTGATTACCTCTTAAGATATGAAATAAAATCTGTTCTCCCAACCTTGGCTCACAGGTCCTACATGATCTCACCAGTTTCATCTCAAACCAGTCTGCCTGTGAGTCACCCTCTACTTCCAGCAACACCTGCCTTCTAGCTCCTCCGACAGGCCATGCTGTTGAACAGTTCCATCAGCCTCTGAGTACAGTTCCCTCTGCCAGAAGTACACTGTGGCTGATACGGCTGCTCTTTCCACCGAGAATTGGTCATCTCTTTCTCCCCGTTCCTTAGCACAGCCACCAACATATCACTTGTCTGATTTCCTCCACAGCACTTAGCAGCTCCTGTAATCCCAGACCTGTTCATCTTTACATCTTGCCTTCTGGTCTGTAAGCTGCCTGAGAGGGGACCTCACTGCTCTATTCCTTAACACTTAATGGGCTGGCGCACAGCAGATATGCAAAAAATCTATAGAATAAATGATGATCACAAAGATAAACAAGACAGTTCTCATACTTGAGAACTATCTGAGACGTCAAATTTTGCAGGGAAAGGAATAAAGTAAAGAAAGGGAACTCGAATTTCAACTTGCCAGAGTGAGCAGAGGGGAAGAAGGTATTCCAGGCAAAGTCAAGAGCCTACGCCACAAAACAAAAAAGTAGAAGTGCATGGCATGTTAGCACATGTCTAATTCGACTACAGTCGGCTGTGCAGTGATGATAGTGGAGGGGAAATAGGTCTAAAAAGCTTTATATCTTGAGCCAGATGATAAAATGTCTAGAAGTTCAGGTTAGAGTCTCTAAACAAGGAGTATCAGAAGTGTTTAAGCAGGACAGCCAGGTCTGCTCCGTGAAGATCACTGTGGCAGCAATCAAAACTGTTGAGGCGGGGTGAAAACAGTTTGGACCAGAATAACCTCTCGTAAAGAAAAATTTTACTTTTCTGCATTGGTAGAGCCTGAGCAGGGAAAAAAATTCAGTTTTTAGAAAAATAAAAGAGTGTTAGCAGGTACTAGCATAGGTAGCAGCAAGTAAACTGAGGTAACCCACTTCGCTAGACCAACCAATAGCTACCTGTAACTCCAAAAAATCTGTATTCCCAAAAGAACCCTCAACACAGGACACAACGGCTTGACTCCAAAGGTTAGTCACACACCCAAAAGGGAAGCAAATCTCACCTATTTGTTCTGAGAGGACATCCTCTGCAAACACATACAGTAGCATAAGAAACTCAGGGCCATGCTGTCCAGAATATTAAAAAATCTGACCCTCGGGGGTGGGGAAGGGGAGTGAGTAGCACCATTTCTGCCATCAGCACGAACAGTCCCAATCTTTGAAAGAATTGCACACTTAACCACCCTTACCAGCAACCGATGTTTATCTTTGATAGATGGTCACCTGTATCGCACCACCGGAAGTGAGTACCAAAACACAAAATCCAACATCCAATCGTATGGAGGAAAGGCTGAGAGCAAAACAGTTCTCAAACACAGAAGTCCCAAAGTGTGCCCTGCCAGCGTTCATAGTGTCGGTGTCATAGCTGGGGTGTCAGGGTGGCCTGCCGCCTTCCCCGCGCGCGCTCTATGTGTCCACGCCGCCGCCGGACCCTGCAGGCCCCAGCCCAACAAGGAGGAGCACCGTCATGGACAGGGCTTATCTACGGCGTCCAGTGCTGGGATAGACCGGGCGGGGCCCTTCGGGAGCCAGGGGCGCGACAGGGCAGCACGGGGGTGCGCCACCTTCATCCCGGGCAACTGGGCCGGGCTGCGGCCTGGGAGAGAGGGCCCTCGCTCTCCGGGTCCTTGACGCTGGACGTGAGAAAGACCTCCGGGCGAGGTCCTTCCGCCCCGGCCCTTCAGCCCCCAGGTGGCTCTGCAGGATAAAAGCGACCCAGGCGTCACCTGGAGACGCGGGATCCGGAGTCCACCGGTCTCCAGGTCTCCTTCCCCAGTGCCTCAGTGCCTCCTCCCGCGTGCTCCCACCCCTGCCACGCGCGCCGTGCATTACTTGATTAGGTCCCGGTAGTCCAGAAAGGATAAAATGAGGAGCAAAGGGTCGGTAGGCAGCGACTCCAGGGTCATCAGCGTCAATTCGGCCTCCATGGCCGCCATCTTGCCTGGCGCGGTGCAGCCTGGCCCCGCCCCGGCCCCGCCCCCGCCGCCGCGCCCCGGCCGCTCCCCAGCCGCGCGCTCAGGTTTGTTATGTAACCGACCTCCGGCCCCGCCCCAGGGGAGGGCAGAGGGGCGGAACCTCGGGCTCCTCCCCCGCCGCAGCTCCGGGCTGCGGAGAGGGGCACCGCTGTGGGTCAGTTAGTCATACAGACCTAGCCTGCTCTTCTTATTCCTGCTCTCGACCTCAGGCTCTTTCAGACTTTGTTCCCAAGTCTTTTGCCTAGTCCCTTCCCAGCAAGTCCTCAAGCGCAGTTTTACACCCGATAGCCTCAAATCCTCGTCCCAAACTTCACACTAATTTCCCTCTATCCTTAACCCCCAAATCCTCCGTTTCTCTTCTTTTTCCAGTCCACCCTCATTCCGCCCCTCCGGTCCCGGCTGCGCGTGTCCCAAGTAGACAGCAGGGCTGCTCTGAGCCTTCGATGCAGCAGGGGCCAGCCTGGGAAATCTGCCAGAGGCGTGGGGAAAGGCTGTGCTCATCAACTGGGAAGCAATCCTAAGAGGACAGCATTTTACCACCACTGCCCCAAGCAAAACATACATGCGCTGAGTCTGAATGTCAGCAGTTCTCAATTTCGTTGTTTTGGCTATTTTACAGTCTGTTAGAGCAATACTAAGTGTGTACTGAATGGGTTTGTGTATGTGTGTGTGTGTGTGTGTGTGTGTGTGTGGTTAAGGATTAGATACTGGAGAGTTAAGTACCCAAGAGTCCAAGAGTGAAGGGATGAACTGAGACCCCTGGAGATCAGCATGATTGACGCACGAATGATATTGGGAAGAACAGCTCCCAGCGTTATAGATGCACCGAGGTCGCTCACCGTCTCCCAGAATCCAGGAATGAAGGAAGGCGAGAACTAAAGGAGGAGGTTGGGAACGTGTTACTGGAAATAAGAACAGCTCCTGGATGTCCGGGAGAAGTCCAGCATGGGTAGCCACCTGACTCCTCCATCCCAAGATACTTACGGATAAGCAGAGCGCAGGAATTGCTGGATTGTTTAGTGCCCACCTATTACAGATAGCTCTGGGTTTAAAATGATCCATTGGAACTCAGGCTCTCTAACTCGATTCTTCAACTTGTAGGGTTTAAAGGAAATGGATTTGGGTGGGAGAGGACTGGTTATTTTGCATTTTAAATTCCTAGGAGCTCAGAAGCTTAATAGGGAGTAGCTACACCTTCCTTTAGTAGGGAGTGGGCTGCATTCCAAGCTGCCTGAGAGAGTTCAATGCCTCTGAATTCCTCAAAATTCAGGAGTGTATTAAGGAGTAGCTGCAACTTTCTTTACTACAGAGTGGGCTGTATCTCACATTGCCTCAGGAAGTTCACTGTCTCTTATTAGTTCCCTGCCTCTTATTTTCATTAGTATGGCCGGTCACACTAATGTGTTTCTCAGGCTTTTGTGCCAGCTAGCAGCCTTATTCATAAGCTAGCTAAACAAACTACTTTCTACACGAAGATGTAGACTTTCAGCTTTTCCAACGTGGTCTTAAAACATGGATGAGAAGCATAACAAATCATGAGTCAACAAATCACTTGTCTGATTGCTTCTTTCCTGTCATTTTTCCAGGGACAGCATGGTGTAGGGGAAGCATTGGGAAGTCTGGACAGACCTAGATTTCCCATATGTGTCAATTTACTAGTAGTGAAATACTGGGTAAGATAACCATACCTCAGCACTATGAGCCTGTTTCTTATCTCTAAAACCCTCACCTTCTGCTGTGAATTAAAGTTGTTAATGTGTAGTGCCTGACTGGCTACCCAGTAACTGTTTCTAAAGCTTATACGTATAGCAGTCCAAATTCTTCCATATCCTGGAAAAAGTTTCTCTGACTATTTGGTAAATGAAAATGATCTCCCCCATCCCCCCAATAGTCCATTTTCTCAATTCGCCATCCAATTAATGCTTTCTATTTATGATTTTGTTTAATATTTATAACCCCTACCTCTGCCCAGCAAAACAAAACAATGAAATAAACCTCTGCCCACATCTCTGTACTTATAAATTATTTATGAATATATTTGAGTGTGTTTATTGAATTAGATTCAGGTTAGTTATCCCCTCTTTGTCTTTCCAAACTGTAAAGTCTCAGTCTGACTCATCCTTGTAACCTCAAGGAGATAGTATTGACATAGGAGATTAGTGTGTGGCAAACCAACTGGAGAAGTAGGTGTGACCTGTTAATTACAAGATCTCAGAATATATGTGCAGGACAGTTCCCAAAGCCCTGCACAAAAACTTCTCTCAAGAACTCAGGCAATAGCATGGCCTAAATCTGACGTCAGCCTGAGGTATGGGATCTCAGCACTGCCTCTCTGGACCCATATGGAGAAGTACTCCTGGGTTTCCTTGAGACATGGACACAGACTCCAAGAAGAAATGGTTATTATGGGTTTCTTCATGATATCCTGCTCTGCTTCTTCCAGAGTGTACATTTATCTCGTGTTTTCCTCTTTTACTCTACCCAAGGTCACTCTGCAGAGCCAGTTTCTCTCTCACTCTTCACTTTTACTTTTTCAAAGAAACCTTTGTTGTTGTTCTTTTTGAGACAGGGTCTCGCCATGCAGTTCAGGCTGTCCTTGAGCTCACTTTGTAGCCGAGGCTAGTCTTGAACGCACAGTGATCCTCCTTCCTCAGCCTCCCAAGCGCTGGGATTATAGGTGTGTGCCACCATACCCAGCTTTTCAAATAAACTTTACCAGTTTCTCACTTGTTTCATTCAATTATCTGTTCAAGTTGAGCAGAACCTGGAATCTAACTCCAGAAGGAGAGGCAAGAAACCCAGAACCCTGTAACATTTAGCATTTGACAAGCCACTTTTAGAAATGTGACGGTGGAGAACAATAGACTCCCAAACAGCCAAATTAGAATTTAGTAGCGCTTTTAATAGTTGAGCCCAATGGCCCCCACTCACGCCTCTGTGTCAAGGCTGAGAAGTGAGAGCCCCGAGCCCATTGTATGCAGGGCTTATAAAGACAAAAACCACAATGAATACACAGGTGTAGCAGGGACGTTATGCTTGGGTAACTGTCCTGTTTCTGGCAGGGACGGGCAGTGCTCTTTGAATTCTTTCTGAGAAAGAGCAAGGAACCTATAAACAATAATTATGTTACCGTACATGGACTTTAGCTGTTTGAGGTGAATCGGGAGTCAAGCGTGGGGTCAGTCTAGCAAGCAGCTGGGTACTTGGGCCATTACAAGAAGGAGCTCCCCAATAAGAGTATGGCATTCAACAAGTACAAAGTTTAAATTCAACGTGACTGAAGACAAAACAGTTGTTTCTGTTTTCAAGGAAACTATGCAGGTAAATGCTCAAAAAGGCATTTCATTCTAATTTTTGCTTGTCTTTATTTCTCTCTCAGATGGGCTACTTGTTTTAGATCCAAAAGCTGGTAGGAGTTTCAAGTATGCTGCATTTGCTTCTCTACCATGCCATTACACCTGGGTCTCCTTGGCTCTAAGGTATGGCTTCATGCAAGAGACCAAAAGCACATAATTACCCTACTGTCAGGGCCAAGAAAAAGATGAAGTGACAGAATTGCTTGCCCAGGCCACAGAGTTTAAGAGGGGGTGCCAAAAAACCTTAGAAAGTGGGACTCGGGTAGAGCGCTCACCTAGCCTTTGTAAGGCCCTAAGTTCAATTCCACTACTATAAAACAACTGGAAACAAAAAGTCCTAGAATCAAGAGAAATAATCATTTAATGCAATAATTTTAAAATAATCAATCTAAGCCAAACATTCCACAATGAACAAAATACCAAAATCTGAAATAAAAACAAGGTCACATAGCACTATCCAAGCCGTACCTGAAGCAAAAGGAAAAAGAATGTGAACCCCTGAATACATGTTTTCATTCATTTTTAATGTGGGTAATACCCCCCAAAAGGCCAAAAGGGTTGCTCAGGTGGAGCTCCTGCTTCTCTGTGTGCCTGGGCTCAGGGAGCGTCAGTTCCTCTTCCTCAGGCTGCTGGGGCAGCCTCTACCTAGTGCCTAGGAAGGGGCCTCAATCAGGATGGAATTTTCTCCCCACCGTGGCATAAGATAGGTAGAGGAGGTCGGAGGGAAATCCAGGTGGCTGGGATCCAGGAGAGCCCTTCCTTTCCTGGGCAGTGGCTTTCTACCTTCCCCCGCAATAATGGCTAGACAAAGACGTGGAAGACAGGACCCAGGATTTGGTTCTTCGGTTGTTCTGTCAGTGGTGGTGAACTTATGGCAAACATGCTGCAGCAGTCTGTTTGTCTCACCGAAAGCTCAAAAAGGTTCTCCATCAATGTGAGGCCGAGCAGGAGGCTCAGGGTCCCAGAACCTGTGGACCTCGGCGGAAAAGCTCTCCCTTCAATGTTTGCTCATTGTTTAGGAAGCTGATCTCTGAGGCTCACAGAAGCATGTCACTAAAATAGTATTTACTTGTCACTGTAATTCACACAGCAGGTCAGAAAGCACAAGCTTTGGAAAGAAGAGTTCAAATATGGTATTAATTAATTAATTAATTAAATGCTGGAGATTGAACCCAGGGCCTTCACACTGAGCTACTTCCCCAGTTCTTTAAATTTTTTTTTTATTTGAGACTGGGGCTCACTAAGTCACTAAGTCTACTAGGTTGGACTCAAATGTTCAGCCCTCCTGCCTCAGCCTCACAGAACACTGAGATTACGGGTGTGCATGACCATGCCTGACTTGGCATTATTTTTAAGTTTCTCCTTTTCCCAGGACCTGAATAGACAGTGTTTGAGGAATAAATATACATGAATGATCCTTTGAGGACCTTAGTGTTACCTTATCTATGATGAATAGCAGACAACACCCTGCTTCTTGGTAATATATCATCTCTTCATTGGTTTTGAGGTGTCCCCCAGCCATCCAAGTAAATCCTTCAGGCATCAACTCATATCTTAACACATGGAGGCACCTGGCTCTCAGGTCAGTGAAGGACAGAGATGGACGCAGTGCTGGGCTGCTCTTTAGGAGAGAAGCACCCCCCTGAAAGCTCAGCTGGGGAGAGGCAAATCCAAATGACCCTGGACATTTATTTTCCCCCCTCATTTTCCTGGCTGAGGACCTGGCTGCCTTACCAGGTTTGATTTAGCTTGGATGCAGAACAGGCAGGTACCAGATGCCAAACTACAGAGACTCCTGATGATGGCCTACATATGCCCTTGTCCCCATAGGAAACACCAAAGATCAGGGACACGCTGTCTTGAGCTCATTCTAGGATGTGTCCTATCTTACCCTGCCCAGACAGGGGGCACCTCTTGGTGGGACAAAAAAGCTGGGAGCTGGAATTGGGAAGAGGGTTGTATTCACTCTCCTCTTTGTCTGCTACAGTGCTCCCCGCAGACCCCAGTGTGTATGTATACCATGTTGCTTTGGAAGTGTACGCCCTTGACCTTGAACTGCCACTACATGATAGTTATGTTCTGTGCTCTACGTTGCCTGAGTACTAGGTATTTGGGGGGCATCCTAGCGGTAGGGTGGCAGCGTGTGCATCTGGCAGCCCAGCAGATGAGGGGAAAGGGGGACCACGGTGGTACATTAACTCTCCCAAGCAAGTGTGACCCCCCCACACACACACACCAAAGTCCTAGGCCAAAAGGCTGGTGCTGACTGGTAGAAACCCCACTTCCGCTGAGCTCAGGAAAATCGAAGATCTTGCCTTAGGGCTGAAAGCAGGGAAAAGGATACAATTACAGATGTGAGTGAGGGTTGGGACTGGCACTGCTGCTCAGAAAGGCAGCCAGGTGGACCGGGCAACGCAAGAATCTGGATTTAGCCGTTCCCATGGAGCAAATCCACAGCCAGTCCCAAGGCTAAATGACACACGTGACAGGGACACGAGGTTATAGGCACAGTTCTAGCCACTGTCCCAGCTGGGTTCTGGGACTCGGTGATTTGTTCTTCCCTTAGGCAGAGCTCAGAACATTCCTGGACTTACCAAACAAGCGTGGGCTATTTTGTTTCTATCTGCACGGTGCCTCTTGTTTTCTTGCAGCCCATGGAGGCTGTGTGATAAGGGCACTGGCTGGCTGGACACATTTGAAGTGTTCCTCATTGGTGGCTTCTGAGATGGTGGACTGAAGGCCTGGCCAAAGCCTGCTGAGATCGCGTCATTGAAACGACACCTTCTACCAGCCTAGGAGAAAATTCACTATTCTCCTGTGTGTACTGGTCAGGGCGCTGAACGCCTCCACCATCTACCGGGTCAGTACAGATATTCTTCGTTTAACCGTCTGTTTCACAATCGTTCAGACTTACAACTTGCCACTCGGCCTTCCCATCTGTCCTTTTATTTTTGTTGTTGTTGTTATACAGTTCTATCTTGTTTATAAAGCCTCAATGTCTTTTTTGTATAGTCTACCTTATTTATATAGTACTATAGTTTTTTTCTGGTTGTATTGCACAGTACCGTTTTATATTCTATTACACAGTACAGTGCTGCGTGTAAGAGATATGCAAATAAAAGCGAAGTTATCAAGTTGGAGTTTCCTGTTCTCATTTCTCTGTTCTGAATGAATATTGCAATGCATGTTCCATATGAAGTCTTCATTTAGCAACCCATTCAGCCAACGACCTGGCCACAGGTACACGACTTACTCGGTCATTAAATGAGGACTGTCTGTCGTCCTAGAGGATGGGGAAGCCATGAGCATCTGAAATCCTCCTGTGACCACTGAGATTTAAACAGGTAAGCAGCCGCTGTTGCTTCTGTGTCTGATGTCACAAGAGTGGCCAAACTACAATTGTACCGTGATACTTGGTATCAGGTTTGGATGTGCTTGTGCTTTTACTTGTTTTTTTTTTTTTTTAATATTCTCCAGGAAAAAGGAGAAACCAGTCCCTGACCTTCTCTACTCCGCTGTGTGCCCCAGAAGGCTGCTTATTACAACCCCCTTCATCCAGGCCCCTTGTTATTTCAGTTCTGGTTGGACTCAACCAAGGGAAAGCATTCGCTGGAGACTGGGTCAAGGGAGAGAAAGAGCTCTCTGAGAGCATTTACTCTCCATCCGTCCTGCCTTTCAGGCTTCTGGCCTGGATGCCCTCCCCGCCGCTTGGGGCTCGGCCTGTTCTGGCCCAGGGACATCTCCTCACCCCACCCCACCCCCACCAGAAAAAAGAGCTTGAAGGCCCACGCTTTCCTCAGCTTGGGGCTACCTTGGTCCTCTAGGTAGCCTGCTACTCTGTCCCTCCCTCAATAAAGACTTCTCTTGTGTCAGAAGATCTGGTCTGGTTCTGTGTGGAGTCTCGGTTCCTATCAACCAGGTCCCCTCCAGTGCTAATGCCTGGGCACTTCACCATCCCTTAGCGTTTCCTTTGTCTGAGTCAGACTGTTTTGCTTTGGTTTTGAGACAGTCTCACTATGCACTTCAGATTGGTCTCAAACTCTCTGTACCCCAGGCTGGCCTCAAATTCACAGCAATCCACTTGCCCCAGGCTTCCAAGTGCTGGAATTACAGACATGCACCATGACTCCTGGTTTGGTTCAGTTTTCTATAGTAATCTTTTTATTTAGTGAATTCTATTTATTAAGATCCTCTGAATGCTAATCCTTCTGCATATTCAAAGAGTTCTTCAAAATGGAACACTTGGGATGTCATTTGCCTTTATCTACCAAATCAAGCAGTACTATAAGCAGCTCCCCTAGTGTATTTTCCATGAGTGACGAACACTAATACAGTGAGAACTGCTGGCTGGGGCCAAACATCGTCCTTGATTGATGATACCTTCAATAGGTATATTGCATGCATCACATGACATGGCCTCTGAGAAAAGTTCATAGAAGATGAATGATTGTTATGGTTGATACATTGTGTCAACTTGGGGAGTCTAGAGGTTTGGCTGAGTGACTCAGTAGGAAGCCAGGGAGCTTACTTTGTACACATCCTGAGCCTTTGGAAGAGGAGGGCATGGAGATTGTGTGAGAGCTACACGCCCCCTGGGTGGGGATAGGCTGTTTACAATGTAAGGAAAAAAAAGAGGCTGCTTGCAGCCACTCCTCCCTTTTGCTGGTTGTTTTTGCTATGCTCTGCTGCCATAAACTGTTGACCTCTGCCATGTGCCACTCTGCCTCAAACCCAGCCAAATATAGACTAAAACCTCCACAAACTGTAAGCTAAATAAACCTTTCCTTCCTTCATTTTGGGCATTGGATATTTTGTCTCAGCAACAAAAAAAAAAAAGTAACCAAGACAACGGGTTTCTGAGGAAATTCTACCACTTACGTGAACTTCTTCAAAGAGATACTCTACTCTCTATTCCAAAGTTCTAGCTATAGGGAATGAAGTCCTATTTCTGATTCACCAGTTTTGGAAACACTACATGCGTGGGAATTTTACTACAGGCTTCAAATATGAGTATTCTGATTAATCTTGATTGTCAATTTGATTGGCTTGAGAGACAACTAGGTGATTAGTAAGGCACACTTCTGGGGGTGTCTGGATGGGTCATGGGGGTGTGACCTTAGAGACTGCATCTAGTCCCTGGTCCTTTCTTCTCTGGCTCTTTTCCTCTCTGCCTTCTTCCTGGCTGCCTGAGTTAAGGAGCTTTCTTTTGCATGTTCTGTTTCTTCCTTGGAACAAGACAACCATGGACTGAAACCTCTGACACTGCAAGCCCAAATAACTCTTTCCTCCTTTCAATTGTGTATACAGTATCAGGTGTTTTGTCTCAGCAATGGAAAAATGATGAATACAACGACATTAAACAACTGTATTCAAGGAAGAGACACATGACAGACTCCTGGGAAACAATCCAGCCACCAAAAAAGCAAGCTGTTTCCTGGAGCCTCCTGTCTCCTGCCCACCCATGGAATCACATCTATCAGTGACTAAGCGCACAGTGTACAGCAACCTTTGAAAAGTGAGACTCCGCTATCTTATCAACCAAGCCTATAAAAGACTTCCTTCTGCTACCAGGCCTGAAACTAACCCCTTCTGGAAAAAGAGAATATCACCAAAAGTGAAAAATGATCACTCCTCCACCTAACAGTCTCACCTGGCATTAGGCTTTATCTGATAGGAAATGCCTAGACGGTTCCGTAGCCATGTAGAAGAGGCACCTCCATCCAGGACCTATGCTTGGTTCCGGATACTTTAGACAACTTTAGAAACAAGTGGATGTCCACCCAATAAACACAGAGAGATCCGCTTAGTATGAAACCCAAACAGTTGGGTCACGGGGCCCTTTTGGTAACACTTGCATCTGACAAGAAAGCGTGGTTCACTGATGAAGTAATTTTGCTTCTGAGATTGGCCAATCCCACAGAATGCCATTGCCATAAATTGCTGAGGCCTATAATACCTGACATGCTGAATAATCAGCTAAACTTCAGATGCTATTTTTGGCTGCAGAACATACTTAACTACTTGAATATTGATGGAAGCTTCTTTTCAAAATCAGGGGTGCCATATAGCTGTGTCTTGATGGAAGCAAAGGCTTCACATAACATGTCAGTTAGGATCCTCCAAGAAATAAATGTCAAGATGGGATTAGGCTCATGAGTGATACACTGGGATAGGGGCGGGAAAGATTGTGAGAGGTAAAAGGCAGGGACCAGGAGTAGGCAAGGAGAGCCTTTGGACCACGCCAGAGGACTGATACTTGGAAAAAGAAAAGACAAAGGAAAGAGGATTTGGCAGTATGAGTGTTAGACTAGACTGCAGATGTTGGAATGTCTCAGAAAGAGGGAGAGTGCTTAGGCCACAGCTGCCCACTGAAGAACAGAGACTCCGGGGTTTGCCTGCATTAATACCCTGTCGTGCTGTCTTTGGTTAGAAAGAGCCCAGGAAAAATATAACTTTAACACGGAAACATGATGGGCAGCTATTCAACTATGCTACCTGAAGCAGAAGAGTGCAGCAGTACATTTCCATAGTCATCACACATAGAAACTTCACTAAAGGTCTAGCTATTTGCTCAGGCCATGGAGCTTTCCAAAGACTGAGTTAATGATGGCACAGCTATACAGGGTCCCTGATTTTGAAAAGAAGCTAGAGGAAAACAATTGGCTAAAAAGATTGATCGAGCATACTTTGGCATCATGTCTACCTACAACAGCCCATTAAATCTATGCTGTAATCCAGCACGGTAACAGAAGCACCCAAAGGACCAGGGATACCCAACCAGAAACTCATTCAATACCCATAGAACCCACTGTTACTGAAAAAGTTTGGCCATCTCTGGCAGTTTGCCTACAGGTAGCCTGATGACCTTTAGAAGTCCTCCAGGTTCAGTTGTCAACTTTTTGTAAATCACATAGCACTGTCCTGCCCTCTGCCTTGGCCATGCAACAAGACACCCAGAGGTTGAGGCCCAGGCACATAAAACAGTCAGGAGGAAGGAAACATTCTCTCTTATACTCTGCTTTTTGAGTAACACACAATTGAGGAGTAAGTGAGAATACTTTGGAGAAACAGAAGCCCGACCAATGTTTCAGACGAGATTTAGTACAAGGAACTATTAGACATAGCTGGACAGATCAAAAGAGTAAAGAATTAGGCTGTGGTCTGAATGTTTGTGTTACTCTAAAATTCATTTGTTGACATCTTAACGACTGAGATGACAGCATTAGGAGATGAGAACTTTGACAGGTAATTAGGTTATTAATGGGACCCCACGGAGCTGCCTTGTACCCTCTGCCATGTGAGGACGTGGCTGTCTGAGAACTGGAAAGCAGGCTTTTGCCAAACACTAGATCTACTGACGTCCTGACCTTGGACTTCCCTGCCTCCAGTACTATAAGAAATAAATTTTTGCTATTTCTCAGCCACTCAATATATGGTATTATGTTACAGCAGCCTGAGCAAACAGAGCCAGACAGCCGGAAACAGGGGTTTAGGTCATAATCTTCAGTGTTGGAATCCCAAAAGATCAAAATTCTGGAAGTCTGAGATTCCAAAAGATAATCCTGGAACTATAACTCTAGAAAGAAGTTTTAAAATAATTAGAAGTCATGCATTTATAGATACATAAAAACAGGACAGAATACTTCATAGATCACTTTTTATAATAAAGTTGGCAATAATAATACATGTGTTCTTACAAACATAAACTCTCCAATATATAAGCCACAGCCTCATGGATATAACAATTATGAGCTGATGAACCATACTCATAATTAGGTAAAAAAGCAAAATGTAAAACTGTGTATCACCATGGTTGGTAATTGTGAGACCCAGGTTTATAACTATAGTCATGTGAATACCATGAGAGATAACCTAAATTTTGGATGAGATTGACCCCTGCATATGCAGTAATGCACTAAGAGCTGAAAAAATTTTTATTTTTCACAAATGCAAATGTACAAAAAAGACATCTCTTCATTTGTTAAGGAAGTTTCAATGTTTTCACACATAGGCGCAAATCTTACAAAGTCAGCATTGGGATAATGTACTTTCATAGACTTCAACTTGTAAAAAATCCATGGAAAGAATTAGAATTCTCTAAAAGTCTTTACATAATTTATACCTCCACTATTGTAAATATGTGAAGATAATATACACAACATAGCACATTACAAAAATTAATGCTGGTAATTTAAAATAATGGAAAAAGAAATTAAACAAGAGAAAACCCCCAGACAATTTGACATATGAAAGCACAAAGTCCTAAATTTGATTCCAGGTATCAAAAAAGGAAAAAGTATGTTGGGAGAGATCAGCAGACCCAGGCTGGCCTCGAACCTGTAATGATTCTCCAGCCTCAGCCTCCAGAGTCCTGGGATTACAGGTGTGCACCACCACACCCAGCACACCCTTTTGTTTCAACAGGAAATGTGGCTGTGGGGATTTTGGCTTTCAAGATTTTAACAATCCGAATTTTAATGATTTCAGATTGTGATTTGGGGGCTTTTAGATTTTAGGAATTTTGAGCCTTCAGGATTTCATCATTTGGGATTATGGTGTTCAGGGTTGTGACTTTGGGATTATGAGTGGTACTCCAGAAATGACTACCACCCTAGGCTCCGGACACTGAAGGGAAAAGAGCCTCAGAGCTGCAAAGAGGGTCCTCTACCAGCTGGTGTTCCAACAGGTCCCCTAAGGGCCTACTGTTCTAATGTCTAAGGAGCAGTCCCCTGTGCCCTGATGTTGAGATCACTGAGAAAGGGTATGTTACAGATGTCAAAGCTGGTGCTTCTTTCTCAGAGCAAATAACCCACCGCAGGTGCTCAGACCTTGAAGTGACCAGGTTGCCAGATTCAGTGTGTACACATACACACACACACGCACCTTACCAGCACCAATAAAACTATGGTAAACTAGAACAAAAGAACAAGAAGGAAATCATTAAATTTGAATTATTTCTACTTCCCTATGCATATCTACATTGAAATACAATAAAAATATGCCGGCTATATCTACACTAAAAGGTATGCATCCTTTATCTGAATTAGCAGCTGGGAAGTTGCCAGGGGTAGAGTGGACGGTGCTTTAGATAAGCACCTACATTTTTATTTAGTTATACTTCCCTGATGACTTGGCACTCTTTAATGTCTCCAGCTTTGCAGAATTTGCTCATAAAATTCCTTACATTTGCAGATGGCACTTGATCTATATTGTAATGGTTTATATAGTAGTCATTGTCAACTCATTTTATTCTTTTGTTCACTGATCCCTCACCAGTGAGAAAACACATTCAATAAAATCATTATGTGTTGGCATGCTGGATGCTGATTGGCTGCATTTCAGAAACTTGGGGCTTTCTGTGATTGGCTAACTTTTAGAAGTGTAGTTATTTCAGGGAGGTGTTCACTGACTGGTTGATTTTCAGAATATACTATCCCTAATTAATGGTAGTTGCTTGTCCATGATTTGACCAAATGAATAATAATCGTACCCTTTCTGGAAATGTGAAGAACGCAGGACTATTCATTTTCAGTTCTCTTGTTTGATTCTTAGCCAAACCTACAAGAAAGACCACATGGGATAGATCATAACTTTTATTTGTGGAGCTATTTTCTGCTCTGTTACACATAAGTAACATAAACTTTAACTATTTCCATAGAAAAATGCTCTAACTGAAAATATTTTATAATTCACTCAAAGAAAGAGCTGAATACAGGGCATTTGGGACACGCTGATGCAGCCGTCCGGATGCAGACGCAGTTACCCAGCGCAGGGTGCAGAGGACCTGTGACACACCCACGTGGAGGGGCAGTCGGACTACTCCTGGTGGTAGCTGGACATTTGACATAGGGCAGCCTCACAGCTGGTGGTTTGGGGTGGGGACTCAGAGAGCCTAATGACCTCTAGAGAGAAGCTAGAATCCCAGAAAATGGCAAGAAGATGCCCGCTCTGCACTCTCCACCACCCTGCTCCTACCTTTCAATCTCATGCCAGTAACTCGGTTTGTAGGAACAGAAACTTAGCTGGCAAAAGCATTGGGGGAAATGTAGTTTTCATCCTCCTAGGCTTCCCGCCACTGAGGGGTGGGGTAAAGATAGGCCCAAGCCAAGCGATGAGCTCATGAACGCAAAGAACAACACTACCCTCCTCTTCACATTGCCGTGGTGTCAAGATATCCCTTGTGATGTACCTTAAATTATCCCTCCTCCTCATTTTTCATTTCCTTTGATTCAGGCTATCAGAATAGCTTTCTAATTCATCTCTTTTAATCACAGGCTTCTACTCGACTCTTTTTGAAAGTATATACACATGTACCTTATAAATCTTCCTATAACAATGCTTCATTTTGTTTCTTGATTCAAAAAGAACTCAGCTACAATGTTTTGTTCATCATACAACATTCTCACATTTTTTTAACTGGGCACTTTACACTTTCTGGGTCCTTCCATATAGTTAACAAACACTTGTATTTATTACACAAGTAATTCACGAGAATATATGAAAAAGTAAATAATCTTCCCTAAATCACACTATATCGTAGTTGTGTGTTTTCTCATGTAAAGATAGACATATAAGAAATGTATAAACCTTTTTAAAAAGGGTTATACTTATATTATTATACAACTTTTTCTGCTTAGCAAATTGTGAACACTTTTCCCTCAGGGAAATAATTCATGTATTGACCATGAATGATCCCTTGAGTATTCCTCACTTTTAAAACATCTTATTTTGCTTAATCAGTCTCCTATTGAAATATTTGTAAAATTTCCAACTTCTGTTATAATAAACAACTCCATGATAAAAATTCACATGCATTCATTTTTCTGAATTATTTTAGTTATGCTCATTGCATCCATTTTTAGATTTAGAATTATAGAGACAAAAGTTGTACAGTTTTTAGTTTGTCACACATTTTTAAATGGCTCTCAAATACCTACAGACCAAACTGTAGCTCCAGGATTGCAGATCAGATCATCTGACCCAAGTATAGTAGAATCAGAAATGAATAATAAATATGCAATTCAAAACACTCAACCACTTGACCTCAAAAGACAGATAAAAATATACCCTTAATTCTTTGGCAAAAGAAGAAATCAAGACTGATATTATACAATTATTTGACATATGATAATCAGAGTGGCATAAAAACAAAAATTATTATATGCTGGGTTCAACTCCCAACTCCATCAAAAAGCATTAAAAAAATCTTGCATGGTGTGTGTTTGCATGTGCATGTGAGTGCACAGGAACACCTATGGATGTGCGAATTCACAAAAGCTCAAAGGAACAGAAAACATACAAAGCCACACCATGCCTTGCTAACAATTCAGCAGACAAGAGAAATTTGAACTTGACTGACACGGTGGAATTGGGACAAACTGGGATAATATCTTTGCTGGTAGAGTGTCACGCAAGCACAAAGGTGGAAGCGATTAATTTAGTGGTGGGTGGATCAGCAAAGGAAAGTTTTGCATAGACTGTAACAACCAAATTGAGCATGGCAGGGTGGGAGGATTTTGCCAAGGGAAATGTTGGTAAAGAATGAGGAAACTCTAGGTGTGGTAGTCACTGTAGGGGATTGTTTTCAATGTGCTTTTTCATATGACTATGATTAGACATCCATGGGATTCTTAATTTTTCAGCCTTATCAATTATAATGTGCTATAGCTTAGAGCTGCACTCTTTCTGATTCAGGTAATCTATTATTAGTAGCCTGCTTTGTTAGTAATTATAACAGAAAATAACCTCCTAGAAATTAAATATGCCATTTTATTTCTTACCTGAAATCAGCTGTTGGTGTTATTCTGCAAAGATGTGTTTAGAACCTACTTTATATGCTATGGCAAGGATACATTGAATAGCTCTAAATGTGGCTGAGAAGCAGAGAGTCCATAACACCAAATGGAAATATTTTAATTAATTTTAAACATTTAGCAATTTATCTGTTGACTGTTTCAAGACTAAGTTATAGCGTTTTAAATAATAATTATGTAATTAGAAGAATGGTGTATATACAACATTTTCCCAAAAAAGGTATATATTTTCATTGCTTTTGTTGGAATGAGTGTTTTAAACAGCAAACTTCTAAATGCCCTATGATTTTTTTGGGAAGAGAAGAAACAATATTATCCCTTCACTGTGTGCATGTTTGTGCTTGTACACGTGTGTGCCTGTGTGTGCCTGTGTGTGTGTATGTGTGTAAAAGCATAGGTAAAGGTGCAGGAGATATAAAAAGACAGCTGATAAGTTTGCAGGGGGACAGAGTGAAGGGTGCTTTAGACAAGGTGAGAAACTAAGACAGAGCAAAGAGAGATGACTCATTTATTTCTTCATATATATCTGTATTGCTTTGTCATGATGATAACAGGTAATTCGATGATTTGGAGAGAGGTATTTAAGTTTTCAAAGTTACTAGGCTGCTATGGCTCAGGAGGGCTGCTGTTTGCTGAATTTATTGGTGGCTTTTGAGGCCAGCATCCACCCTAGAGTGCACTGGCTACAGTGAGAGATTACTCATGGTCAAACTTGTTGAAAGGTTCACCTTCAACACTGTTGGCTCTGTGTGTGTGTGTGTGTGTGTGTGTGTGTGTGTGTGTGTGTGTGTGTATGTGTGTCTGTCTGTGTCTGTGTTTAAATAAGACCAGCAACAGGTTCTACCTGCTAGGAAATTGAGAAATTTAGACTTTCAGCCTAGTGGGGTGCTTTACAACCCATGACTTCAAGAAAGTCAGTTCCTAAATGTCAGCTTCTTTGTTGTTGTTTGTTTTCTTCTGAGACCAGGTCTCACTATGTAGTTCAGACTGGCCTTGAGCTCACTACGTAGCCCAGGCTGGCTTCAAAATCATGGACCTCCTCCTGCCTCCACCTCCCAAGTGCTGGGATTACAGGTATGCACCACTACACCTGGCTCTGCATGCATTTTCTTCCTATATGGTGGGAGGGTGTTGGCCCGCTCAAGGGGCCCAAGGGAGATTTTCACAGGTGAGATTCCAAGGTTAAAGAACACACATATGCAAGGCATCAGCAACAATAGCAGGCAGCATGAAGCAGAGCAGAGAGTGCAGGAGAGCCCAAGAGCAGCCTGCCTCCTTACTGTACAATTCTTATACAGGTTGTTATCTCACATTTACATTCTTACATAGTGCAGTAACTGGGCTAAGTCACGGTTACATAACTGTATCTCACTGTGTACCTGTGCTAGACAAGTGGGGGTCATATCCTCCGGATGCCTTAGGTATCCCTGAGCTTTCAAGCAGTCTTAGTGGTTCCCCACAGAGGGATTGATTATGAAAATTCCCCTCAGTGCTAAAACACAGATTCCAAACCCTGCTCTATTCCAGCAGTTCTTATTTAGGACCTCCTGACTGTTTTCCTGAAGTATTTCAACTTCATGGCTCCTCTTCATTCATTTTTATGACCCCCAGGGCTCTAATGAAATATCATTTACATGGCAAGTACTTAATAGCATAAGAGTTATATATAGGAAGCAAAGAAAGTAGAGGAAGAGACCTTGCTCACAAGACACTTCTAGTCTGATTGATCAAAATATGTGTATCTATCAAGTTGAACTGCAAATGAAACTGGAAAATAGTATAAAGGTCCTACCTAAAATTTGCTATGGAAGTAAAGAAACAATTATAATATGTGGCCCTTTCTTTCTTTCTCTCTTTTCTTTCTTTCTTTCTTTTTCTTTCTGGTATAGGAGTTGAATCTACAGCCTTCACACTGAGCTACATCTCTGGGTCTGTTTTTTGGGACAGGGTCTGTGATGGATTAACTAATGGTCAACTTGTAACACCCAGCTGAACTAAATCAGCGTGGTTCTGGGTGTGGAAGGCCCATCTGAGGATTGTGGCCAACAGTATAAAAGGTGAACCAAAGGGGAAGATGGTGTGCTGTTGATTCTCCTGGGGAAGCATGTCACACTGATTTTTCTGATATGAGCTCAGCTGTTCTCATTGTCAGAGGAGCTTGGGTCCTTGCTATCACTGAGGATGGTTGTGGTTCTTTGCAGGGGAGCTCTGGTCCTGACCTTGAGTATCAGTTCCTGGCAGTGTCCCTCAGCCTGCTGGCACAAGTCCTTCATCCCACTGGTGCAGACTTCCTAACTTCTACCACTGATCTTTGGGCCTTCCTGGTGCAGATCCTTGATAAAGACTTGCATAAGACATTGTCATGGGCTCTAGGCCTCTAGCTGGACTCATGGAGGACATTACCATGGGCTCTAGGTCTTCAGCTGGACTTCCGCAGGACATCGCTATAGGATCAAGGCCCTCAGCTGGATTCTTTGGGTCTCTAGTGCATGGACAGATCTCCCACACTCTTTTGCATTTGACTCTTTGGGTGAATATTGTGAAAGAATCCTATAAATTTTGTGTCCTATATTAAATGTATTCCCCTGTAAACCCTGACTAAAACAAGATCTCACTAAGTTGCCTGGGTTTGACTTGAACTTGTGATTCTCCTGCTTCAGCCTCCCAGAGTGCTGGTGTTGCCAACCACCCTAGGGTTCTTTTGCTCCATTCCAATGGAAATCATGAATCTGTAAAATGCAGTTCTGTTGGTAGCCTTGATGTCACCACAACAATGATGGTTGACATAGCCAGCTGCCAGTCACTGCTACTGCCAGCTGCCACCTCCTGGTACCAGTTTGTGTTGGACACCATAGCTGGACTCTACCAGGTGCTGGCATCTGTGGCTGGTCTTCATCGGCTGGTCTCTGGAGCTCTTTGGTGCTCACAGCTCTGAATGTTTACCACTTTCTTTGAAAAGACCACTCTGTCCACACTGTTCAGGCTAAACATTCAAAGTAGATTTATAGGACTTTTGGAGCTCGTATACCTGTGAAATGAATCATAAACAAATTTACAAGACTACCAAAGTGAGTCTTTAGTAAATAGGGCCTATGTTGCAGCTCAGGGGACTCAAGACACAGGAGTGAGCACTCTAGACTAACCACCATGGAAGTAGTTGGGGGAACACTGTTTATATAGCATCTGTGTCAGTGAAGGGCAGGGCTGAAACCAGAGAATCTTCTAGAAGGCTTGCTATGAGGGTTGGGTATGCAAATAAGGTGACCTTAGTCAGACCAGGATGCCCCTACCTTCTTCAAAAAGGCAATAGTAGCTGAAGTAGGGGCCGGGGGGAGGCGTATCACACTGTCTCTCTGGCTGCACTCCGGTTGGAGTGGAGAGTGGCAGCTTGATAACCAGGGAAGACACTGTAGCAAACTCTCCCAATCCTTGCGGGGAGAGGCAGGGGAAGCAAAGGGAGAGGAGGGAAAGGGGCGTGATGACTACTGACCAAGCTACACACCCCCCAGCTGGCCCTGGAAAAATGAGTAGAAAATGAAATTGTAAAAAGATAACATTTACTATAGCAACAAAAAATAGAAAACACCTGAAAAATTTAACAAATACATGTGAGAATTGTTTCATAAAATATGTAACTTTTGTGAAAGGCATTAATGAAGACAAATTTATTATTTTTATTATTACAAATAAATGGATTTGAAGAATTGGTGCCATAGAAATATAAATGTTCACAAAACATTTGAATATTCAGCAATTAAAAACACAAATCCCAACAGATATTTCAGTTAAACTTGCAAAGCTTAACTGAATATTCATTTTGAAGCACAAAGGTCAAAAACAGTCAACACACTCTTGACCAAAAAGAACAAGGTTGATTGCTTTACTGGCTCTAAGTCTATAGTGATTAATTCAGCATTGTATTATCATAGGCAAAGATCATATCGACCTAGGAACAAAAAATAACCCAAACTAATGGGATAGAATAGAGCTCAGAAGGGTACTGGGCATGTATGCCTACTGTGTTATATGGCAGAGTACATGTCTGGCTGATCAGGGATTTATAGCATCACTGGGACAAATGGAAGAGACAGCCAGGTGTGGTGGTGCACACCTGTAATCCCAACACTGGCAGGCTGAGACGGGAGGATCACCACAAGTTCAAGGCCAGCCTGGCTACATAGTGAGTTCAAGCCCAGCCTGAACTACATGGTGAAACTTTTTTTTTAAATCTATAGCCACTGGAGGGCTCCTGGGTGGAGCTAAGAAATGAGAAGAAGCTCATAACTCAGCACAGAGCATTCAACACAAGGATCTCTTCTTTATCATCAGCAACTGCAGAGCAGTTATCAGAACTTTCCAATTTGTACCCTGGGTCAGGGAGGCCAAGAAACTCTTGTCAACTGACAGTACAAACCACTAGCAGTGAATCCCTAGCTACCCATCTGGGTAGCCCTTTAGCAAGCAGACCCCAGAAAATGGACAACAAAAGAGGCTAAGTGTTTTAAACTTCACTAGCAGAAGAGCATGTTCCACAATCCACAGACAAGGTGGTCTCTTTAGAGAATGGAGTGAAACATGTATTTCCACATGGAAAAGCAGGCCAGGAAGCTTTCCCCTAAAGCAATGTAGTAAAAGAACCAAATGAGTCCCAGCATGTGGAGGAAAATCTCCTGTCAAGAGGGATGCACAGGTGAGAAACTAATGTGAATCTGGCTAGTCTGAAAGAAAACCACACCTTTCCAACTCTGGCGGGGAGGCAAGTCTCATTATTTCTGTAGTGAAAGGATGGGGGGGTCCTTCTGGTGTCTCAGACCTGTGCTGAATGAGGTTGTCCTGGTTTACACTCGCTCACCTCAGTGCAAGTATCAGAATGCTGTGATCAAAACCAACTGCTGCCCAAAGAGTCAAGACAATAACAATTTTAAAAAATAGGATTCTTTAGAAAACGACTTATTGGTAACTAATAATTCCAAGATGATACATGAGCATTATCAAAAGGGACATTTATTTTCCTTCTCTTTATCCATAATTTGTGATTTCTTTAAACAATGTAAACACTCCCAAATGTTGATCATCACATGCATAATATCACGATAGTGACAATACCTACTTCAACCTTTTTAGCACAAGGGACTGGTTTTGTAGAAGACGATAGTTCCACTGATTGGGGGAGGGATGGTTTCAGAATGATTCAAGCACATTACATTTATTGTGCATTTAATTTCTAGTATTATTACATTGTAATATATAATTAAATACAACTTGCCATAATGCAGAATCAGTGGGAACCCCAAGCTTATTTTCCTCAACTATGTGGTCCCATCTGGGGGTAATGGGAGCCAGTGACACCCAAAATGTGTTGCATATGTCCAGTCTACTCTATAATCTCATTTTGGCCTGCCACTAGATGCAGTTGAATTGTCACTTTCTACTCTCTAATAGGGCTTTAATGTGAATCTCCAATTGATTTATTGTAGTCTCTGTGCAGTCAGACTTCTCTGCTAATGTTAATCTGTATTTGAAGCCACTGCCCAGCACTTGCATCACTGCCTCAGCTCCACCTCAGATTATCAGGTGTTACAGTCTCGTAAAGAACTCACAGTCTAGATCCCCTGCCTGCACAGTTCACAGTAGGGTTTAAGCTCCTACGAGAATCTAGTGGAACCACTGGTCTGACAGGCGGCAGAGCTCTGATGGTAGTGTGAGCAACAGAGAGTGGCTTTAAATACAGATGAAGCTTTGCTCAATCACCACTCACCACTCACCTCCCTGGGGCAGGGTTGCGGGAAGAGGTTGGGTACCCCTTACCTATATTACCCCCAAAATTCCCTTAATTAACTAGAATCCAGGCAATATGTCTTCTTCTTCAAGAGAAGACAGCTTTAGCAGAAAAATGAAAACTATTTCTTATTGTATTCTCCCTAACCAAAGTAAGTGATCTGAGGTGAAAGTCAGTGAAATATTTGGCCTGGTGACATAGGCAGGTGGATGAACTTCAAAGGGGCTCTGTGAAGCCGGTTCAGTTTCTCTGGTGAGATGAGGTGACTGCCTTCGGTTGAGTGTACAGCACCGCATGGTGGGAAAGAATGACATTCTTCTGTAATTGCTTGAAGCTTCTATATTCCAAGAGCAGAGGATAGAAAAATCTTAGTGTCTCCCTGGAGAAGCATCCAATGGAGCTCAGAAAGTTGCTCATCACATCTGCAAAGCATCCAAAGACAGCATAATGCTGACTTCTGATGAAGTCAGACTTTCAATTGGGACAGTCACACGATACTACATTCTTTATGGAATAAAAAGACCAAATAGAATTCCAGATGAATACCTCTTTCTGACTTGTCAAGGATTCTGAGAAGGAACACTACATTGTTAACTGTGATAACAATATACAATGAATTTTAAATTGATTTGAGCTTGTATTACATTTAGCCTTAAAAAAAAATGAACTCCTTAAATCAAACAAAGAACTCTTTTTTTTCTTCCCATATCGCTGCTTGAATTTCGTAGGTGCTACCCCATGGCTTTCCCGAATATCATTTCAAGTCCACAGAAAAGCCAAAAAGGCACAGGGTTACCAGTCAGGTCTCAAGCGCCAGGATGATATTGTCTGTGTCATTTAATTTTTTGTCACTGTAAGAAAATGCCTAAGATAATCAACTTTAAAAGAGGAAAGGGATTTTTGGCTCATAATATGTGAAGTTTCCATTGATGGTTAGTTGGCCTGGTTGCTTTTTGGCCTGTGGAGAGGTAGCCTGTCATGGTGGGAACCTATAATGAAGGATTCCTATTCACCTCACACGCAGGAACTAAAGAGGAAGAGAAAGAGGGTAAGGTCCTACAATCCCTTGCCCCAAAGATCTTGAACTTCTCCATGGGTCCCACCTCATGCTACTTCCATGGGCTGGGGACCAAATCTGTAACATATGTGCCTTTAGAGGCTATTTCACATCCGCACTCTGCCATTACCTATCCCTTACTGAAGCTTATTACTGGCCATGTGCTTTACCTGCCTTATCTGCATTGATAGTTGCAGCCTCTTTTCACTGTTACCAGAAGCCCAGGACATGGGTTTTTTGCGCATCCATAAAGCAGGTGGGAACAGAGCAGGTAAAAATGAGGTTAGGAGTTTGCCTACAGTACCAAGCTCGCTAGCACTTGAGCTGGGATTTCATCCTTACCTCTGATTCCATTGCACAAATCATCTTGACTAGATTGATGGCAGGCCATGTGCTCATTTGCAAAATTCTCTGAACACAGGCTTCTAAATCACTGAGCATGGAGGATATTTGTCGTTCCCAAAGACTGCTTGATTCAACATAAATGAGCGATTAAGACAATATCCTGCTCACCTGCCAGCATATCTTGGACTTCAGCAGAGATGGAACTTGCCAAGCACTTTTACAAATTCCAGGCTGGTGACATTACTCTCTCCTCCTTGTCTTGCCATTTATTCAGCATCCTAGAATATTTGTTAAAAGGGTTTTACTCTCCACTCTACCTGAAAGAAGATGAAGAATTCAGTAGTTCCTCTGAACATATCATTTATAGTCAGTTAAGTGAGCCTATACTGTATTCTCCCAATTTTAAGAAACAGGGCACTGTGACTTGTCACCTTAACCACTTTAAAACTATATTTAAATAACTAAACTAGCACTGCATTCCAAATTATTCTGAGGATTGAAGAATATGATTACATATTATAACATCAACCTGTTGCAGTGTAATGCTCACAGTGATACTTCAGGCCATGGAACTAATTGTACAAGGCAACATAAATCAAGTTAGAACAAAGAAAAGTCAGAGATCAAAAGTAATTTGTCTGACTCAAAAATATAGGCAGCTTTTCCTTTGCCCAGTTATGTCTTCATCTAAATGTTGGTGCCTGTCTTAGTTACTTTCCTTGGAACTGAGACAAAATATCAGACACCCTAAGTTAAAGGGGGAAAGGTTTATTTAGCTCACAGTTGGTAAAGATTTTAGTCTTGAGTTGGCTGGCTCCAAGGCATGGTGGCACATGGCAAAATGGCAGTGCAGAAGAGAAGCAGTTCACTGCAGGCAGAAGACAGCAATAACAAGCAAGGGAGGGATCTTAACAGCGTCTTTCTGCCTCTTTTATTTTATCCAGGCTACTTAGGGTGGGTAGCACTCACACCTGTAATTGTAGTGCCCTTGATCCTAGCATTGCACCATGAATTAATTCCCATCTCACACACTCTAGGTCCAGCCACCTCTGGAAAAGCCCCACTTATGCATGAAGCTTTGTGGGGTTATCTAGACAGAAGTCATACCAGTGCTACACACAGATATTACCTTAATGGCCACTTAAGAGAATATCAGTAATACAAATTCCTGTCTCCATTATGCCACTTGCTGCCATTTAGGGGGAAAAGCACATTCCATAGGAAAGTCATGGATGGTAATATTTGTTTTGTATTTTATTGCAATCTTCCTTCCTGTCTTAAAAATTGTCATACACTTTGGAAGGCCTGATATACTTGGTCATCCGCATTTTGTGCAACAGCTTCTAAAAGGTTTGGAATCTCAGAAGAGATAAATAAGAATATTCTGTAAGGAAATGAGCTGACTGGTGGCTCACTGATGGTCATAGAAAGACCAAGGTAGGATTAAAGGGTTGGAATTTTCTCATCCCTGAATCTCTGGGAAGAGGAGAAAGACTCAAAGCTGAGCTGATCACTAGTGGCCAATGGTGTAAGCGATCATGTGTACAAGATGAAGCTTCCATAAGTACCCAAAAGGACTGGGTTCTGAGAGCTTCCTCAGGAGCAATCACAAAACACAACCATGTGCCACGAGGGTGGTGAGGCTTCACCTCCACAGGGGAAGGAGCTCCTGCGCTCAGGACCATTCCAGACCTTGCCCTCTGCATCTCCTTATTTGCCTGTTCATGTCTGTCCTTTAATAAATTGATGAGTAAATGCACATAAAGCATTTTCCTGAGTTCTCCAAGCTGTGTTAGCAAATTAATCACATTTGGGGCAAGGCTGTTATTTGCTTCTTATGATTAATTATCTGCATGTGTCTGCCAGTCAGGGCTTGATCAGGGTGGAAGGACTGAGAACCAATCTCTCAGATCCCAACCACTGGCTTTCCCTGGCATGGAAAGAACACACCAGGAACTAGCAGCAGACTGAGCCCTGGGCCACCCTCTGCCTCTGACCTAGTGTAGGACTTGTGCTGACCACCTACCTAATTTTACATATTTTCTTTCCTTCAGCTGGGTTTTTAAAAGTCTTGCATGATACTAGGTACAGAGTTCTTGGAAACTATAAAGGACTGTCCATGTTTCATGTGAAGGAGGATTCTGACCATTCTGAGGACTTTCACAGGGAACTAGGTCTCTGTAGTAAGTAACTCAGATCATTGGAATTGACTCTCTCACGCCTTACATTTTAATTTAATGGAATTGAAATGTGTTTTCAACTTTTCATAAACTAAAAAAACAAACCAAAAGGAGGTAGGTAGACAGAGTGATCTTCCACATGGACTTCTACACTAGGTAAGCTGTGGCACATCCTCAGGCCACATAATAAAAGTACTTTTTAAATTTAACTTAGTCATTTGATAGAAACTAAAACTACAATGTGCACGGTGAATAAGAATAAATGGAATGACAATTTTTCCCCATAAACTAATTTGAAATGTTTCCAGTATGAAAAGCCCAATACGTCTTCATTGTGGTTTGTGTCCAGATGTCCCCCCAAAGCCTCATGCAGTCATGGGGCAGGCTTCCAGAGTTAGTGATTGATTCATGGTCCAAGGCTGAGACTATGGGTGTGGGTGCTACACCCACCCTAGGGTGGGTAGCCCTCATACAACATAAGGAACAGAAAATCTTCTCTGTTGCTCCTCCCTTTTTGCTCTTCTTGCTTTTGCTGTTTTCTGCTGCCAAGAACTGTTGCCCTCTGCCATGTGCCACCCGCCATGTTCTACCCTGCCTTGGAGCCAGCTGAGTATGGACTGAAACCTTCACAAACTGTGCGTTAAATAAATCTTTCCCTCTTTAATCTTGGGTATTGGGTATTTTGTCTCAACAACAAGAGAAAAATAACTATGACACACTTGTTACCAACTCCTTCCATTAACTTTTAATGCTCCATGTGACTTAAATGTTTTTATTCTTTTGACACCCACACTATTTGTAAAATTTAATAAAAATTCAAAAAAACTAAAGACTTTTTTAAAGAGAAAAAACAGTCCACATTTGCAACGGTTGCAGATTAATTCTGAAATTCAGCACCATCTTTGGAATAAACTATAAGTTTAGCAGAATAACTGTCTTAGAAACAAGGAAATAAAATGTGAAACTACAATGCATTCTTTTTGAGACATTCAAAATATCATATCTAAGAGATACACATCCCTGCTGCTAATCTAAGTTTGTTGTTCAAATACATACCGTCGAAGTAATTTCACCTTCTGGTTCACTCATCAATCTGTATTTCTTCTCATTCTGCAGTAACATAGGAGGCTTCCCAGTTGTCATAAATTTTGCAAAGGAGAGCTTGACAGGCCAAAAGCTGGAAATAGAGTTTGCTTTTGAAATTCATCAGCAACAAATATCACAACTGTAAGAATGCGTGCAGTTCATGTGCCAGCCTGCATTCTGTCTTGGGTTCCTCCCCCTAAGTGACAACAATGGAGAAACATTCACAGAACTCTAAAGGGACCAGCCGCAGAGCTTCAGCGACCTTTCATCTGCATTTTGAGATCTTGGATTTCTGAATATCTTTCTGCAAAGATACTAAAGCCAAAAGCAAACCTGGTACCTGTATGGGACCAATAACTTCCTTCTAAAGGACTTGAGAAAATTAAATGAGCAATGGCACCACCAGTTTGGGCTACTGACATACCTTCCATGTGAGAGGAAGGCAAATATTTGACTGTGTGCTATTTCAATCTTCTCAGAGATCGCATCTACATCCAGCATTTTATTTTATTTTATTATTTTATTTATTTTTGTGCTGCTGAGGATGGAACCCAAGGCTCTGCCTGTGATAGGTAGGTGCTGTACCACTGAGCTACACATCCAGCTACCCAGCACATTAAATGTGATCAAAACCTCATTTTCAAATCTATTCCTTTGACGTTTTGTGTGTATTTGTTGTAGGCAGCATTTATAAGGGAAAGGATTTAATAGAGAACATGTAATTTATAGGATTCTTTTATAATATTCACCAAAAGAGTCAAATGTAAAAGAGTGTGGGAAATCTGTCCACAAACTAGAGACCTAAAGAATCCAGCTGAGGGCCTGCATCCCACAGCAATGTCCTATACGAGTCCAGCTGAAGACCTGGAGCCCATGCCAATGTCCTCTATGAGTCCAGCTAGAACCCATGAAAATATCTCACAGAAGTCTGTATCAAGGATTTGCACTAGGAAGGCCCAAAGGTCAGCACTGGAAGCTAGAAAGTCCACACTAGCAGGGAAGGATCTGTGTCAGCAGGGTAGGGATCTGCACCGGAGCCAGGAAGTGACACTCAAAGTAAGAACCAGAGCTTCCCCAAAAAGAGCCACAGCCATCCTCAGTGACAGTAAGGACAGAGCTCCTCTGACAATGAGCAGAGTCAGGAAAGCCAGCATGGCAAGCTTCTCCAGGAGAATCAACAGCCCACCATCTTCCCCTGCAGTTCTTTTATGCTGCTGGCAACCACCCTCAGATGGGCCTTCCACACTCAGCACCGCGCTAGTTCAGTTCAGCTGGGTGTTACAAGTTGACCATTAATTAATCCACCCCAGTATTATTTGAACGCCTCAATGGGCTTAATGGAACCATGGGTTCAGGTTGCTTGGTAAAACAGCTGTCCAGCTGCACTTGAAATTTAGGTTTTCTGGGGCTGGGGATATAGCTCAGTGGCATAAATGCCTGCCTGGCAAGCACAAGGTCCTGAGTTCAATCCCCAGTACTGCCAAAAAAGAAATTTGAGTTTTTCTGAAGGCAAAGTTTAAGGAAGTCCTTTGCAACATAGGAAATAAACAAGTTATGGGGAAAAAATTAAACCAAGAAGAAAGGTGCAAAAAGAAAATACCAGCCAGGAAAAGCATCCTGCCTTACACACAGCATGTTCCTCCAATATGTGATGTCAGTTTTTCTGTTTATCTCAAATATGAGAGCAGGTCACGTCCACACTGGTGAACTACTTCTGGGTCCATCTTCAGTCTGTATTGGACAGGTGAGAACACCTGTGTGGTCCTAATGTTTACATAGGAGAGCATCTCTTAAAAGGAATTATGTTTGCCATTTCTTTCAAAAGCCCAAAGGAACTCCTTAAGTTTCAGAAGGACCATCATTACCAAACAAAACAGTCCAAGGGGTTACATAGTTGCATAAAAAATAGTCATACTGTTCTGTACTTCTCCTACTTGAACTTTTTTGTTTTGTAAAAATTAAATTGCTGATGACATTATGTTTTCTATATTCCAGTTACTTATTAAACTGTCTCCTGGAAAGAAGTCTGTGGGTCACTTGTTCAATTTGTTTCTAGAGAAAAGCTACGTAAGTGATGTGTAAGTGCTGTAAATAATGTTTTCTCAAAGTAAATTAGAAGGTCATATTTTATTGTCAAATGATACATGCACAGAAGTACTAGACAATTATGATGGGATTGGATTCTATCAAATCCTAAATGAGAGATAAAATGTTTTACTTATATGAATGTGATTGAATATAGTTTTTTTTGCTAAATATGTATGATATAACCAGATTATAAAATTCAAAATATGCATGACCCTCAGCAATACTGGCATAACCACTATGTCCTGGAGTGATGTGTACCATACTTCAAAATAAAAAGTCAGGCTCCCATGCCTAGTTATATTTCTATAATTAAGACAATTCATATATTTCTTGCCAAACTCACTTTCACAACTGCTCTCAGAACAGCTCTCCCCTCCTAAATGAAGGTATTTGTGGAAAGATGCACATAGTGAACTGGGACTGTTTTTTAAAATAATACATATTTTTAAAATAGCTCCAAACTCAAATCATTTCTTTTCGTAAGTGATTTTCATTGAGCCCAGCATTAGCATGTTCCATGTCCTCTTTCTTCTTCAGAAGTGGCTAAAATAGACTTTAATTCTTTGAATAGGAGCTCAGATGACAACCCTGGCTACAGCAACCCTTTCATTTGGGAATAACCTTCTTTACACCCACCCTTGACCTGACTGCTCCTCACTCCCCACACCTGCACGCCTAGAGCAAGTTCACTGATGCCAGCAGACGCTGGGGAGCAAACACCGTTTCTCTGAAGCACAGGACAAGTTGAGTCTACATTATTCAAATGGCTCCTGAAAGGGTGCAGCTGGAGAACGCCCTCTCCACTCCTGCATTCCCACGTCAGCGCCTTAGCCCACGGCCGGCACACTTTGGTTCCCAACTGGTTCCAAATTCTTTCCCTGATATCCCCAAATATGCATTAACTCCCAGGCCCCTGGCTCCCACGTACCCCTCCTCTGGAAAATTCTCTGGTTCTCTGGGGCCCTCTTTGAGTGCCCTCAATAGATTTCCAGCTTTTCTTTTCTTTTTTTTTTTTGCCACTTCAACCCCATTTACTAACACCCAGGCTCATCCCCATTCCCAACTTCCCTTGTCTCTCCAGAGCCAATGCACAGGAGCTCCCTTCCTCCCAAATTTGGGAATCTGATGTCCACCCACCAGCCTCACAGAAAGCGTGGCCCGTGCAAGGCACTGTCCAGCCGCTGTTGCCTCACCTCCTGCTTCCCTCACACAGCTACACCTCCGTTCAGGCAATCAGGATATACTTATTTCTCTTATTTCTGTCTCTCATAACTGTGGGTGACCAGCACTAGGACCGACAGTAGTTATCAGGAGGAAGTAAGAGCTTTGAAAACAATAATGACAGCAAGTAGCATCCCAGGCTGGTGTTCTAGCCATAAGCCACACTCCCAGACCCGAACTCACACTCTGTAAGTATGTGACTATACTTATCAATGGTTCGATCCTTGAAAGTTGATGACTGGGTTGATGCGGGGGTGTTGGGAGCAGGACATCTCCATGAGGAGATTCCTGAGTGGAGGGCAGGCGTTGCAGGAGCCCCAGGAAAGCTACTCCTTGGGCCTCCCTTGGTAAATACCCTGTGGGACACTGACAGTAGGCACATTAGAGGAGAAAAAGCACGCAGTCATTGCACTGGTGTTATCAGACGGAAGGTCCTTTGTTTGGGGCTTCATTCTAGGTTCTCGGTGTCCTGAACAAAAATTAGACAAGACACACAGAAAAGGTAGCAAAGAGCAGGACGTGGTGGCACACGCCTGTAATCCCAGCACTTGGGAGGCTGAAGCAGGAGGATCACTGTGAGTTGAGACCAGCTCCAAAGTGAGCTCAAGGCCAGCATGAACTGCATGGTGAGACCAGGCAGTCAGACAGGGCCGGGGCTTGGAAGGAACCAACATAAAAGATAAGATACCTGTGGGCCAGACCTCAAGACAAAAAGACTAAACAAATACACCCCCGTACCTCCCCAGGGATGAACAGCAGGGATTGATATTCTAAATAGGTCCACCTTGAAGAGTCCCTGACCAACCCCTTACAGGAAAATCCCCACTCCGCTCTCAGGCCACTTGCTACGTGACTCACTTCCCCATTTGATCCCAGTTTCCTCAGTCTTACTTGAACAATTATCCTTGCAGTCTTATTGGCTGACCATAGTTTTGTCCATTTCCCCTACCTTGGACCCGCCTCACCTCATGGTTTTACTCTATAAAAGTCACCAGAAAAAACAGAGTGGGAGGAGTAACCCACTCGGGCCCCCCTTCTGTCCCTCTCTTGGACAGAAGCTTTCTTTCTGTCAGTAAATATATTCTGCTCTTAACCTCTGTTGTTCCTAAAATTCATTCTTTGATTTTCTCAGATATCGTTCAGGTTGGGAGTTTTTATTTTCCTGTATCAAGAGGAAAGGATTTTCTTTTTAATCCAAAATTCCTGGGTTGGCTTTTGCCCAGACAAATAAGGCAATGGTACATTTGCCTTATCAAAAACTCACTTGGTGTTGCATCAGGTTTAAACTGTCTTATGGAAAGACTTGCTTGGCTTCCCGCCAGATGTAAATGAAGGATTGAAAATAGCATTTTTCTGATTTGTCCTGCACACAGCGTCAAATTCAATGAGAGACGGAAAAATCTTACTTTCTGATTGGTTCTGTGCATAAGAACTGTTAGCAGCATCTCGAATCCTGTGTCCTACGCGACTGTTGTGGGTTTTTATGACCTTTGACACATTCTACCCTGTTGTTTGTCTGGTTTGTCCCAGCACTAATTTACCTCACCGGCATCTCAGGAAAGTGACTTACACAAGTTTGACCATGCAATGGTTCAGACACTGGAGTGTAAATGTGATTTTCTGAAGCACAGGACAAATTCAGTTACACTATTCAACTACTTCCTGAATGGTGGTTCCCATGTCTTCATCTCCCAACACAGTGCCTTAATCCATTACCACAAAATGAACTTGCATGCCAGTGTTGTAGGCAGCTGAGTTAGACAGAAATATTATAGGCAGTCAGACAGGCCAGGCCCTTGAAGGAGCCAGTATGGAAGACAAGATACCTTGCAAATGGAGAGGAAGTACTTGCTATGGGTCAGATCTCAAGACAAGAGTAAACAAACACACCCACATATGTCCCTAGGGATGGACCTCAGGGATTGATATTCTAAATAGGTAGCCTCGCCTTACAGTCACTGACCAGCCCCTGCAGGAAAAGCCCCTGTTCTGTGTTCTTGCCCACTTGCTAGTGACTCATGACTACCTTCCCCATCTGATCCCTATTTACTCCATTTTGCCTGAAAATTCTTATTGGTTGACCATAGTTTTGTCCTACCTTATGCCCACCTTGTGATTTTCCATTTTTCCCCCACCTTGGACCAGCCTCATCTTGTGGTTTTGGTCTAGAAAAACCTTTAGAAAAGACAGGTTCCCTGGGCAACCCACTAAAGAGCCTCTTCTATCTCTCTCAGACAGAAGTTTCCTTCCCTAACAACCTCCGTTGTTCCTAAAATTCATTCTTTGATTTTAGAGAACATGAACTTGTCCCAGATATCATTCAGATTGGGAGCGTTTCTCCCCTTTATCACCATAATTCAATGACATTCAGGTCTTTTCATGATCTTCTCCAGGAAAAGCAGGGGATCGGTGAATGCAGGCAATTTTGAGGAGCAGCCAGTGATGTTTAGGGGGAATGAGTGAGTCACACACAGATAACATTTTGTGATTCTCTGAAAGTTATGAGTCTGGGCATTGTTAATAGCTTATGACAAAGTCTGTCCAGGTATGGTAACATTCCTCAGACTTCTTGCTGTACAAGGAAAGTGGCTGAAGGCAATTCATTTCTTCTTGGTTGAGCCAGTCTTTAGGCAGATAAAGGAAATAGGGAACAGACCCCTTCCCTACCCTTGGGGCAAAGGAAAAATACAGTAAGGTTAGAAAGCCCTTGTTCCTGAAGAATAATCTGATGTTTTCCCAATTTCTTTTCATTTGAAAGTGCTCAGCACGCCAAACTGCCACACTTTGGAGTGTTATTTTCTGAGGCCCAGTAGTAATTGCATAGGAACATGATTCTATTATTGTAACAAGGGCTTGAGAAAAATCAACTTAAATGGAGAAAAGGCTTATTTTGGCTCACAGTATGGGAGTTTTCAGTCCATAGTTTCCTGGTCTCATTTGTTTTGCACCTGTGGTGAGGCGGTACATAACGAGAAGGGGGCAGAAGGAAGCAAACTTCCCACTTTTCAGCAGTCACCAAGCAAGGAAGAGAGAGAGGAAGAGGTTGGGGCTCCAGTACCCCCTCCAATGGCTTAACTTCGTCCAACTGGGCCCCACCACTTCCCAAAGTCACCCTGGCTGTCAACTAGGCCTTTAACACAAAGGCTTTTGAAGAACATTTCAGAACCAAACTATAGCAGGACGGGTGCTGAGAAATCAAGGTGGTAGGGTATGGCCTTGGACATCTAAGGCTGAATGCAAGAGCAGTGCATCTCAACTTTGGCAGCACTGCTAAACTCACACATGCCTGGACAACTGGTCTGGGACAGGGTGTGAATATCAGTATGTTTTAAAGGCCCCCTGCTGGCCAGCCTTGGTAGCGCATGCCTGTAATCCCGGCACTCGGGAGGCCGAGGCAGGAGGATCGTTGTGAGGTCAAGACCAGCCTGGACTACAAAGTGAGCTCAAGGCCAGCCTGAACTGCATAGCAAGACCCTGTCTCAAAAAAACAAAACAAAATTTTTAAAAATTAAATAAAGGTCCCCTGATGATTCTAATGTGTAGCCAGGCTTGAGAATCACTGGACTAGAATTTATCTTAATCCCTCCCCTGTTCCCCAAACTTATACCCAAAGATATTTACCACTTCTAATTCCTCCAAGTCTTTGTAGATGCCTTCCCACTGCCCAAGAGTTCCTTTCCCTAGAATCCAATTGAACTCAGGAGTTCAATGTATCCATAAAAAGCCAGCCCAAAAGATATACCTACTGAATTCCTCCCTCCACTCCACTGAATGGGTCTTGTTTCTTTGATGGTCCGTTGTGTAGAATGTATTCCACTACCAAAGAAGAGTGGCTTCTTCTTGGCTTGGGAGTCTGGAGGAGTTTGGTCGTGTCTTATCACCTGAGTCCCTAAGCACCTACCTCCCACATCTACACAGATGCTCAGTAAGTGAATAAAAATGTGAATGAATGAATGCTTTGCACAGCTTTGAAGTACCAAGCAGACTTCGTGATGGCTCTGCTTAATCTGTTGGTGTTTTAGTTAATCTACCAGTTAAGGAAGGACAGGTTGATTTTGGCTCACAGTGTGTAGAGGTTTCAGTCCATCATCAGCTGGCTCCAAGGTGGGGCTGCCTGGCAGAGGGACCAACACAAAGGAGAAACAGTCCGTGGCAGAGCAGAAAGAAGGAAGCAGCCAGCCTCCCTTTCCCTTTTATCCCGTCCAGGCTGCAAGCTTTTTGGGTGGCCCCATCCCCACTGAGGGTGGGCCTTCCCATTATCCACTCCAAGAACTAAGTTACACCAATCAGTAGACTAACGTAGTACCACAGTGCTAAATCCCAGTATTAGCCAGCTCCAAAAAGCCCCACCTATGAGTGCGTGAAACCTTGACGGGAACATCCAGATACAAGCCATAACAGTTGGTTACTTCTCACAGGCTGGGACCTCTTCAGGACAGAATTTTGTCTGCACATGGACCAAACGCAGGTATCTGGAGCAGGCTCCATGGGAGCATGAGTGTCCAGAGGTAGGTGACACAGTTGGGCTCCTGTACTAGCACTGGCTGGAAATGACAAAGATGGATGGAATAGCAGGGGCAGAGGCACGGGATAGAAAAAAGTGGGGGATGGAGCTGTGTTACGGTTTATATACAGATGTCCTTGCAAAGCCTCGGGAGATGAGAGATGGGAATTTAGAAGGTGATTGGGTCATAGAAGCCTTATAGCTGACTGGTTCTTAGGAAGTGGGACCTGGGTGGAAAAGGCGGGTCTCTGCGGGCATGGCCTGGAAGGTTATATCTCCCTTCCCTACTTCTCCATTGATTCACTTTACTTCCTGTCTGCCATGACTTGAGCAGCTTCTCCTCTGACAGGTTTCTTCTCTGAAACCAGCCAGCTGACTATGGACTGAAACGTGAGCCAAAATGAACCCTCCTTTCAGTGGTGGGTGTTGGGTCCTGGTGACAAGAAAATGACTAATTCAGGTCTCTACTTTGGAACTCCCCTGAACTCATACTAACCATCAAGAGGGTCCCTTAGTAGAGCCTCACTGATAAAAGTACAAAATGCTAATTATATATATATATATATATATATATATATATATATATAAGACCTCACCTGGCCTTGTGTAAGTGTATGTCTCTTAGGACAAAGCGGGCTTTTGCACAAGTTTCTCTTTTAACCATATTGTAACACACTCCACTAAAATACTTTGTGCAAATCATCACAAATACTCACCAATGTGTCCTTATAAAGGGCAAGGCATAGTCCGTCAATGCTCTGAAAACGCATATTCTCTTGCTCCAGCAATTCTGTCCAGGAATCATCTGGGGAAAGAGCCAAGCAAGCAGAAATGCATAATCACAGGTGCATGTCACTGTGTCACTTTGGGGATAAATCCTGAAACTTTGCAAACAGCAGGAGCCGTGGAGTTGGGGCTTCAACCTCCCCATCTACGACCTGCTTCCTTTCCTAGACTTCTGAAGTAAGAGATAAAGGGTGATTATCCAGCAACCATTGAAGTTACTGAAGTTACACAGAGAAGTTACTGACATGGAAGATGCCCACTTTCTATAAAGATGCCCTGAGGTTCTTCTGCACACTCCTTCTGTTCTAAACAGCACTGTGAGCCTGGCCACAGAGGAAACACCTGGAACAGCTCACATCAGTGGCCAGGGGTTCATTACCTTTGGATGGTAGGAACACAAATGATCCTTATTTTCTTCATTCTTACATTTCCAGAACTTTCATGAATATAGTCATATCTTGGTACTTGACTGCTCTGAAACTCCTTTAATTCGGTAACTGATGCATTTTGATGAGAAAATTTTGTCCTGGTACTCATCTTCTTTGGGTACTCAATGTGTAAGCTAGAACTTGGTGCCAATTGCCTTGTGACTCACTGCCCTCCAGGCAAAACAATTTGTTTAGTAGTCATCATTTTTGGTATTCACTGTGCCTTCCAGAATCAATTAATAATGGGTTCCAAGTTACCACTGTACTACGAGTAACATCTAGATCAAAATAAATAAACCCATTCATGTGTATGTAGTTCTGCTGTAAAAGGTAAGACTGTAAGTCCACTCAGGAAGTTCCTAAGCCAAGAATCCTTTATGGTCTATTCTTGCAAAACTGTCGCGCTTTCTTAAATATCATAATCTCTAAAAATGAAAGCAACATCTAAATGGAAAACTGATGCTTGTTTTTAGAAAAGAACCATAAATCCATTAAAAGATAAGCATTAATAAGGACATATGCAAAACTGTGGCTGGAGAGGTAGCTCAGTGGTAGAGAGCACTTGCCAAGCATAGTGAGGCTCTGGATTTGACCCCCTAGCACTGAAAAAAAAAAAAAAAAGACAAAACCATTAATAAACAGGATGTTCTGTCACATTAATGCTAGCAAAACACAAAGAAAAGTCTCAGCCACTGGACAGAAAGGAGGGAGGACAGACAAATCGTGGCACTGGCTTCTGGCGCTACTGTCCGCTGTTCCGAGCCCTCCGTGGCACCGGCACTCTGGTCCTTGATCCAGGAACTCCACTACCAAGAATCCATCATGAGAAACCATAGCTAATACAACAAGGATATCTGACACAGATCTTTTTAAATAAAGACAAACTATTATACTCAAGCTAAATGTCCATAACTTATCCTGCTTGGGCTGCTGTAACTAAATGTTACAGCGCTAGTGCCTCATAAACAGCAGATTATTTGTCTTAGCTCTGAAAGATGCAAGTCAGATATCACAAGCTGCTTCTACGGTTTCCCTTCTAGCTTGGTTTTTACAAGGGCAAAAAGTGATCAACTCAAGCCTGTGTCTTCTTTATAAGGACACTAATCCCAGCATGGGGAGCCTACTCCTGTTCTCATCTAATCCTAGCCATCTCCCAAAGACCTCACTTGTGGAGGACCACCTAGCCAGCTCTCCTTCAAAGAGGAGCAATTGCCTCCATTTTGGCTGAGTCTGACCCTATTTCCATGAGCTGGTTAGGACTTTTCCTAATCCCTTCAACTGGCTTTAAGCAATGCATATTGGTCTAGCTGAGATGCTGATGATAATCTTTGGAGATGGCAGGCGTGTTTCCCCAGACCTCCCCATTGTCCCCATAGGTGAGCTGGGATGAGGCAGGATGTGCGAGCCAATGCTCCATGCTGTCAGCAGGGATCAAGCCTTCAGGTATAGGCTATGTCTTCCTGAGGTTTCAAACATTACACATCAGAGCTGAAGCACCAAACCCAAAACATTAGATACTATCTCAACTGTGTGATGCAGATTACTCTTCCTGCGTATCCCTCTCTCTGCATATGGCAGAGGTGATTTCAGGCCTCCTACCTAGCCCAGCTCATGGCACTCACCTACTTCCCACGGTTCTCACAGTCACTCATCCTCAAGCTACTTCCTGCTTCATGAATGAATAAAACCTGCGTTCAGCACTGGGTCAAGGTCTTTGTTCTGGATACCCATCATCATGGCTAGACTTGGGGCCCCTTGGCTCCCCATAACTACAGATATGCCTTAGTGTCTTTATTCTCACCATGGGTTGCACTGGATGTGGTATATTGGAATTGAGTTGCTAGAATTCCAATAACTTTTCATGGGATTACAAATACAAACTTCCTGGGTGGTAATGAGGACCAGGAAAGACTCTATACTCACTTTCTACTACCATCATGTCAGAGCAAAGAGTTTTGACACATAACCATACATCCAAACAAAACACCATGAAGCCATTGCAAACTGATTCAAAGTATGATGTAAATAAACTTTTTCTTTCTTTGGCAGTGCTGGAGATTGAACCCAGACCTCATATATGCTTGCAAAGGGTTCTATCACTAAGCTACATACACAGCCCTTAACTCTTGCAATTTTGAGAAAACTAAGGAAATCTGAATACTATCTAAGGGAAAATGTTTCCTTTTGGCGGTACTGGGGATTGAACTCAGGACCCTGCGCTTGCTAGGCAGGCGCTTATTCCACTGAGCTATATCCCCAGGCCCTCTAAGGGAAGATGTTAACGGGTTATTTTTAATTGCTTTGGATATTCTTTAACAGTTACCTTGAAGAGGCAAAATAGAATATTTAATGACTCATACAATGATTGTCCTAACCATGCACAGTATCTAAAATGGATACAGTGATGGGAACCAGCATAAGCTCTCCACGCTACTGTATGCCTAAAATATTCCACAAAGAGGTTAAAAATTATATTTTGTTATATTTACCAATATGACAAAGCCTAGTGAGATAGGAGAAAAGGCATCTCCTAGGAGAGATGCTCCCTGAAGATTGTTTTATTCTGCAACTGCCCCCAAAGGCCTTGCAGCTAGCCTGGCTAGTCAGGTGCCCCATGTCTAGTCCAGAAAATACTATATTAGATTTCCCATCACTGAGACAAAATACTCAACATCCACAACTTAAAGCAGGAGAGGCTTTAATTGACTTATGGCTTTGGGGTATTCAGTTCTTGGTCAGTTGGTTTCCAAGGCAGAAATGGAGTGGAGGAAAGTCCGGTGGAGGAAGGCTGCATACCTCACAGCAGCCTGGAAGAGGAGCCAGGGAAGGGAGGAGGCGGGGAGGGAGATAAACCCCCGCAAAGGCACACTGCTGGCGACACATCTCTTCCAGCCAGATCCTGCCTCCCAACAGCGCATTTACCTAAGAACTTATCAACAGATCTACAGATGAGTATAGTATCCCCACAACCCCATTCTAAATTCCCCACCTCTGAACACATAAGAATTTTAGGTGACATCCTAGGGCTAAATCAAAACACTTGCTTTGGTTGCAGCAGGAGTGAATTGCAGACCTATCTCAGTTGACTCTGCCTTGCCCCTCTGGATGAGTCCACACTTCTGTAGTCTTCCTCCTTCAGGTTCTCAATGGGCCCCTCTGCTACCTATGACCAAACAGAAAGTCTGACACAGCCCATGTGTGAATCTGCCCTTTTTCATTTATCATACCCTTGATGGGTTCAGCCTATGGACTGTTTCTCCTGATGCTGCTGCAGCGTAAGTCCTAATAAAGCCTCCTGCAGATGGGATATTCTTGCCTATTTGTGATTTCTATTTAAAGTAGGGCAAGCTGAGCTGGTACACCAGAAGCAGGTCACACCAGGGGCTGCTGACACGAAAAGGTGCTGAAGGGGCCAGCAGCAGAGAAGGATGAAGAGCAATGAGGCATAGCTGGGCGTCATCACCTCAGCTCACTGTAAGAGCTCCTAAGATTTGCTAGTAGTTGCTGGTTCCAAACAGTAAGAAGGGCCCAACGCTAAACGAGCTGCTAGCTGCTGGCATTCAAAGCCCCAAGGTGTTAACATTTTGTCAGTGTGCACTATCTATACAAATTAAGCAAGGATTCTCAGCTGATTAGTAACATACTGGGAGCTGGTACAACAGCGCGTCTCTTTTGAGGACCTTGAAGAAGAGGGTGGACAATGATGACAGTTGTTAGCAGGTTCAAGAACCAGCCCACATGTGATTTCCATTTATGTGTGTCCCATTAGCCGGGGACAGCAGGACAAATTTCTGAACAAACAACAGGAAACAATGTGTAAATTCATTTACAAAAACTGTTTGAGAGGGGAGTTGTGGCACACGCCTATAATCCCAGCACTTGAGAGGCTGAGGCAAGACGGGGTGACATAGTGAGTTCAAGGCCAGCCTGAACCACATAATGAGACCCTGTCTCAAAAAACTAAACCAAATCATACCAAACCAAACCAAAGGAAAGCAAAACAACAACAACAAAAGATATGACCTTGCTTTATGCCAGGCGTGGTGGTACAAACCTATAATCCCAGATCTTGGGAGGCTGAGGTAGGAGAAGTACCATGAGTTTGAAGGCAGCCTGGGCTACACCGTGAGTTCAAGGCCAGCCTGAACTATACAGTGAGACCCTGTCTTAAAAACAGACAGATAAACAGGTCAGAGGGAAACAACGCTGGCTGGGAAGGCTGGAAAGCAGTGTCCGAGGACAAACAGAATGAACGTTTCTCATAAGATTTCAGCGAAATGTGAAAGGAATAAAGAGATCCAAATGCGTGGGTTTCATCTCTAAAACCCATTAAATGAAGTGCAGTTGAGTTAGGAGATAAATTAACGAATAACAAGCAGGTAGAAGCATGTATAGTCCCAGCAGCCCCAACTACTACTGGGAAGGCTGTGGCAGAAACCATCTGAACCAAAGAGTTTGAGGACAGGGTGGGCACCTTAGAGAGATCCCAACTCCAAAGGATAACGGAATAAGGGTACAGCTCAGTGATACAATAAATGCGTATGCCAGGCCCTGAGTTGGAGCCCCAGCACAGCAAAGCAAACAAGTAATACATATTTAGCAGACCCCAAGGAAAGAGGGAGGAACAGGTATGGCAGACCGGAGAAATGGGGTGATGTGCTTTTTTTTTTTTTTTTGCGGTACTGGGGATCGAACTCAGGACCCTGCGCTTCCTAGGCAAGCGCTTATTCCACTGAGCTATATCCCCAGCCCGGTGATGTGCTTTTAGCTGGTGCCAGAACACGCAGGAGGAAATACAGAATGAGTTACAGAAATTCAAAACGTCAAGTTCAAATTGGACCTGACTCTCCCAGCCCCCAACCTCCGGTCAGCAAAAGTGCTACTGTCGGCAAGGAGCTCAGCTCTTAGCAGGAAACTCAGCTCAGTGCTGAAGTTGTCATTGGCAAGCGCAGGAAAGGAAATAAGATAGGAGAAGGAAGTGTGCAAGTCCTGGGGACACCTGGAGATGCCTGAAAATTCACAATGGACACTTCAAAGGATTCTGTCCACTGAGATGGAAGACTGCCAGAGAACTTTGACCACAGATGTTCATTGAGATCTTTCTACCTAATGTCCTCTACATTCTCTCCATCCCTATAAAAGGGACACACTTCTCTTTGTTCGGGTAGACAGTCTTACCGCATTCTCTGCCTGAACCCATGCCATGTTGCCTTTACACAAGCCTGGTGGTCTTGGCTATATATGTTACACAGAGAAGTAGGTCTCACAGAGATCCAATTTCCTGAAAGCATTAGTTTCTTTCTAACCCAACAAGGATCTGAGCCATTGATCCTTTCACCTTCACTGCCCTCAGAAGCTGGTGGGCTTGTTACCCTTTTTAATAGACAGATAAACGGGGGAAGTGCTTGCCTAGGGCACAGTGCTAGGAAGTGGCAGAGTTGAGACTTCAACTGTACCATGTGGGTCCCCTCCTCCACAGCAAGGCACAGGTGCCTGTCCCGTCAGGGACATGAGCCATCCCCCTCAGGGAAGAACTGAAGGAGCCCAGGCCCGGGAGCCTCAGAGAAAACCAGCTCCACAGTCTTTGCCTGAGAACACCACAGCTTGCCAGAGGGTGGAATTATGTTCATCTGGTCTATTTCTTTTATTAGCCGACTTTAAAAATAACAACACATTATCCCAGCCACTCAAGAGGCTGAGGTGGGAGAATTGCTACAGTCCCTGAATTCAAGACCAGCCTGGGCAACATAACAAGGGCCCATCTCTAAACAAACAAAAAAGCACACTAACTCAGCCTCTTCTGAGGAAGTTCTTACAGGAAAGGTGTTCTTCTTGTGAGAAAGTATTTAGATTTCCAAATTAACAAAACCTTATTCATCTACAGATGAACACTTTGACGGTGACTGAGAAGTGGGCCTTCAAATCCTCCTCAAGCCCAGAGGTCTGGGATCAGAGTAGCGCAATAACCCTAGCCAGCCGGTGTTGGGGACCACTACAAAGTGGCTCTGAGCAGGACTTAATATTAACCAACTGGCTTTCCGCATTTACTTGTAAGTTGTCTGAAGCTCAGGCACCTTTCTCGCAAGATAAGACCGCAGCTGGGGGTGTCTGGCTCCAACCCGTTAGCCACAGAGACTTGCAGCTGCAGGCTGCACACTCCTACAATAAATACCAACCTGAAGATAAGGCAGTTCTCCTAATTGACATAATTTACTACTTGGGAAAATTCTCCCAAGGTCCCAGTGAGATTCCCACATTTTCTTGAGTCTCCTCTTCCTTTGTTTGAAAACCAAATAAACACGACTAAACCCAGAGAATAAGCTGTAAGAGTTACGCCCTCCTGGGGGCCTAAACTCATTTTCATCATCTCGTTTATTTAAGCCTGCAGCCATCCACTCGCTTGGGAGATTGCAGGCCTGATCAGCCTGCAATAACTTAGGGTTATTTAACCTGGTTTTCAATAAGCTGGAAGGTGTCCAGCTGGGCCACGATGCCAGCGTAGGTGACAAGATCTGAAGGACAGGACCCAGGTGGCCAGGCTCTAGCTTGCATCACTAGTGGACTTTGATGCTACCCTGTGATCATTTACCCAGGAAGTTCCAAGAATACACAAACAATTACGCTCAACTGGGGCCTCAGAAAACCTGTTGATTTTTTGTTTTTGATTTTGCTGTGTTGGAGACTGATCTCATGGCCCTGTGTATGCTAGGCAAGCACCATACCATCGAGCTATGCCATCAACCCAGGCCTCAAGGAATCCTGATACTCATACTAAACAAACAGATAAATAACTAATGTTTTAAAATAGACTATCTAAAAATTTCCTGCAATTAATGTTAAACTTCTCAGAGTATGTTCCCCTCACATTTCTGTTCAAATGAGTTTATATTTCCAAAATGACAGAAGGAAACATATTTACATGTGCTGTTAATGATGGAAGAAGGTGTATGTTATCGTTTGCGGCTTATTTTTGAAGGGAGAATAATATAATACAGGACACATATTTTATATGATTATATATAATAGTCACCCAAAGAATGATATACAAGAGAGTGCAGGAAATCTGTTCACATACTAAGACTAAGGAACCTAGCCAAGGGCCTGGATCCCATGGAAATGTTCTACATGAGTCCAGCTTGAGGACCTAGAGCTCATAACAATGCCTCCCACGAATCCAACTGGAGGCCCAGAGCCCATAAAAATATCTCATGCAGGCTTGTTTCATGGATCTGCACTGCAAAGGCCCAAAAGTCAGTGGTGCAATCTAGGAAGTATGTGCCAGCAGGATGAAGGATCTGTGCTAGCAGGCTGAGGAATCTGCACAGGAGCCAGGAAGCGACATTCAGAAGCACCAAAGCTCCCCTGAAAGTCACCACAGCCATTCTCAGCAACAGTGAGATCCTGAGCTCCTCTGATGATCAAGATGGCCGAGTTCCCAGGAAATTGGCAGTGCACCATCTTCCCATCTGGAGCCAGGAAATGATGCTCAAAGTGAGGACCAAAGCTCCCCCAAAATGAACCAAAGGCATTCTCATTGCCAGTGAGGTCCCAAACTCCTTGGAGGATGAAAACAACCAAGTTCATCTGGAAAGCCAGCATGATGAGCTCCTCCAACAGCACCCACAGCTCCTTACTGCTTCTACCAGCTCCCAACAACCTCTCTCAGCTCCCAGCAGCCTTTCTCAGTTCCCAATAGCCCTCTCCAGTCCCAAAAGCCTTTCTTCTGCTTCTCTAGTTCTGCCTCTTATGCTGCTGGCAACAATCCCTACATGGGCCTCCCACACCCAGCACCATGCTTACTCAGTTCAGCTGGGGATTATAAGCTGACCACCAGTTATCAATCCACTACAGTGTGGTATCCTTAATTTATAAAGCATGGATCCACATCAAGAGGAAACGAAGAAGCAACTGAAAAGAAAAATGAGCACAAAATAGGTTTATCAATTTGCAAAATGAAAATACCTTTAAGGAGAAAACATTCACTTTCAAATCCAAAAGCCATCAGCTAAAACAGGATGTAATTTAGAATTTTATCAATCAAACTGAGCAACTTTAATGAATTCTTTTGTTGTCAAACTCAGTGATGAGGGGGATCATGCCCTCTGCACCATTCTGATAAAATAATGAATATGCTGGCAACTCTTTTTTGAAAGTTATCTGACAAAAATACATGGTGCATGTGTATGCAGGAACACAGCTCCATGCATTCACATAAATGCCGTCACACTCCCAGGAATCCATCCCAAGATGATGGATTTACACAAATTTGAGAAGATTTAAATAGAAACCATGGGAATTTCCAACAACAGAGAACTGGGAGACTCCTTGTAGCCATGCAGTAGAAAGGTAGGTGCTTTCCAAGTGCAGTAACTGATCTGCCAAATTAACTGACGTTTCCACTCTCCTACTTCTGAGAGTGGACCAGACTCTCATGGACAATCTGCATATCTGTGCTCTGAAAAGCTCAACACATGCCATCCAAGACTCAGCCACATTCACTGCAAACACCTCTGTATGCCAGTTGTATCTATTCTACTTCTGAGAGTGGACCAGACTCTCATGGACAATCTGCATATCTGTGCTCTGAAAAGCTCAACACATGCCATCCAAGACTCAGCCACATTCACTGCAAACACCTCTGTATGCCAGTTGTATCTATTATCAAAAGCCTAGAGACATGTACAAACACGAGGAGGTAGATATTCAGTGCCCGTGTGTGTCTCTTCATTCCTTATCCATGCTATAGAAATCAAGACAGGATATTCTGGATTTGAGTTGTGCAAGAAACAAGTTAGGTGGCCCTGCTCGCCAAGAAAGTCCAAAGATTAAAGAATGGAAATACACTGGTTTGCATTTAAAATGAAGTATTTAGGTATGCATCATCTTAAATAATTTCCCATTTTAACTGGCTTTTAAATAATAAGCACATGTAATCCCTCAGCATATCAAATAAACAAAGAGCTGCTAAAAACCTGATAGGAATAATTGACAGACATGGAGAAATAGTGATAACACATGAAAGTAAAAAGATTAGAAATGGAACATACAGTATGCTCACCTCTTTGTGAAATGTGCTTTTATTATGCAAGCTAAATACAAATCCAAAAAGGAATATATTACAAGATCCTGAAAATCCCTCCAAGATAGATAGTAACTAGCAGACAATTTTATTTTATATTCTTCATTTTGATTTTGTAGAATTTGTGAAATTTTCTCTGACTTACTTTCATAATCAAAAGAGATACTTAAAATCCTGAATATTTGTTTTAGTAATTGTGGGAATCCTCCTGGACAGATTATCAAAAAGGGATTGAGACCGAAGCCCCTGAGTGTAATAGGAGGTCACGGAGGTCATTCAATAAAGTAAATATTCAGACTTTCTGCTGAGGAGAGACAACAGTCCTACAGAACGAACCTGGGAATGATGGGATGAATTTCCTGGGTGGAATGTGCCACAAAGGAGCAAGGAGCCCACGGCACCCCTGTTGCCTTGGCTTGAGTGACATCCAGAGAGGAAGGCAGGCAGGACAGAGCACGGGAAAGCTCTGAACATAGAAAGGGGCAATACCTGTGAGCCTACAAACTTGTAGGTCCTGGAGAAGCCAAGTTGTCTCCTCTTCATTTTCTTCCCTCTTTTAAGTGAATTGAGGCTTGTTTTATTTTATATTTTATTTCATTATTTTGTGGAGATGGAGTCTTGCAGTGTTGCCAAGGCTTGTCTCAAATCCGGGGCCTCAAGTGATGCTTCTGACTCTGCTCCCCAACTAGCAGGGACTTCAGATCAGCAAGCCCCCTGCTGAGCCTCATTTCTTCCTTCTTTCCTTCATCAGATTTTTCTGACTCCGTTTGAAACCCATAAACTGGAAATCTGCCAGAACTGAGCGATCTAACCACCAGAAGGCAGCGCAAGGCCATAGTTTTGTCTAAAAATCGGACCTTCATTTTGTTTGAGGCGCAGGTTTCACTATGTGGCCCAGGCTGGCCTCAAACTCACGACCCTCCTGCCTCAGTTTCCCAAGTACATAAATGGGATTATAGGCTTGTGCCACCATGCCGGCAAAGTCAGGAGATCTTAATCAGCTGGTCTCTCCTTCCCAATCCTATCTGCACTTTAGAATCATCTGGGGGAGTTTTGTTTGCTTTGAAACAAAGTCTGGAAGTGTTACCCAGGCTGAACTTGAACTCCTGGGCTCACATAAACCTCCTGCCTCAGGGTCTCAAGTTGCTTGGACTACAGGTGCATACCACCCCACCTGGCTGGAGTAGGATTACAGGTATGTGAGCTCTGCACTAAGCCAATAGCACTATCTATCCCTAGAATGGAGCACAGGGCTTGCTACGTACAAGTTTCCTGAGTGATTCTGGCACAAACAGAGAGTTGATGAGAAGCACTGATGGAGGATACTGAATCTGAGCCTTAGGAAGATGCCCTGCCCTGCCCTGTCCTGTAAAGGCACCAAGCATGGTGGAACATGCCTGTAATCCCAGCTACTTGAAAGGCTGAGGCAATCACGGCAATTCAGTGAGAACTTGTCTCAAAATAAAGAGGCATGGGGAGGCAGTTCACTGGTAGAGAGTGCTGGGTTCAATTCCCGGGACCACAGAGCCAAAACGAAAATACTGTGAAGGCCTTTAGGATCACTTAATCTAGCTCACTGGTTCCCACTTCATAGCTGCTGGAGGAAGAGAAGGCTTAGGGCTCACTCCTCAGAGCTCAGGGTTTCCTTCCCTTCTCCAGTGTGGGAGAATTCCAGGCTGACCTGCAAAAATCAACTGGAAAACAGTGCCACCCCTGTATGTGCTAAACTTAAGGCCCATGTCCTCCAGAGGACGGAGAGAGGAAGTGAGAACTCCATCTAGGACTTCCTGGGGATGAGGCAGGGTGGAAGACTGGTTGGATTTCACTGGACCCTGAATGGTGAGGCTACATCTCAAACCAGAAGATCAGCATACGTCATGGGCATCAGTGAGGCCCCTGATACTAGAAGCCGTGGGACCTGCTACTGTAGTGACAGCACGGAGCACGTGGATACTGACTTGATAACCAGTCGGAGGAACCAGGGCCTATGAAATTTTTTGGGTTTTAACCTGCATTTAGTGAGAAACCTGGAAAGGGATTGAGCCTGGGAAGAACACAGGCCAACTGGGCCTTAGGAAGATGCCCTGCCCTGCCCTGTAAAGGCACCAAGCATGGTGGAACATGCCTGTAATCCCAGCTACTCGAAAGGCTGAGGCAATCATGGCAATTCACTGAGAACTTGTCTCAAAATAAAAAGGCATGGGGAGGTAGTTCAATCAAATTCTCAGGAAGCACATATTTCTCTCAAACACAGGTGAATGCTGAGCATCCAGCTTTTCCTCAGTACAAACTGATGCCTCGCACAAAATTACATGTCTCTGAATTTTAGGTCTGTCCACCAAAGAGATTTACAAAGAAGGGATGGGATTGGCCCCTGACCATCTTGTACCTTCTCTATTCTATTTTGTATTTTTTTTTGTACCGGGAATTGAACCCAGGGCCTCATGCTTGCCAGGCAGGTGCTGTACCACTGAGCTACATCCCTGGCCTAACTTCTCATTTGTGTCATGCATGCGTCTGTCATTTATAATTTGTGAAGTGAAGAGCCAGCAGCAGCACTAGTACTTCGTGCAGCCATCTACAGTTAGTATTGAGATGTGAACTGTATTTTTGGGTTATTTACCGGTGTTATTTACATACTTCATGGTAATATAAATGTGTGTATATTGAAACTGTGCAAAATGAGAGCTGCTTATATGTATGCATATGTATTTATAAATATAATGTAGTGTGTGCACAATTTATGTGTATTGTGTACATATAATACACACATACATACATACATACATATATCATTTATGTGGTGTGTACACACTCAAAACATACAATCATGGGTCACTTGATGGAATACATGCTAAGAAATGCATGATTTCATTCAGCGCACCTCACTCACAGGCACGCACTCCCACACACCGGGGCCGTCAGGTGCAGCTTAGCATTCCTGGTCCAGACCTGTGCAGCACATCCCTGCACCAACATGTGGGCAGCTGTGCATGTGAGTGAGTGCGTGTGCACTGAACACACCTAAACATAGCCACAAGATGGGGAAGCCCAGGGTGGAAGCTGAGAAGTGGTGTCCAGTGTGGGACATCACCGTGGATGGAGCTCACAGAGCTGGAGCTGCTCTGGCTGAGCCAGGGAGTGAGTGGCTGGTGAACCTGAAGGTCAAGGACACAGTTGTACACTTCTTAAGCACTGTCACTTAGGCTGTGCTGAACTTGCTTTGTTTTTTCAATTAGATTACTAATTTAGCTTACTGTATCTTTTTTTAACTTTATAAACCTTGAAATGTTTAAAACTCTTTGGTTCTTGTAATAACAACATAAAAAGCAAAGATAGGCCAGTTGTGGTGACACAAAGCCGGTGATCCCATAAGTCTGAGAAGCTGAGGCGATAGAATCACAAGTTAGATTCTAGCCCAGGAAATTAAAGTGACTGAGCAAGACTCTCAAAATAAATCTGAAAGAGCTGGAGAGGTAGCTCAGTGTGAAGTACCCAGGTTCAACACCAGTACCACCAAAAAAAAAAAAAAAGCAATGACCAAACACAGACATATAGCTGTATATTTTCTTTCATTATATTCTTAGCCTATATGTTTTTTTTCTAGTTTTAAAATTTCTATTTACTTTTTAAAGTGTTTTTATGTTGTTGTTGAAAAATAAGATACAAACATTGTGCACCATGCACCATGCCTCAGCCTCCACAGGGTCAGGGCTATCAATACCCACCCCTCCGCCTTTCCATAGTTTGTCCCACTACAGGGTTGTTAGGGCATTAACATGCATGGAGCTGCTACCTCCTCCAAAAACAAGAGCTTCTTTTGGAATCTTCTCCAAGGACCTTCCTGGGGCTGTTTAATAAGCAGAAATAGTACATTCTAAAGTAATGATAAAATTATAGAATAGTACAGTAAATATACACCAGTAACATCACCACATATCATTAAATATTGTGCATAATTGTACTTCCTATGCTTTCATATGACAATAGACTTGTTATATTTATAAACAGTAGATTTGTGTATACCAGCAACAGCACAAACACAGGAGTAATACATTGTGCTGTGTTAGAATGGCTATGACTTCCTTAGGCCGTAACATTTTTCAGCTACCTTATAACCTTTTTTTTTTTTTTGGAAACAAGGCCTTGCTCTGTAGTCAGGTTGGCCTTGAACTCACTGTGTGGGCTGGCCTTGCACTCATGGTGAGCCTCCTGCCTCAGCCTCCTAAGTGCAAAGACTACAGGTGTGCACCACCACACTCAGCTTTGTATTATAATCTTACAGTACCACGGTCATATAGACAGTCTGTCTGTTGCCTGAAATATTATGCAGTATATCTCTCTTTGTCTCTTTCTCTTTCCCTCTCCATCTCCTTCTTCCCCCTCCCTCCCTCTCTCTACCCCTCTCTTTCTCTCTCTCTCTCTCTCTCTCTCTCATACACACACACTCTAAAGAAGTGAAAAACCTGAAAACTGGCCATCGCAAGTACAACAGCTATAATTCTAGACTGCTATCAAATGTAAAATGCTACCACTACTTCCCAAAAACAGTTGGGAAGTTTCTAATACAATGAAACAATCCTAAAGGCTGGCTATTCCACTTGTGGGGTACTCAAAAAAAGTGATAAATAAATGTCCACACACACACTTCTATATGAATGTGCAGAGCATTTTTTATCCATAATAGCCAAGATGTGGAACAGCTGTTTTACACCAGCAGGCAAGGGGATAAACTGTGCTGTATCTATTGCAGGGGATTCTACTCAGCCGCGGGAAACCTCTCGGGTTGATAGTTGTAGGGTGGATTACATGGGTACCCATGTTTGCCAGGCATCATCTGACTTTGCACTGAAAATGGGCGCATTTTAATCCCAAATTATACTTCATTAGAGTTAACTTTTAAAAGTCCACTGTCCCAGCGTGATTTCATGTGCTCAAAAATGACTCCAGCAGGGGGACAAAAAGGTGGAGGAAGAGAGGCGACAGGGGACGGGGAAGAGGATGAGAAAGGACCAAAGGTGTGTTATGTACACGAACCAGCTCCTCGCCACGAATGCAGTTATTATGTGATGGGAAACTAGCTCCTGGCCTCTTGGTTGCCAGGTTGGCTGAGTTGGTCTCTCGGGAACTGGAGAGTGGAAACAAAGACACAGGAGATAAGAGTAGGAAAATTTTGTTCAAAGAAAGCTCCTGGGAGATAGGAGGGGGCCTGAAAGCGCGTTGCTCCTGATGGTCTTTGACCAGGTGTAACTTACACACAGAAACATAACGTGGGTAACTACGGGTTGAATTCTAATCAACCTGCAGGATTACAAGCATAGTAGCTTAGCTAATATTGATCCAATCAGGAAGCAAATCACGTAACTTTAGCTCTACAGCTTCTAAAGTATACTGAAAGATCAGAAGCATTTTGGGAAGGGATAGGAGTCTGTATCAGGGCGGTCTGATCACCCATCTATGCGTCTGACATCTATGCATCTGACACCTTATCGAGGCTCAGGTCCTAGGCGGGGCTAATTACAGCACAGTCTCCAGCCGCCGTCATCTGTCTCCAGGGAGACTGTGGGCCTGACTCTTTTTCAGTCCGTCACCAGCCACAGTTCTGAGGGAGCTCATCTTCTGCATTGACTCCTTCAGAATCCTAGACTTGTGGCCTCCTTATGCAAACACCAAGCCCATTCATAGCCCCAGTGAGACTCCATAGGAGCAGGTCGTGGATCTGCAGGGTGGGGTGTCATTCGGTGTCCTTGTACTGCTGCTTTAGCTCCCAAGTCCTCCCATCACAACTCCCGAAGCTCTGCAGCAGGCTTCTGAGAAGCAGTCTGCCTTTGGGAGCCCTGGTAATCGAGTGGGTGCTTGGACAGCACCCCAGACCATGATTTGGGGCCTGCAGCCTCACAGAGAGAAATCTTGGTACCCAGAAGCAGCTCTTTCTCCGCTCCTTCCGGCCTTGTCTTTCCAGCTACCAGCCACAGGGACTCAAGAGAAAGTAGCTCCATCCAGAGCTCCACTCCCCAGCTCCCAGAGACACTCGGCAGAGTCTTCCTGTGCTCAGATCTCTTTTTTTTTTTTTTTTTTTTTTTGTGGTACCGGGCGGGGATCGAACTCAGGACCCTGCGCTTGCTAGGCAAGCGCTTATTCCACTGAGCCATATCCCCAGCCCCGTGTGCTCAGATCTCTGTCACTGTCCACTCTCAGCACCAGGTGAGGGTTCCCAGCTCCTGCACTAGGATCTTCTGTGGTTCAGAGATGGACTTGGGTTTCCCCAGGGATGCATAGTGGAATCCGACAGGCCAACCTACTGCAAGGCACGCAGCCTCATCAGCATGCTAGAAAGATCCCAGCTCCCATCTGTGCACGAGGACCACCTCCTCCTCTGGGGGACATCATGGATCTCTATCACTTCAACTTTGGTATCTATTCTGTTTTCCCTTGAAGGGACTCTTCCCGGGGTCTAACTTGGCCTAAGAGAGACAAACGCTCTGCATGCTGAGACATTGAATGACACCCAACTTACCAGAGTCAAGTCAGATTTGTGGTTTAAAAGAACCAGCATTCAACATTAAAGAAGGTCACCTCCACTTGTGACCTTGGAATGAAATACCTGCCTATTTCCAGTACTAGTTATGGACTAGAATGTCCTGTGACAAACACAACGCATTGAAGTAAGCTTTCAATGGCCCACATTTTTTAAGCTCTCTAAGTAATTATCAGTTCAACCAGGCTGGTAAAGCACAGGATTGGCACCTGGCTAGGCTCTCCTGCTCTGTGGGCCTCAGCAGCATGGGCAGGAGCACCAAGATTTAAAGAAAGCATCTGGCTCAAAGGACGTCACGCATTCACCATTTGTCTTTGGCGCAAAGTGCACCCTGGGCAGAGCTGGTGATGAAAGTGGGAGATGAAGCTAGGGCAGAAAAGCTCACGTGGTCCCGTGTGCCCCGGGAAGAGCTGGAGTTGCAGCAAATGGCCCCAAGTTTCACCCCAGGTCTCCTCGCCCCTCCCAGGGGAGAAGTAGCTGGGCTGCACATTCAGAGCCTTATGCAGTTCTCTGTATCTTCTTCCCATTGCAGATGGAAAGACAGACCAGGGAAGTGTCTCCTTGGGGAGCATTCAGAAGAACAGTCATAACAGTTTCTGTGGCCCTGCACGCAGAAAAATACAGCGTGAATGAGATCCCTGTTCAAAATGCCACTGTAGCACGTTCTACCTGGGAATCACTTCAGCGGAGTCATTGGCAAGGCCTGGGGAACACGTTTCTTTCATGGTTCCCTGAGAACCGGGCAGGGGGTGATCAGGACCTCAGTCCCTTTCTCCGATGCTCAGAGACTGGGTTTTCCCACCACAAACATACAGCGTGCTTGGACCCGGATGCTGCCAGAGGTGTGAGGAGGAGGAGGGTGGGACAGCCAACCAAGGGAGCAGAAGATGAGTGGGTCCGAGACCACCAAAGCCCAGTGGACCTTGAAGTGAAAGCCGATGAACTCGGGCACCAAGGTGAGGACGTTTTCTCCAGCTACATCCAGCCTCACTTCTGCAGGCAGGAGTAGAGGGCAAAGACGGGATCTTGGCCAGGTTGCCGTTTTCTGGATAAGCTCAAGGGAGAGAGCTGTGGGCTGTGAGAGAGACCAATACAGCGACAGGACTGAAAAGGTGTAACAAGCCACGCACACAAATTAAAGTTGGTAAAATGACCCACTAGTGGGCATCAAAGGGCCCCTTCATCCTGGAGACGGTGGGCACTGCGTGGGTGAAAAGGAGTGTCCACGCACCGATGCTGCCCAGCGCACTCCCCGGCAGCGCTGAGCTGAGCACCTGCGGCTGCTCCACTTCACCTAGCTCGCCTCTCTTCACCCCCAACCCTGGCCTTTCCAGTCCCCCAGCAGTCCCTGCACTCCAGGCTGCTCCCGACTGCACAGAGACACCTGTCTGCTAACTATGCTCCTGCGGGGCCATATCCTCCCCCACCGCTGGAACATTTTCATCAGTGTATAAATAAGCTCGAGTCTCATCTACCTTGAAACACCAAGCCAAACCTTGACCGTCTCATGTCTCGCACGCTGTTATTTTTTGTCTGGATGTCCCCCCAAATCCTCGTGCCATCATGGGGAGGGCTTCTAGAATTTGTGATTGACCCATGATCCGATGCTGGGATTATGGATGTGAGGGCTACACTCGTCCTGGGGTGGATAGTTTGCATATAACGTAAGGGAGAGAAAGAGGCTGCCTGCTGCTGCTCCTCCCTTTTGCTGCTTTTGCTGTCTTCTGCCGCCATGAGCTGTTGCCCTCTGCCATGTGCCATGCTGCCTTGGAGGCAGCCAAGTATGGACTGAAACCTCCATGAACTGTGATCTAAATAAACCTTTCCTTCCTTAACTTTGGGCGTTGGGTATTTTGTCTCAGCAACGAGAGAAAAGTAACCAAAACACAGGCCAAGCTATCTTCCTGTGCTGGGATATTGAGCAAGACATTTTCACATTCTGTGCCTAAAGCTGGAGGTTTGATGCTGGGCTGACCCTGCCCTGACCAAACCGGTACCCCTGGCGCCAACTGCCTGCTGAACATGATTGCCCCGACATCTCATGTGCTTCAAAGCTGAGCTTCTCCCCTCACAGATTCGAGCTGCACGGAGAAAGAGCATCTATCTCTGTTCTGTGAATTTCGACTCCCCCGTTAGTTCGAACGATCTGGGGTGGATGGGTGTGTGATGGAAGAGCTCAAATTGGCCCAAGCCCCAGCAAAGATCCAACTTGTTTTCTCTATTCAGAGGCCCCCCAGCCTTTGCACATTCTTGGCCTACATTCTCAAAAGAGTGAGCTGCAGTGCCCAGGTGCCCCTGCCAAAGGCGTGAGGAGGAGGAGGGTGGGACAGCCAACCAAGGGAGCAGAAGATGAGTGGGTCTGAGACCACCAAAGCCCAGTGGACCTTGAAGTGAAAGCCGATGAACTCGGGCACCAAGGTGAGGACATTTGTGTGCGCCTGGCTGCAGCTGTACCCTGCCGTCACGTGTTCCTTCACCCACAACTGGGCAGCTCTGTGCCTCCTCCTTTTTGCCCTCTCTGCAGGCTCTTGAAGGGGCTTATGGGCCCCTGAGTTATAGGACTGCACAGACATGGAGTCAAGTTCCAACTCCACACCTGTCTGACTGAGCAACGCTTCGCCTGTGCCTTACTGTCTAGGATCCTCATTTTCCTCATCTGTGAACTGGAGGCGACAATAGCGCCTCACGAGATGCACAGGAATTAGTGAGAGGACACACTCGTGTGCTCAGTGTGTGATCCCTGATGCCATCCTGACCCCATTTTACTTCTTTAAACCTTGCTCTCCCCCAAAACTTCAGGATGCTGCGAACAGCCTCTTCCCCGCAGTGCGCGGAGAGCTGCCTAACGCTCGTTATGTACTGAGCAAGTCTCCTGTATTTCACGGGATGTGGCTTTCCCCGTAGATACCATTACAGTGCCTACTTCACAGGAGGAAACATTAAGCAACAGAAAAGTCAGCAAAGGCCCGAGGATATTGGTCAATAAGAGACAGAACCAGTCTTTAAATCCAAACACCTTGATTCACGTCTCTATGCCGTTTTCCACTCCTCCATTCTACCTCTGGTTCTCTCAGGCAAGGATTCTCAAACCTTGGGCTACAGGCTGAGGGTAGTTCTGGTCCATGGCCTGCTAGGAACCAGCCACACAACAGGATGTGAGCATGGGCAAGCAGGGGAAGTCACACCTGCATTTGCAGTGACTCCCCATCTCTCGGATTGCTGTCTGAGCCCCAGCTCCTGTCAGATCAATGGCAGCATGAGATTCTCATGGTAACGCAAAGCGTCCTGTGAACAGCACATGTGAAGGATATAGGTTGTGTGCTCCTTTGAATCATCCTGAACCCTCTCCCCACAGATTGTGTTTAATAAAACCAGCTCCTGGAGCCAAAACTGTAGAGGGCCACTGTTGCTCAGGATAGGGGCTGGGTCTTTGGCCCCACTTTAGCCATTCTCTCCCTAATTCATTTATCCACAAAGATCTGTGCATTTATTTTCCAAACCTTGGTTCCCAACTGGCCTCCCACTTCTACATTTGCCTTCAATTTCCCGCAGGCTGCTAGTCCTAGCCACCTCTTCCTGAGGCCCTGTCTTCAATCCAGAGTCAGAGAGCCCCAAGACTACTTCAGGACCTATCCACAACTTTGCAGCTGTGTGAAAACATTTCTCTCAGTCAGCCCTTCAGGGTAATTGCTGAAGGGCTTGACTGTTTTCTGTATCAAGACTGAAGGCACAACCCCATGTTCACACTGCAGCCGTCTCACTGCTTCAAGCAGAGCAGAAGCAGATTAAACTCTCTCACAGATCATATCTTCTCCACATTTCTTTATGTCTCTTCAGGGAACTATTATGCATTACTTCTTATCCTTGCCTCATGTCTGGTCTCTGTACACCCCAGCCCACGTCTCTGGACAGAGCTGCTTCCCAACTGTCTCTCAGATTCTTCACAACCTCCACATTCCAATGGCCCAACTGCCATCCCAGGCCACTGCCGTCCTTCCTGACTAGACCACTTCCCAACTGGCTATTCTGTCTTTCCCTCTACTTTTAAAAATTGACTCTGATAACCTAACACATGGCAATTTAAAAACCCAACACACATACGCCCTGACCTAGCTGTAGGATACCTTTCATTCAGATGAGAAGCTGCAGTGAAAAGATAGAGATCTTGACAAAGGAAGGGCTTTTGCATTCAGCTCCAAGAGGGCCTCTTAAACATTGTCTCCTAGTTTTCATGCTAATATGTAGTTTCTTGCCACACTGTTTCAGAGTTAGTTGGTGTGACCATCCAATATGGCAGAAGTGATGGTACACGTCGCTTCTAAGGTTAGATCGTAGAAGCTACAGGAGCCTCTGTTCCCAGCCCCTGGAAAATGAGTGTGAGGGGAGAGAGCAGCCACGTTGTGAGGTCACTCAGACAGCCCTTGAGGTGAGGAGAAACTGAAGCGTTCTGCAGAAAACCATGTCACATGAGCCATGTTGCTTGGAAGGAGATCCCCTAGTTCTAGTCAAGCCATTTGCTGACTGCATCCCTGAGAGTAATTTGTCCCAGCCTCATAGGAGACCCTGAGGCAGACTCACCCCGTTTCAGCTGCTCTCAGCTTCTTGGCCCTCAGAAACTGTGTGACATAAATGTTTGTTACTTTAAACATAAGATTTGGGGGTAACTTGATGCAGCAGTAGGTCACTAATATGGAAAACATGGTCTGTTTGTTTATTTCAGCATTTACCACAACTCGTACGAGCTGGTATTTGGGTCAGGTAGGGTCCTAGGTGCTGGGAGTGGAGGAGGGAACAAAACTCTTTGCTATCACAGAGTTTTTACCCTAGTTCAGAGAGGTAGATGATGCAGAACAAAACAGTAAGATATGTCAGAGGGTGCTTAATACTATGCAGAAAAATGCCTGTTACCAGAGATGGGCTCTTTGGGCATGAAAGTGATATAAATAAGAACAGCCAAATGTTATGAATGTACAGGCAAGGCTTTATTGGGATTACCTTGAGCTGTGTGACTTCAGTAGCTGAAGAGAGCTAGCACTGATGAAAAGAGAACAGCCTGATCTGCAGGAAGGAAAGCAATTTCCCCTGGTGAGGTGCATGGTTGCAAAAGGTGTTTTATTTTTGTGCAAGACTTAGTCCAGTGCCTGCCTGGCAAGCACAAGGTCCTGAGTTCAATTCCTGATCAAAAAAAAAAAAAAGATTCAGTCCAATGGGCAGTCACTGTCAATTTGCCCTAGGAATATTTGAGTTCTTCTTGTGGCTGGCACTGTCAATCTGTGCAAGCATCCTGTCCCCAGCCTTGTGGACTTGGCCCTGGATAAAGCTGAAAGACCTCAGGTGCCAGAGGTGTTGTAGCTGCTAAAGAAGCACAAGAGGAAGGGTAGGAAAAAGAAAAGAGACAAAGACACACACACACACACACACACACACACACACGCACACACACACACAGCACACATAGCAGCACCAATGGACACTCAACATGTCTGTATGATGAACCCAGTAGAAGCTTACTGCTGTGTCCCGCACATCTCTCAAAGTTCCTGGGGAGAAAGATGCAAGAGCATTGTTTTTACCAAGCCCCTGAGTGGGAAGGAAACCTTGTTGCCACATCTGCTGAGTCTCCAAAGAGTTAGGAATAAGCAAAAATGCCCTTCTGTATCATAATACATTACAACCCCATAGATTGACTGGTATCTGGGGGAGGGTGTAAGGAGATAAATGTCCAGAATGGCCTTCTGCATCCCTCCAAGTCAACCATTTAGCACTTCTACTAGGGTGAGAAACACGGTCCACTCTTTGTAGATCTACAGTTGCCATATCCAGAGGCCATGCTATAGGCCAATGGTGTTGGGCAATAACTGAAATATTCACATCTGTGTCTGAAAGGTCTTTAAATGTTTTTCCTTCAATGATCAATTCCATCTCAGGATGGCCCTATTTAATGTATTGAACCCAATACATGTCACAGAGGACCCAAAACCCTTGGATCCCCTTTCCTTATTTATAGATTCCAATTTTTGTCAAGGGAAGAATGACCAATTGAGCCATACAAGAGTCTGACGTGACTTGAACAGTGTGTTGAATAGATTGAACCGTATCCTTGATTTCCTTGATTTCCCCTGTATGGTCAGTGTTATTGATACCAGGCAACCCTTGGAGACCTTTTCAAGTGAGGCTGCTGCAGCCTAGCTGGAGAACCACTGTTCCATGAGGCAAAGGTCCATAGACTCCAGTAGGAATAACCTGGGGTCCCATTTCAGGAGTTAGATGTGGAGGAAAGACTGGGATCCAAGCCTCTGCTGTCTTTTGTCGCTCGCCAGAGATCAGAAACATGCTTGGCACTGGAGGGCGGGCTGGGGAGGAATTAGGGAAAGCGCCCCCACTGTTTGGTGGGGTTGGGACAGGCCCTGCTGGAAGTTTCCTGAAATGAATCGGCCTTTCACATCAGTTTTAGATCTACACTCATTTGCCCAATGATCCCTTCATCTATACCTTGTACAGATGCTAGGTTCTGTTAGAGAGACAGATAATGGCTATGCTGCCCTCACAGGTATAGCAGAGCAATTTTGGGCAAAGTGTTCCCTGTCAACCCTGTTCCCTCCCCTTTCTCTAGGCTGTGGGTGAACAACTGAGTGATAGCTGCACATATGAGGGGCCAGTGTTTGCACAAATCCTAATCATCTCAGCCACCAGTGTAGCCCATTTTGGAGAGCTCCCAAAGCCTTCCTACACTATTTATTTGCACTTTCAAAGGCCAGCTGTTGAACTATTACCTTGCTAACCTCTGTGTTGCTTATAATCCTCCTACTAGGCTCTAACAAACAGGCCACAAAGTCTTGAAAAGTTTTATTGGGACCCTGAGGAATGGAAGTCAAATCAAGGGGTGTCTCAACCTTTGAAGGAAACTCCTTCCAAGACCTCATGGCAGCTATTTTAATCTTCTCATAGTCTTGCAATTCAAAAGTAAGTTGATTATTTGTGGCACAAGCCTTTTGTAATGGTTATGTTATAAGTGGCATTGCACACAGCCTGATCTGTGCACAATTGAAAAGGATTTCCTTTCCACAACCAATAAATATGCTTTAGCTATTCCTTTCCAATGATTTGAGGCGGGGCTGGGGATATAGCTCAGTGGAATAAGTGCCTGCCTAGCAAGCACGGGGTCCTGAGTTCAATCCCCAGTACCGCCAAAGAAAAAAAACAAAAACAAATCCAATCGTTTGAGGCCAGAATCTCCTACCCTACGAGGGTTATTAAACCTAGAGTAAAAGGGACCATCAGACCATAGGTAGTGGCCACTTGTTTTAATTCCTTTAGGGTCTTAAAAGGTACAGCTTTATGAAGACATATAATTTGTTCTGGGTTTTGGGGGTTTGAAGTTCAGTAACAGGGGAGATATATTAAAAACCCTCCATGGACTCCCCTGCCTATCTGACTTCCTTTAACACCAATTGCAGAGGAGAGAGAGAAAATGGCTCCACTCCCTGAGAGGAGAAAGTTTGACCCTGTGGTGCAGCAAAACTTCTCTGAGCTGAAAAGGTGGAAATCTCCACCTGTGGCTCAACTAAATTCATTGGGCACATGAAACACTCTTCCAATGAGGAACGGTCCTTTCTGACCCCCACCACTCCTTCCCTATCTAATTGAACAAAGTCAGAGGGTTTAAGCTCTACTGGGGAGGGTGGGGCTACTCTTCTACCACCTTTTTTCCACTTGGGACTTGATCTTAAAGCAGTGCTTCCAGCCAAATCCTTTGTGGTCATCTCAACAAGCATATGACCATTAAACACTCCCTAATGCAAATCTGCAGAAGTAAAGAAAACCGCAGAAGTAAAGAAAACCGCAATCAAGAGTACGACAAACAGTTCCATATACATCTGTGGTGCTTGAGAATCTGTTTGCCCCATGTTTAACCCCCGATAAAACATACCTCTCTCTCCCTTTTGTTTCTCATGAGCTTGTTTATCTCTCTGGCCCTAGTGAGCCCACTTCTCTCTCTGGCCCTAGTGAACCTGTTTTACCCTTTGCCCCAAGTTTTACACCTGATGATGTCAATATCAGTACACCTCTGTGATTAATATTGATGCTATCAACGCATTTCCCCCCTTTTGGCGCATACAATGAGAAGTGTCCCTTCACCCACTATTTCTTCTTCTGTTGGTCTGTCCATGTTCAGGCACCATATGCTACGTTCCACACAGCTCTCAAAGTTCTTAGGGGGAAGAATGGCAAGAGGATGGAGAAATAAAGAGCAGATGCAGAAAGCTGAGGTCAGGTGGAGCCCTCTCTCCAGCTGGAAGGAAGGGAACTGGCCAAGGACTGCACAATGCGTTTATTTATACACACTCGGGAGGTTGATGTCAACTTCAACCTCTCTGCCTAGCAATTTTGTATGGCTCACCGGAGTGCCTTGCCACCTCAGAGCTGGAACAACTTGTTTTTGTGGCTTGCCTCAGGAGCTCTTTGTTCTCAGATTGGCCCTGGCACATGTGATCAATTTCCAGCTTCAGCTGCTCCCTATAGCTTACCCAAAGGTAAAGGCAGTAAAGGGGACAAACACAATGTGAAGGCGGAGTTGCCAAGCCTTTTATCCCATTTCAGTCACCCATCAGATATCTGCCAGCTCAAGTGAACAGTCAATTTTCCTAGCAAAAATGGCCTTCGGGTCTCTGGAAAGTAACCTAGGCAACTGTTATCATAACCCACACATCAAAGGTGCTATCTACAGCACAGCTAATGGAAAACTAACTAGGTATTACCCAGATGTGTGGCCTCCAAAGTTAGGAACTTTACTTATTTTAGGGTTCTAATCTTATTTTACTCTACAAAGTTAATGACTTCCCCCACACATTTATTAATGAGATAATAATTAACCTACTGATCCACAGTACCATCTGTCATTCATCAGTCTTCATATATGAGTGGATCTGATATATCTGTTTATCTCCTATTCTACTGGGCTATGTGTATATCCAGTACCAATATTTCATACTGGCTTTGTTTCCATTGCTTTATAAATAAATTTTGTTATCTGGTAGAGACAGTCTCCTATCTATGTCTTAGTTTTCAGAGTCAACTTGAATTTCACTAAAGAATTTGAGATTTTGATAAAAGAAATTATAAACACATTCTTTATAGTAGCATATTAAGCTTTCCTAGCCATCAATACACTGGCTTTCATTTATGAAAGCTTTAACAATTTTCAGTAAAGCTTAACAGTTTTCTCCATTAGGGTCAATGAATCTCTTTATAGATTTGATAGAAAGATCTCTTCTTTTTTTTTTTTTTTTGTGGTGCTGGGGATTGAACTCAGAACCTTACGCTTGTCAGGCAAATGCTTATGCCAGTGAGCTAGATCCCCAGCCTGAAAGATCTCTTCTTAATTACTTTGGGGGGTTATTTTTTGGTTGCTGCTATAACTGTTATCTTTTCTTGATATATATTTTGCTTGTTAGTAGTGTATTGAAATGCATCTGATTTCTGTACATTGATCTTAAATCCCACACCGGTTAATTCTTTTGGACTAACTAAATAAAAAATCATAATCTGTGAAAACTTGAGTGGTTTCTTCCTTTTCTAACCTTTCACCTGAATTTCTTTTTATTGTATTATCACACCAGTGGGGTCTCCAGCACAATGAAAAGAATCAGTGACTGAGGGCATCCTCTTCTCCCTTTGACCTTGATAAACCTTTAATAAACATTTCATCACTTATCAGACATGGCACTTGTTGTAGGTTTTCTGTAGATAGCCTTTGTGGGGTGAGCATAGTTCCCTTTTCTTCCTACTTTGTTAAGAGTTGGATTTTATGTTAAATGAGTACTGACTTTTACTGAATATATTTTCTGTATCTATTGACCATCTTCTCTACATCTGTTCACCGTCTGTTCCACATTTCTTTCAATCTGTTAATGACTACTTGGGTCCCCATGCCTCCCAAAAGAGACAGAGTAATTTAAAATAAAGAAAACCTTGAGCTCTCTAGTGTTTGGTTTCTTGAACTGAGCACACAGTCTTAGCACACACAGGATAGGCTGCACTCCCATCCTAGTGTTTCCTGTATTATTTGCTTCCAGTCAAGGCAGTGGACTGGCCACAGTGGACAGGGCCCTGGCTGGGGGAGGCCAAAGTCAAGGAGCAGGAAATGCAGATGACCTAGAGGACATAATGTGGCTGCCACCCTATAAGGGAGACAAGGTAAGCCCTTCTTCACCCTTGGACACATCCAGCTTTGCCTGAGACTAAAGGATCCCCTTCCTAGAGCCCCATGACCATCTGGAGAGTGCACAGCCCCTTTCCTATTCTCAGAAAGTGGGAGACATGGATACTAATGTTTTCTTCCAAAGAATCCCAGGCTCCAGCAGAACATGGGGTGACAGGTTTTCCAAATGGTGGGGTCACCAGAGTAAAGGACTACTGTCCATTCGTGGTCTAGCAGTGCACTGAGCAATCCTGTCTGCTTTGAGGGCACTTCAGGCAGGTCGTGACTACTGTCTGCATAACTCCGCAGTGTAGTCTGGGGGCAGAAGGACAGTGAGCATGGCTACGGAGGATGAACCAGGATCTGAGGGAGGAACTTCAGGGAGCACAGAGGCTGATGGAGCACAGGAAGAACATTCTTACTCATGCTCCTGATGGGTCCCGCGACAGATAACCTGGTGACTCTCATCAGCAGACACTTGCTGACCATCAGCCAACCTGGTCAGTGCCGTTGTGGTTCTGGGTTGCCTGGCTCATGGTGCATTTCCCTGTCCTCTTTGCCATTGGCTTTGACGCTTGATCCTCTAGGTTGACCTGCCTTTTCTCCATGGTGTAGAGAGCCTTATAAACTGTTACGGTTTGTGTCTAGAGGTCCCCCCAAAGCCTCATGCGGTCATGGGGTGGCTTCTAGAGTTTATGATTGATTCATGGGCATGAGTGCTACACTCGCCCTGCGATAGGTAGTTTGCATATAATGTGAGGGAAAGAGGCTGCTTGCCGCCATGCCTCTGCTTTCGCTCTTGCTGCTGTTGCTGTCTTCTGCTGCCATGAACTGTTGCCCTCTGCCACGTGCCACTCTGCCTTGGAGCCAGCAGAGTATGGACTGAAACCTCCACGAACTGTGAGCTAAGTAAACCTTCCCTTCCTTCATTCTGGGCATTGGGTATTTTGTCTCTGCAATGAGAGAAAAGTAACCAAGACAGAAACTGTGCATCCCTTCATATTTTCCAAATCGGATCAGCAGCAAAGACTTTAAACTGTGTCAGAAAGCAAAGACCTCCGGCATGAATTCTTATTTGTGGAAGGAGTGGCTGCTCCCTGACTCTTCCTTCATCCAAATACAAACAGGTAGTTTACTGGTGCGGCTGAGGCACTGTGGCAAAGTGCAGTGTGCGAATTGAGGGCCTGGTACAGCTGCCAAGAGATGGGGCGGGGCAGCTGCGGCAGGTGCCTCTGCAGGTACCGCTTTCTCTCTCGGTTGGGGCAGATGTGTAGGAAGAGCACAGCACTAATGGGGGCATGACCTCATGGATTCCCACGGATGCCGAGCCTTTTCATCAGAGTCAGTCCAGTCCTTCTGCAGATTCATGGCACTGAAGCCGGCCCCAACCCCACACCCTCATCAGCAAACCTGGCCTGGAGCTGAAAATCAAACTCCATTTCTCACTGTCTTCAGCATTGTAAGACTCAGTGGTGCCACTCAAAATCTCGACGGAGTTTTCCTGAGCATCCGGCTTGTTCCTCTAGACTGCGGAGGCTCAGCGATGGCCTCAGCCTAGTACTGTCCGCAGCTGGAAGTAAGGCCACTTCCTTGCGATCTGACTGCAGCTGCCACAGTTTGGCTTCATGGGCCGTCGGAAGTCCTGGCCCAGGGGCCAAAGGTCCGCATTGAGCTGCAGCACAATTTCCCCCCTGGTGCTGCAGCTCAGCGTAGTGCTGGGTGCAACTGCTACTTACCAACCTGCCGTGTTAGCAGTCTTCAGTCAACTAAGATTAGCAAGCATAACTAGAGGGTTTATTTAGGCTTTGCCATGGCAACAATTCCACCGTCTTCTGTAAATACCCTGCTTTGGTGGTTTTACCAGGGACTCGTGGTGCAGCTGCTGACAAGAGCACAAGGGTAGAGAAGAGGCATGCACGCAGCATGCAGATGACTGTGGCCAGCTTTTTGTCCCAGCCTTCCGTCCCAGCATGGTGGTCCCTGAGTCTCTCAAGTGTAAGATGAAATGGAGGGTATATATCAGCACTGTGATGACTTCTATTCAGATGTCTCCCCAAGCCTCAGGGGCTCATAAGTGGGACTTCTCAGAGCTGGCTGGATCGAGGGCATGTGATACTGGGATTAAGGGTGTGTGATACTAAATTAGTCCACTAATTGGTTTGGCATAATTCTGGGTACCAGTAAATGAGAAGGCCCACCATGGGTGTGGGTAGCACCACCCAAAAGCTTGTAGCTTGGATGGAATAATGGAAAGGGAGGCTTCTCTGCTGCTGCCTGCTGCCTTCTGCCTGCCCTGCCATGGATTCCTCTGCCATGTTCCTCTGTCCTGCTGCCCTGCCTTGGAGCCAGCTGACTATGGGCTGAAGCCTCTACAAACTGCAAGCTAAAATAAGCCTTCCCTCCTTTAACCTTGGGTGTTGGGCATTTTGTCTCAACAACAAGAAAAGTGTCTAAGACAGGCATTGATATTTTGTACACGCTGGTTAGGAGTGGCTTCTCTTCTGAAGTGCTACAGAGACCTGAAGACGGACAAACACACGTATGGAAAGAGCTCTGAAGGCAAAAGAAACAGCAGGCCCAAAAGTCCAGCAGTACCTGCTTGGTCACAATCCATCACTCAGCTTGAGCACAGGTTGTCTCCCATCTGGCAGAAGTTTCCAGTGCAACCTCCAAACTCTCTGCTTGTACCTTGCTCTGCTATGGTCTCTTCTCAACACAGCCACCAAAGTGGTCCTTTTTAAACCTAAATGAAGGGCTAGGCATGCGGGTGCGCACCTGTAATCCCAGCACTCTGGGAGGTAGAGGCAGGAGGGTGGCAAGTTGGAGCTCAGATGGGCAACTTAGTCACATAGTGAGACCCTGTCTAAATAAAACATAAAAAGCCTGGGGTTGTAATGCAGTAAAAATGTAATCAGTTCAATCCCAAATATCACCACTAAAAAAAAAAAAAAGGTAGTGGGAAGATATTCCTCTACCTAATCCTATAAGGATTGTTTGCTCTATGCAGAGCAAAAACTCAAAGCCCCGTAAGAATGTCTTCTAACCTGCTGATCCTACAAAAATCCATCTATAAACTGTGGAAAAAAGACATGAGCAATGAGAACCCGGTCCCAGTTCTCTTACCATTTGTGTTTGCAGTAAATGGGCAAGAAAACATGGAAAAGCCATTCCTGCTGTTATGGCTTGTGTCAAGAGGTCTCCCCGAAGCCTCACATGGTCATAGGTGGGGCTTTTCATTTTTCGCGGTACTGGGGATCAAACTCAGGACTCTGCGCTTGCTAGGCAGGCGCTTATTCCACTGAGCTATATCCCCAGCTAGGTGGGGCTTTTCAGAGGTGGCTGGATCTAGAGTGTGTGATGCTGGGACTGGTTCATGGTGAGATGCCAGGATTCAGGGTGCCTCACCGTGGATGAGTACAGAATGAATGTAAGGGCCAGAAAGAGGGCTGCTTTGGTCACTTGTCTCTTGGTGCTTCACTGCTTCTTCACTACTTTGCTGCCTGCCAGGAACTGTTTGCCTTCTGCGATGCCCCTCTGCCACGCCACCCTGCCTTGGAGCCAGCCAGTTACGGACTGAAGCCTCTACCCACTGTGAGCCAAAATAAACCTTCCCTCCTTTCTCTGTAGTTGTTAGGTGTTTTGTCTCAGCAATGAGAGAAGCAACGAAGATGCTTGCTTTGGGAACAGTCACTGACACGGTCACTTCCCACACCCTTCCCTAATGTCTTCCTTCGTAAAATTTGGGGCACAGATATCCATGCAAATAAGGGAGACTGGAGCCTCATTAAGAGGTATCTCTGAAAAGGCACATGTACGGCACGATGACCTCCATGAGAAGGTCATCTATTTCTACTGGCTTCACATCTGTATAAAAAAGTACAATGTGTATGCCAGTCAGTCGCAGGTTCTATTAGTGGCTTCCCCCGGGAATAATAGTGGCAGGTAAGAGTGTCAAAGTTGGGGGCTATCACTGTGCCTATAATGCTTATCTCCCAGAGAAGGAGAATTCTGAAGCAAATGTTTCAAAATACCTGTCAACACTGTTAAATCCAATGGACAACTTCATTGTTTTTGCTCATTTTCTATTTGGCATAATTCAATCTTGAAAGAGAATTATTTTAAAACTACAATGGCAAAGTTACCTTACCACCTTCTCAGGTCCCAGCTCAGACCCCGAGGTTCCACCGAGAGAAAGCATGCTTTGTAGGTCCAGGTGTGAACTCCAGGGATCACCTTGGAGGAATGGTCAGCAAGAAACTTACAAACATTGATGACTTTGGGCACAGAACTAACATAATTAGCAAAAGCACTGACCATGGTGCCAGTTCATGTTGTCAGCTTGACTGGATTAAGAGACTTCTGGAGCGGTGACTGGATCATAGAGATGCTACATGTACCAGTGGGTTAATTCATTGAGGTTTACAGCTGAAGATAGGAGGGGGGCCCCAGGTGGAGAATGTGGATTACTCTGGGCCTTTGGAGGGTGTTTCTCTCGCTGGAGCTCTTCCCTGTGCTGTGCTCCCCAGCCACTATGACAGAAGAAGCTTTGCTGCACCACATCCTTCTGTCATGCCACCTCTGCCTTGGAGCCAGAAGACCATGGACTGGACCCTCTGAAAGCGTGAGCTAAAACAACCCTTTCCTTCTTTAAATTGCGGGTGTCCGGTATGGTGCCCCAGCGATGGTAAAGTTGACCAGTGCAATGACTAACTGCCTTCTAAGCACACTGCATTGTCCAGCAGCTTCCTTTTACTGAACTTCTTTTTGTTGAGCAATTACTATGGGAGCCAAATTCTGTGTTAAGAACTATGTTAAACACTGCATGCTTAACATATTCTTGTAAGATTTATTCTGGGACTTTGAGAAGTTTTTTTTTTTAAAGATGTCTCTGTCTCTCTATCTATATTTCTATCTATATAATTTATTTCCCTTTTTGGTTGCTATTTTACAATGTCTGTAGAACCCCTCTGCTCAGTGCTTAGCTTCCTATTGTCTCACTGGGGAGCCAGCAGGGTGCAGCAGAAAGAATGTTGGAGTCAGAAAGACACAATCATCCCAACTAAGACGTAAAAGAAAAATTCTATAACAAATGTGCAGTGCAGGTCCAATGAGAACCGAGGAGCTTTATTTTTTATGTCCCAGTCGGGGTCCTAGCGTCCATAAACCAAATATTAGTTAATATCTGTGCCCCTTCATCCTCTGCCCTGCACATGGTTATAGCCTCTACCGCCTGGCACCTGCCTTGTTACTAAACATAGCTCTCAGCTCTCTCCTCCTTTTCCTTTGACCTTTGTGCTCCACCTCAATAGCTAGCGTCAAACTCCGGGACTCATGAAATCCTCACGCCTCAGCCTCCTCAGTGGCTGGGAGTACAGGCACAGGCCACTTTGCCTGGTTATAGGCATCCTTACTGTCAAACCAAGGCGCATACATTTATAAGAAAAGGTGTCGAGAAACTGGAACCTGGAGTTATCAGCTGCATATTCCTTGTTCTTTCCACTAAACCACACCATTTGTTTGGGTGGTTGGTTTTATGGGCTGCTGGGCATTAAACACAGCCCCGCCCCCCACTACGCCCTCCATCACTCAGCTGCAGTCCGGCCTCCGCACTGTTCTTACACAGGTCGATGGAGTGTTATAGTAGAGATCTCAACGCCCCCCAAAGTCTCGTGTGGAAGGTGACTGGATCGCGGGGCCGCCGTAGTTACCACTGCAGTCATCCATTCATAAACTCAGCAGCTGAAAGCGCTCTTAGGAGGTGAGGCCCGGTTGGAGGCGTGTCCCCGGGACGAGACCGAAAAAGGTGTATTCTTATCCCCAGCTGCTGTCTTCTGTCTCGGCTTCCGAGCGGCCCTGGGTTGAACAGCAGCCCAGCCCACGCCATTGCTGCTCTGGAACTGGACTGAACCGCGAGTCCAGATAAACCTCCCCTCCTTTAAATTGAGGGTGTGGGATGTTTTGTCCCACCGAGAGGAAGGCCGACAAACACATGCAGCCAAATGAAGCCTTGTGTTCTATTTGTGCGGGTCATGCCGTCATTTCAAGACATGATCGAGTCCATTATCTCTGACTCGGCAGAAAGCAGGTCTCTGCGCTGGGTCTGCAAGCACGAGTTCCCCGCTGCCCTGCGGGGCTGGCCCGGAGCTTGGGCTCTGCCTCGGAACGGGGGCTCCTGGCACAGCCACAGGCGAAACCCAGCCCGCCCGGGGGACCGGCGAGGTCCTGGAGAGCCCACCTGCACCTCGGTCCTGACGCCCCCTGCCCCAGGCATCAAGCCAGGAGCCCTTGTCCCCGAATGCACTTTGCCCGCCAGTCCAACCGTGGAGCCTCACCTTGGCCCGGGACCAAGTTATCAGTGAAGTCCGAAGCGGCGCGCGCGCTCGGGGGCTGGGGCGCGGTGGCCGAGGCAGGACTGCGCGCCCTCGGCAGAGCCTGGCGCGAAATCGCCGGGAAAGGAGCTCCCCGCAGGAAATCCGAGGCCGAGGATCGTGCCCGGTAGGGGGCGGCCTCGCCTTCTGCTCCAGGGGATGCCGGGGCGGAAATCTCAGCGCGGAGAGAAAACTGCTCGCTGGACAGAATCCCCGGATCTCGATTTTCTCCGCACCCATTTCCCTTCCTTTCCCCCAGTTCTACCAAAGGGCTCGGAGGTTGAAAGACCCTGTTTAGCGGCTCTATGGGGCTAAACCCGAGACTCTAGGACTGGGATCCGGCGGGGACTTTGAAGGCGACAGGGCACCACCTTGTGGCCAGCGGCTGCCAGACAGGACCTCAAAGGCAGCGGGTCTTGCTCCTTCCCGCCTTGGGGACCCCTTCCCTTTCTCAGGGACTCCTCCTCGACCCGCTTTTCCCAACCCAGCTCCATCCAGCACCACGAGGGGCCCCGTAAGCGCACGTACGGACACCTCGACCCCCGTGCTAAAGCCCTGCCCAGCCCACCCTCTGGGTCAGGCGCGCCGTCTGAGGGCCGGCCTGTTCTTGGGATGACAGCGCCTGGCGGTGGACTTCTTGCCACCTGGGGGAGCAAAGGACGAGGGAGCAGCCCTCTTGGCTCGCAAGATGCCGCACTCGATGCGAAGGGTGGGTCCAGAGCATAGGCAGAGCGAGGACCGGAGTGTAGGTCGCTTCCCAAGGGCCAAGGGCACCAAAGCGTCTTTTCCCACTGCTGTCCGCCTTATCTGAGCATGGTCTCTACCCCTCCCCGCCC
>PVLD010000533.1:81291-274094 GCA_004027595.1 Dinomys branickii | reverse complement strand
TCCCAAACAGCCAAATTAGAATTTAGTAGCGCTTTTAATAGTTGAGCCCAATGGCCCCCACTCACGCCTCTGTTTCAAGGCTGAGAAGTGAGAGCCCCGACCCCATTCTATGCAGGGCTTATAAAGACAAAAACCACAATGAATACACAGGTGTAGCAGGGACGTTATGCTTGGGTAACTGTCCTGTTTCTGGCAGGGACGGGCAATGTTCTTTGAATTCTTTCTGAGAAAGAACAAGGAACCTTTAAACAATAATTATGTTACCACACATGGACTTTAGCTGTTTGAGGTGAATTGGGGGTCAAGCATGGGGTCAGTCTAGCAAGCAGCTGGGTACTTAGGCCATTACAATGCTACCAAAACTGCCCTTCGCTGACTTATAATTTCTATGAGAATAAAATAAAAGAACCTCAATTATTGGTGATATCCAGTTATTTTTTCTTGCATGCATTTTTGTTAAATAATAGATCTTATTCCAAAATTTCAGTCTCACATCTAACTTCTGGAAAAAATCAGTTTTCTTATGTTTTTAGGCAATGAAAATTAAAGCCTACATCAGTTTTTGCCAATATACAGACAGTTACTTTCCCACCACATAGAGAAACTACCCTCAGAGATGGCCATGATGGCAGGTACCTGTAATCTGAGATACTAGGAAGAATGAATCAGGAAAATCACAAATTCAAGGATAGCCTAGACAACCTGGTGAGACCCTACCCCAAATAAAATACGAAAAGTGGCTATGGATGTATATAGCTCAGTGGTTGAGCGCCTTGGTTCAACCACCAATTCCAGGAAAGAAAGCAAGTAAGGGAGCAAGCAAGAAAGAACGAAAGTGAGGAAGGAAGGAAGGAAGGAAGGAAGGAAGGAAGGAAGGAAGGAAGGAAGGAGAGAGGGAGGGGCAGAGGGAGGGAGGGAGGGAGGGAATGAAGACAAAGAAAGAGATAATGGAAGAAAGACAGAAAAGAAGACAGGGAAGGAGAGAGACCTCATTACACCCACAGTGCTGTGTCTGGGTTTTTTCTGCCTTTTAGTGTGCAAGGTCCAAATACTAGGAAGCACTACGAATACATGGCAGTCTACTTAATTGAATGAACAGATCTAAAAGAAGCTTCTATATAGTATGGGAAGATGCTTTGCTATTCAGTGATCCACCGTTTGATAGGACCTGAGTAATGTGATCACTGATATTGCTGTATTGCAATACAATCCATTGTGCAGAACAATACTTCCTTACCTCCAGACAACAGACATTCTTTGAGGGACACCAAGTATTTTACAAGGTCTTTTCAAGTACTTGACTTCTGGTTCCGCTGTTGCACATACCCTCTCTGTGGGCAAGGAATCCAGATCCCATCCCCACTTGTGACCATGTCCCTGAGGGCCAACGAATCTGTGTGCAAACTCTTCTAGCTTGTCCTTCAAGGCAGATGGAGGGCTCTGTCTTAATTACTTTCCTCTTGTTGAGACAAAATACCTGACATACAAGGTTAAAAGAGGAAAGGTTTATTTATATCACTATTTTCTAGAGACATCAGTCCATAATCAGCTGGCTTGAAGGCAGGGTGGCATAGCAGAGCGGCAACCATTTATGGCAGAGGACAATGCCAAAAACAACGAGAGGAGGAGAGGGAGATAAGCCTCTTTCAGCTCCTTATCTTGTATGCAGGCTACGCGCCCTACAGAGAATGGATCACTCACACCCTTAATCATCCCATTGGACCTTCAATCAATCACAAACCGGATTTACCCACCTCCAGAAAGGCCTAACACTCCATGAGAATCATCTGGAGAGACATCTAGACACAAACCATAGCAGGCTCTTTCTTCTGTCTTTATTAGAATAAACTGTTGTGTATGAATATGTTATACTTTTCTTTATCAATAGTGCCATAGAATAATAGCTGTTTAGATGCATGGAGTGAGCACAAAGGCAAGGTGTGTAAGGCTCCTTCCTGGATCAGGACTCCAAATACTCAGGGATTTTATATTTGAATCTGACCTCCAAAATATGATAGTTTAGTGTTAATGTAGGGGGATAATATATATTTTACTGATCATTTTATTAATCTAGTTTACAGATTTCGAATATTTAGATATATACCATGAGTTTCCATTTGCGCTTTTTCTTATCTCCCATTTACCTTCTCAAATATTAAGCACATCTAGACACTTATATTTCGTCCTTCTGGTTGTATGTTCAATATTCTTTTTCACACCCTTTTTCTGTAGCAAACATTAGGTGATACTTTAAAAGTGTAGCATTAGAGAAAATACAAAAGGGTTGCAATCTCTTGGAATTTTCCTTTTCTGCAGCCCTACTCTCTGTGTGGATCTCAGTATGTATGCTGACCCATTTTGAGAGCATAGCCTACCCTGTAAATCAAACCCAGGTTTTGATTATGGATTAGCACTAGGTTTCCATAGCTATGACAGAACACTTGGCATAAACGAGTCAAAGGAGGGAACATTTATTTACTTCAGTTCAGAGGTTTTACCCCATGGTCTACTGGCTCCAAGCAGAAACATCGTGGGGGGAGGGTATGGTGAGCACAGCAGCTCTCTTTTCGGTAGGTGGAAAGCAGCACAGGGAAAGAGCACCAGCTGGAGATCATACTCTATAGAGGCAAAGCCCCAACGACCCACCTTCTCCAACCGAGCCCGACCCCCTAACAGCACATTCAGCTATTGGCAGCTGTGGATTAATGTGACAATGAGTGTAGCGTGACTACAATCCAATCACCGCTTTAGAAGTCTCTCAGTACATTCAGGTGCCACTTAAGATTAACTGGCACATCTTCTAAGGCAGTCAGATTATCTGCACTCTGTTTCTCACTAAAAATATTGGATGTACTTCTCAGCATGCAGTTAAGAGGCAAGGAGAAAACAGATCTCCAGGTAGGAGCCCAGGCACAGCTATTTCTGAGAACCAGTGGGGCCTCAGGAAACTTGTAGAGATCTTGGTACCAGTTATTCACAATAGTCATTTTCAGTGAGTAAATCATCCATCTGATAAAGTACCAGGAGAGGTTCATCTCCACATTTTCCACTCCAGAAAGTATCTCAGGCATCAATGGAAAATGGAAAGTCCCTGGTCATTTCACTCAAGCAAACAAGGAATTTTTCAATCCTTCTTTGTCTAATGTTGAAATGCTAAACATTTTAGTGGGGAAATGCTAAATAGCACATTGTTTCTTTGTATTCTATATTTAGATTTAAAAACAGAAAATAAATTACAAACTTATTTTGTAAATACTCTGGCAAGTATGCATGATTATGAGCTCAGACAAAACGCAGCTCCATCCCCTCTTGTCAATGGACCCACTTACAAATTCATGTTCTGTAAGGAATACCTGTAGAGTGGAACCAGGACAGCCCCCCTTGCCTTCACACAGGGTTGTATTCTCGTTCAGCTCCACAGCTCCTCACATCTCTAGGCCATAGAACACTCATCTCATTGGAATGGTGTGCTCTATTTATCTTCCCTACACCCTACTTCCTATATTCAGCGCCTCGTTCAATCTCCACATCACCTGGACCCAAGGTAGTCCCTACAACATAGGGACTGCTCAGGAAATGTGAGCTCGAATGCATTAAAATAACTGAATTAACTGTGAGGTTTGTTGTTGTTTTATTGATTCAGCAAAAGCTTTCTTTTCACACCCCCCATTCCCAAAATGGAAAATTAGATGCAATGAGTCTGAATATATGAGGTGTTTGAAGTAGATACCCTAAATCTGAAGGGTGGTGAGAATAAAACTTTGTAATCCTGCTGAGTACAAACTCTCCCTTAGGACTCTCACTTAGAGTCCAATTTATTTATTTGCTCTGCCTCCTTCATTTATTTGCACATATTTTTAGGGTATTTTTACTTTTCAAAAGATCAGCTCAGATATTAGATCCAGAAATAAATTTTTAAACATATGAGTGGAGCAGGTACTGGTTAAAGAGTCAGGATGGAAATCAGAGTAAAAGGTACTGTACTGCAGTCACCAAGTTTTATCACTAGATATTAGATGGGGAAAGGGGGCGCACTAACCTTCTCTGAATGTGAATAAACTCTGAAGTTCAAATCTTTGTTTACATTTCAGGATGAACGGAGCTTTCCCAAGTACTTTTCCCCAAACTTGTGCATACACAAAAGCAATGTGGATAAACTACGACATTCCTTTCGGGGGGGTGTATCAAGGAACTATAGATAATGTCAAATGGCGCAGGGGAGTATTTGTTATGACTGCCGCTAGACTCTGAAGCTACAAGCAGTGGCTGCTCTTTAGTATGCACCCCTCATAACTCACACACATCAGGAGCAGAAAGCCGGTGTTTTGAGTTCTGCCATCTCTGACACAAGTTGCTCCAGGGACAGAAGGCACACTGAGTGGCAAATGCAAGGCCTATACTTAACCTGCTTGTAGGGTTCTGATGCCTCAAGAAAGCACGGAGATTGCAATAATCTCTGTGAGGTGATGGGACATTAATACATTTCTCAACTGAATAAGAAATATAAGTCAAAATAGGATATTTCATAGTATTGCCATTTAAAAGTGGTTGCTTTACTCATGCTTATCTTAAAAACTGCCTTCAGCCTGTGTGCACTGTTAGCCTCTCTTCAGGATTAAATCTTGCAGACATGCATTTTAAGTATGTCAAATATATCTTTCTATAAGTGACATCCCTGTTGTGTGATGAAGACCTTGCAAAGGTTGAAATCTATTTGTTAGAGAGTAGGAGGCTATTGATACAAAGGAAGAATGATCATAATCTACTGCTACTTCACTAAGTGTCCCTTTTAAGGGAAATGACTTTTAAAAGCAAGCATTGGAAGTGCCCATGTGGACTGAGGTACTGTGGGTCCTAACCGACTACTTTCCTACCAGTCTCTGCAGCAGTGGCACCTCAGAGCAATACCTACATTAAAGACTAAGTCATACAAATGGCTACTGAATTAAATCCCTGACAACTGAGCAATGTAAAATCTACAGTTATCAGTCAGTCAGCCTCTGTGTGGACTCTTTTCAGTCTACTGGGCACTAAATTATGTCTTCTAAAAAATTATAGAGTGAAGCTCTAACCCCCAATATTTGGACTTAAGGCTTTTACAGACTTCCTAAAGTTCAATGAGGTTTTCAAAAGTGGGACTCTATTCCAAGAGGACTGGTGTCCTGATAAGAAGCGGGACAGATACGTTGGGAGTGACATCCACTGAGAAAATTGTGGGTGAAAACATAGAAGACAGTCACATGCATGCCAAGGAGAGAAGCCTCAGGCAAACCAAAACTGCAAACTGTGGATGTCAGAAACCAACCTCTAAACCTGTGAGGAATGCATTTCCAATGTCTACGCTGAGTTAGTGGTGTTTGATTAGGGCAGCCAAGGCAGACGCTTACGTGCCCATGTCTATGCCATCACGCAGTTCTAGTTGCTTCAGAAATGACTCAAATCCCTTTCTCTTGCTCTTTTTGTCCTTCAGTTTATTTCTGCTACTGCTTACCTGGCATGTAAGCAGCATGCATTTTGCCCCTTTTGGTGGCCTGCTAACTCTTCCCACTATCTCCTGCACCAAGGCAGACTCCACTCCATGCCAGCTTCCTCTATCCCCTGGTATACCTGGCCTCCTAAGGTTAATCTGTAGATGAAGATTAGCTTCTAAGCAGATCTCAGAGGTGGGGTGATTTTTCTCAGTGTCCAACCTCCCTCAGCTGGTGACTCAAATCCAGTAACAATATATCCTGCTGAGTTGGATGTGTCTTAGTTGTACCCTGGCCATGTGGATACACACTTTTCAGATGAGAATAACTGTTATTGATTGCATGGTCTCTCTTCATAGTGGAATCTTTTCAGAACATTACGACTCAGTAAATCCTTATAATTATATTACAAAATGAATGTTTGGTAAATGTGAAAGCTGAGGCATGAAGAATCTCAATAACTTGCTAAAGGCCTTATAGCTGGAAGTTACAGGAGTCCCCGGAAAGTTGTTTCTAAGACCTGACCCTTATCTGAAAGGTTTCACTCCAAATACTAACTTTAGGTTTTAGCCACCAAACTTTATTGTTAGAGAAGATGTTTGTGATGTACAGAAATGACAATAAGTTTCAAAGTCAAAAGGCTTAATTTTTAGTAGTACCTTTATTCTTTGTTCTTTTTCAAAATGTGGAAAAGCGCTTAACTTCAATTGCCTCATTTTATCTAGAAAACTACTATCTACCTAGGTTCACCGTAAAGATCATTTCATTTGAAATCACAGTCAGGAAGCATTTTGTGAACACTAAATTAAAACAAACCTGAAGAGTTATTCAAAAGTGTTGTGCTGAAGTCAAAGAACATTCAATTTAAAGTGTAAAGATCAGATTTCTAAGTTTTTACTCCTTTCTGCACTTTACTATTCTTCATCTCCTATGTAGAAATAGTAGATGATGGGTTTTTAAAGAACATTGTCTGTGTTGCAGCTATGTTTCTAAGCCTGTAATCAAACCTAGACTATTCTAGGAATAAAATATGTTCTATCTATCTATATGTATTTCATAAAGTGATATATGGTATTTAATTTGCCACAATATTTGAATATTAAATAACATATATATTTTAATGTACATGAAACTTAAAGGATGGCTTCATAATATCTGAAATAAGATGAATAATGACTTTGGAATAATATTGACCATAAGGAGACAGAAGAAATACAACTAATCTACAAGATAAATATCTATATTATTGTATTCATATTTTTTAATACAAGTTCACTTATTTTTAATAAGTGATATTTACTTATAATTCCTAGAATTACTCTGTATATCACACTTTAGGATGCCAAGAAAATGCATTTGACTGACTTGAGAAAATACTGAAACCTTTGTGCTAAATAGCTCTGGAACCAAATACCTTATGTCAGCCTATAGTAAGCCTACAGCTCATTCTGTAAAATCAATAGTTTTTGATCAATGTGTATGGTATTTCATAAGTCCTCACTAATGTGTTAGCCACCTATTGCTGCATACTTAAAAATACAGTGCAACTAGTATGTTAAAACGACTGCTTTAATTTACTAATGGTTGTTGGTTCAGGAACTCAGGAAGAGCCTGATTAAGTTGGTTTCAGATCTGTGTGGTGTCACCCAGGGAAGCTGGGACTGGGAGATTCACTGCAGAGGTAGATCTCTTACACATCTAGCACTGTGGTGTTCCTCACATCTCTCCACCGGATGCCTCCTTCTCCATCCCATTTGGCTTGAACGCCCCAAAGCATGTTTGTTTTTGTTTTTCTCCAAATCTTCATTCAATACATTGAAGCCGGCTCACAAGAGGCAGGAAAGAGAAGCCACCAGACTAGTGAAGGGCTTCTTTAGAAATGCCACAGGGTCGCTTCTACCATAATCTCTGCGTGAAAATGATGATAGGCCTTCCTCAGTTCCAACTGACAGGAAAAGGCAAAGCCACACCGGCAGGAGAACATGTGATGGGGGTTACTGTCGAGGCCATCTTTGGGAAATAGTCTGTCACAAATATCACAAAGAGTTTAACTGGAAAAGACAGCACAATTATTTTGTATTGACAATTTCTTTTAAAGGATGTGAATTTTGAACAGTTCACTTTGTAAATGGGTTACTTTGGTTTAAAATTAGAAATACCTAATGAAAACAATGTTGTTAACATTTGTGTATGCGTTTACTGGTCAAATATTCATTGCATTTCTTCTCTGTGACAATCACAGGACCGGCCCACTGTGCTAAAAATAAAGAAGACTCCAGTCTCTGCCTGAGGAAGCTCACGATCCAGTGGGAAAAGTAACCTGGTGAGATTATATCACAGTACTATATATAAAGGTAAATTTAATGTAAAATTTCTCTGGAAGTTACTAAAAGAAAAATAACAGCCAGGACACATATGAGAAATAGGCCCTTCTCCACCAAAAAAAAGATCTAATTTTTATCCACACTGTCCTTTCTGTATAGATGACTCTTAACAGTTAATTTTAACTACTTTTAATGGGAAAACTGATTCAGTGGAAACACAATGAGCCTCGTAGTTGCTTTCTGATACAGTCAGTCCCTTCCTCCCTGATTCTGGACAATAACTGATCTGCTTTTTCTCCCTGTGATTTGCTTTTTCATAGAAATACATGTAAATGAATAGTGTAGTATGCACTCTATTCTTTCTCGTTTCTTTCCCTCAGCAGAATGGTTTTGAGATCCATTCATTCATTCCTTTAGATTGCTTATGGCATGGATCAATACACAGAACACTGTTTATCGTTCCCTTCTTGATGGATATTTGGACTGTTAAGAATTTCTTTGTTGTAGCCAGTGGTGGTGCATGCTTGTAATCCCAGCACTAGGGAGGCTGAAGCAGGAAGATCACCCCAAATTTGAGGCCAGCTTGTGTTACAAAGTGAGTTCAAGGTCAGCCTGAACTGCATAGTGAAACCTTACCTCAAAAAGAAAAGGAGTTTCATTGTTGTTATAAACAAAGATGACACTAACATTTATTTATAAGCCTTCTATTTCTTGTGCATATACACTGGTGTTTAACTGCTGAGTTATATGGGAAATATATGCTTAACTTTTGTGAAATGCTAACAGTCTCTGCGTAGTCACACCGCCTCATGTTTGCAGTCTTTTACATTTGGTGTGTTGACCACTTTCCCATGTACTCATCTGCTGCTCACATGGTCTCCTTCAGAGCACAGTATCTGCTAAAATATCTTGCCTATATTATTGTTATAACAGCTCTCTACAGATTTTGGATAAATTTTTTTTCAACTGTTTCCTATATACATTCTTTTCTTCTGTGTTTGCCATTTAATTTTCTTTCTGTTGCTTTTTAAAGAGAAAATAATGTTAGCATTGTTCAATTTGTTATAATATAGGCAAGTACTTATTTAATGCTCTTAGTACACATCTATAGATTATAATCTTAAATCCTAAAAATTGTTCATCCTCATAAAATCTTCATTTCATTCTTTTACAAAAGAAAAACAAGATTCAAAAGTGTTAAGGTGGACTGACTGACAAGTGCTAGATTTGGAATTCAAACACTATCCAACTAAACTCAGGGCTAGAATTATTTACTTTTAAAAGCAGTACATGATTGTGATATATAAGAAATATATTCATCTGAGTAATTGATTCATATAAGATAAATACATTTAATTACTTTGCATTATTTTGTGTATTTTACTTTTATGTAAGAAACACTCATAGCTTGAAGTCAAATATTAAGGACCTAGATGACTCTATAATATTGTGGATATATAAATAACAGATAATAAAAAAAATTTAGTTTTGAAATCTGAAGTGTTATTTAGTACTCAGACATGTAGTCACCTGTTTACTCAAAGCTTACTGAAAAAGCTGATATTTAAAAAAATCATTTTCTCATTTTTTAAACTTCAACAAACTTCAGTAAAGGTCACAGCAATGACAGGCCATGCAGGATATTTCTACCAAATTACAAAAAAATGAATGAAAGAAAAGGTTTCAAGGTGACTCCTAACATTAAACATACCCTCCAGAGGAAAGAGAACCTTGTTTTTATATTTCAGAGTAAACACTCAGAGACAAAGGAAAATAAAAAATGTTTTCAAGTAATCACTTATATAACTTGCATTCCAAAGACAATTTAATGGCACATTTTTCAGAAGAAAAACCACATACTGGTACTCAGACAAATCCCTTCTGTATCTAGGGGTGGTAAACAATCTAGTCATTATTAAATGAACAGGCGACAGAGTAGTGAGTAGATTCCCAGTGGCTGTGAGAGCCATTCAGCATTTTCACAGATCCAGTTACTGTAGCTATCAAGCAAGATAATGGATTTAATTGCATATTAATGTATAGTTATCATAATTTTGTTCTCTTTTCTTTTAGAAACTAACAAACTATAAACTTCTCTTCCAGACTGTAACCTTGGTAAAAGCTGCTGTGTGGGAAGGAGTGGAGGACCCATATGTAAGCATCGTGTGAGGAAATTCTCTCAGTGGGTTTTGTTACAGCTTAAATAGGTCTTGTAGTGATGTCACATTTAGTAGAGATGACTATTTCCTGCTCCTCTGGGATCTGGTGCAACAGGAATCTGAACTGACCCCATCCAAATTATGCTTAAGATTTAGAATTAACTTTTCTCTTTCTTTTGTCCTAGAACAATGAAAACATCATCAGACATTTATTTGTCCTAGGAGAGTAAAAACATCATCATGAATGATTTTCCCATTCAAAGCATGAGAGCTTTGTACATATAACTTTTAGGTTAAAGATCTTATTCAACCCATTTATCTTGGAATTAACTTCATCCATAATGATGGTAAGATCTTAATTTCGAATCAAAAGGAGCTTCCATAAATTATCAATGTATAGATACACAAGAGAATATTTTATTTTTGTTATAGAGAAAATACAGTACTGTTTATCCCCAAAATAAAAGGTGCTCTCATTTGAAATCTCATCACTAAGACACATAAGGCTGTGTACCAACATCTCCCTCCATTCCCCCTCCGGCCCCTGCACTGCTGGCATTCAGTATTTTCCCAGTCAGTCCCCTCAAACAATACTGACTTTACAACTACCTTATTTAATATTTCTCAATGTTCAAATTTTCTAAAATCATATGCTTTCCCCCAGTTGTCATAATTCTTCTACTTTGAGCAGTAAGGGTTCTTTGCAGATCAGCACACAAAGGGGAGAGTGGTGTGGAGTAAATCTCTGGAGGCAATTCTTTTCCTGACAAGTTGAACCTGAATATGAAATATATCTTTCCCATGATCCTTGAATCAATATTCTCCTTTACTTCTGAAATCAAATAACTGAACACCCTACACCAGTCACTGTTGTACTGTATTCTGAAGCTCAGTGCTGATACTGAATATTAGAAACCTAATTTCTAATCCCTAAATGAGATGAAGTAAAAAGTGACTTAGAAGTAGTATAATTTAAAATGGTTTTAGCCTGGGAGGGTAGCTAAGTAGTGGAGGACCTGCTTAGCATGAGCAGGGCCCATGTCTTATTTCCAACACTGTATATAAATCAATAAACAAACAATAAAGTTTATTTTTCTTGCTTAATGTGCTAAATTAAATGTGATTATATCTTGAGAAACAATGGATACTGGGAAACCTTTTTTTCAATGCTAGAAAGTCAGTGGGAATGTTAGTGTATATTTGCAAATTGTGTATTCTCCTTCTGCTTATAAACCCTTCCCCTGGCATACACATATTTTTGTTAATTTTCTCTTATTGCTGAGACAAAATACTAGATGTCCATAATTAAAAGAGGAAAAGTTTATTTAGCTCACAGTTTGTGGGAGTTTCAGGCCATAATCAACTGACTCCAAGGCAGAGTGGCATGATGAAGGGTAACAGTTCAAAGAGGCAGAAGATAGTGAAAGCAACAAGAGCAAAAAGAGGGAAGAGAAAGCCTCTTTACCTCCCTTATAGTGTAAGCAGGCTACCCAAGCTAGGGTGGGTCCTCTACACCCTAGGATGTAGAACTGCTGAGTCACTTAGTTGAGCTTCTGAACTTCTCAAGTTGACACAATGTATCAACCATTACAACACCTATATGAACAAACTGATTGTCAATTACTGAATCTATATCTGAATAAATAATCTTTTATATGCATGACAATCACTACCTAAGAATCATCTTATCTCAGGGCTCTATCTTTTTAGAACTATAAATTTGAGACCTCAGTCTACAGCTAAGTTTGCTTACCAAACACACTTTGAACTTGAATTGCATGTTTGCTGGATAAGCTACTGGGAATCCAATGGATGAACAGAAAAAGGTGGGGAGCAATTGTGGGCAGTGCTCCCCTTTGCACCAGAGCCCCTTGACTGTACACTATGAATTACAGTGAAACAAACAGCTCTGCACCAGCTGTACTTTGAAATTGCATTATCTCCTTTTCTTTTTCTTCTACCAGCTTTTCTAGACTATTGAGAAAATGTTTGTTTCTGTTATTTCTCTCTCTGGCACAAAATATAGGACTAAATGCCCTCTCACTCCAACCAGAGACTTTCATGCTTCCCATCCAACTGTCTCATGCTCTTTGGTATTTGGCCTCAATAAGCCAGATTTGAAGAAGCATCCATAACTTTTCAGGGAAACTCCTTAGGGAACCCACAGAAACGTCATTCCAAACCACAGAAAGATTGAATGCGTTCATCTGAGCAGGCTACTAGGTGAGAGAGACTATGGTCTTTTCTAAAATTGAGCCCATCTTACAAGGGACATTGTGGATTTCGTTGTTTTCCTTGACAAGCAATTTTAATGTCCTCTTCTCCCAGTGTACTGTGTGAGGACCTCAACTTCCTTCTGGTGTCTGCCCCAAGCCCTCCCTCCCACACACTGTTCTGTATGGGCTTCTCATTGTTCTTCTGGTGGGGACACTAGATTTAGGAAATTGGAAGAAACTGCATATACACTTGCCTCTGAGAAAACAGACAACATTGTGGCTGTTAGATTTTCTTCTTTTTATATGATCTGCATGAATGGATAAAGAAATATGATGTATGCATACACATGTATTCCATATATATACATGAAAAATAATGTGTTTAAAATATGAAATATTACACTAAAAGACACATTGCCATTGTTTCTCCTAAAGATGCTCCCCCTGGCTTTGAATATGTAGATGCCATTTTTCTTGCCACTTCCTGAAGCAGTTCTGGATGTCTTTTCTTATGAGTATTTTTAGGGCATCTTTAGCTGCTCTGTCTTGACTTTGTCAATGTCCTAAACTGATTTAAAACGTTTGCTTATCATGATCATCTTTCAGGAAGAGCTAGAAGTCCCACAGTGCTAGACATGATCAAGGACGCATACAGATATGTGGCAGAGTTTTCGTTAGTCTGCCTTTCCATCTCATGGCACTCAGTACCACCAGTGACTTCTGTCACAAAGAAGACTTCCAAATTGCTTTTGAAAGTGTCAAAAATAGTGAGATAAATGTGTTCAAAGTGTGGGAGAATATTTCAAGGGGAAATAATGGCAATATGTCTTTTATTATAATAGAATTATTAATTTAATGCAGAGTAGGACAGTTATGAATAAAGACTTGGCAGAAAGAAGTGGGGGGGGAATGTTGATCAAAGAGTGCAAAGTTTTAGAAAAATAGGAGAAATAAATTCAAGTGACCTATTCCATAGCAGTTGGCTATGATAAAAAATATGTGTTGTATATTTCAAAATAACTGAGTAATTCCAAATATCTCAGCCTAAATAAAGGAAGATGATGTATATATACATTGAACTTGATTTAATGATTACACATTTTATACATTCATCAAAAGACCATTTAGTAACCCATAAATGTATAAAATTCATCAATCAAAAACAATATTAATAAAAATATCTACTATCTCCTAAATAGCAGTAGATGGTGTTAGAAATATTTGCAATATGTGTGACTAATTCTTGTAATGCTCTGATGTAAAAGGGTTTGGCTAGGAGTGAATTTAATCTAGGAACCATCACAAAAGTGTATAATTGATGGGAAATCAAATCTATCTGAAGTCCTCACTCCTGTTGCTCTTCTCTACTTCTTTTCTTCTGGTATTTTTCATTATATTTTCTTCTTAATCTTTTTTCCTCAGTGACTGTCCACTGTTAGAACAACTGTCTTAAAGATGTAAGAGCCTCTGAGTAGACTAAAAGTCTCTGGGCAAAAGCAAGTGGCAGACAACAGGGTCTGGTTCCACTTTGATAAGTAGAGATGTTTTCCTATCTAACCAAGAAAATCTGGTTCACAAAAAGAAAGGCACCATGGAAATAATACTGATTTGCTGTCCAAAGGACTCCAGTTCAAATCCTGGCTGCTACATATGTATTGTGTTTCTGAATTCTTATTGGGTTCAATTTTTTTCATCTGTAAAATAATTGCAGCTATTCTGGTTCTACTGTGTTATACAAAGAAAGTTAAGACAGTGCACAATGCTCTGGAGAGTATAGGAGCTCAGCCAATGACAGCACCTACCATTATTATTTTAAATTTGACTCTGCTCGTTCTCATTTTATGTTTTGTCCCTTCTGTTTTCCTATCTGTCTCTACTGTTGTGTGAAATACATGGAAACAGATCAAAAACAAAATTGTCTAAGTTTATTGATGCCTTGAAATAGCAATAGATGCTGAGAATTTTCTGATCAGAAAGGCCTTTGTCCTTTCGAAGAAAGGCAAAAATTAAATTACTTGTAGAAAAAGACCTTTTTCACTAACCTTAATAGAAAAGAAAAAAACTGCACTGACTTGAAAGACTACTTTTTTTTTTTCTCTCACTCTCTGCAGGGAAAGAGACACTACTTAATTTCTACAGTCTGCCAGGGCCTCTCAGACCTTACTTTGCTTCCACACAAATGTTCTATTTTTCTCTACCTTCTCCCTCTTCCAGGCATCTCTTCTGGGTGGATAGGCCCTTATACAATCTTGCAATTTATTTATGTGATTATGGGCTATAAGAATTTTTTTATTCTTTCTCTTAAAGTAGAGATGCGTATTTCAAATGTAAAAGGAGAAGATTAAATGTAAAATAAGTTATACAATTTGTAAATTTTTATCAATGTAAAAATATTTTCCTTTCTACTTCTTCCTTCTTGGGAATGTGTGGTGCTCATGTCATTGTATTTCAGTGCAATCTAAGCAAGGCATTGGAGAATGAATCAATCAAATGAATGGATTTCTAACTTGAAGTGGGCTTGTCCCTATTTGTTGTTGTTCTTGCAAGTAAATATAAATGAGAATCTCAAAAATAATGAAAATCTAAGACCTGAAACTTCAGTAGATCATCTGGCCTGCCCTTTATTCTCAGTAAAAACTCATTTGAACAGTGAACCCATATGAATATAAATGTCACACTTTAATAACAAAAAAGAAAGTTGTATGTTCAAGAGTCAGTTTGTAATGAAATGTCTGTCTCCATAGGTCTCTGTGATGGTGTTTGACCCAGTCTCATCCTGTTTGCTGTTGATCATCACAAAGGTAAGTGTTCTTATCGAAAAAGTGGTTAAACAGTAATAGAGGAATGAGATTATGTCACATTTTTCAACAGTGTCTCTTGCTCTAGTAAGTGAACACTAAGCCAACATCAGTCCCTTTGAGGGCTACTTTGAGGAGGTTGAGACAGGCCAGCGTGCTCTCCTCAGCTAAAGTCTGGTTTTCTCTAGCACTTTCTTGGTAGATGGAATAATTCTGAATCTCTTGGCAGGTTTCATCACTTAATATCGGCCTGAAGTATATTCTTACCATGTAAATTGAAACCCCTGACAAAATGAGTCGATGAATACCCAAATTTATTATTTAAGCTGGTTTCAACAATACAGGAAGGTTCTTTCCTTATTGCAAAATCAAATGTCTCAAATTAAGAGAGATGGCACTAGCCATTTCTGAATGTGGAGTGTCTTCTCCCATGACATTCTTGTCTAGAACGTTCTTAGTGGGCTGTCTGCCTCGTCCTAACTACCAGACAACATGCTAATATGGAAGAGATAGGATGACTTGAAAACTAGGAAATATGATTTGGTTTAAATCCCCTGTGGATTATTACAGAATGAAATGTTTCATCATCTCACAACTGTTCAAGGAGTTTAAAAAGAATTAGTGGCTGCTTTCCAAGTAAAATAGTAGTACAAATATATTCAGAGAAATGTTGGCCTAATACAACTTCAAGATATAATGTTGATCAAAACTGTTTCAGGCCAAGAATTCACATCCCTGATCATGGATTAATGGGAACCAACATGATGTCAATCAACTGGATTCTAGTTCTGCTCAGAATGTCACCATAGGCACCTCAACAAACTCCAGACCCAGCACACTGCCAGCACTGGTAAATGCCAACATCCTCACCACCTGCTGTGAGACTGTGAGCAATAGCTTTTTATCCCACAGCAGTCTCATACTTCTCCTCCAACCAAACTTGCTATTGGCTTGAAATGAAAAGGTAGCTAAAGATCCCCAAGGGGTGCAGCATTTTCGGTTAACCTCTGATATTACTCAGATGTATTTCTAGTGGAAAACGGAACACACACTTTAGGTCTAGTGGATTTGCAAATGATTTTAAAATTCATGCTTGGTGGTAAAGGCTGGGGAATATTCCTCTAAAAAGCCTGTTTCCAGATGGCAACAAACCCTGCACTTTTTGTGGTCAGTTGCCTGTAGTTTTCTTGCGTTGTGAGCTAGTAAGCAGTGTACCTGCCACCAGAAATTCACCCCAAGGGAAAAACATCCAGCTGAGAGGATTGAAGAGAAAGTCTCTCTTTGCAAATAGGAAGGCTCAATGGTCCAAGGAAAGTAATTTTCTGTTATTTACAAATGAATTCCCCCATCTAAGAAGGCAGAAGTGTTAGCGCAGTGGTGAGTGCTCTTAGCTCCTCCCCGTGTTTGGTACAGTGCTCTGAATGTGCAGGTGTTTGCTACACAAATACATATTATGCATCCCCATTTAACCTGATAGCCTCATGCTGGCAAGAGCTGGTGCAATCTAACAAGACCCACTTGAAGTGAAATTTAGTAAAAGAAACAAAAAACAATGATATGAAAAAAGAGGAATACTATTCTGGATAATTTGAGGAAGTCAATTCATTCTCTCAGGAAATGTAACTCAGAAACTATAGGTCATGCTTTTTTAAAAATCTTTTTTAAGACAGGGTCTTGCTATGGAGTTCAGGTTGATCCTGAACTCACTAGGTACCCAAAGTTGGCCTTGAACTCTCAGCAGTCCTCCTGTCTCAGCTTCCTGAATGCTAGAATTAAAAGTGTGTGGCACCATGCCTGGCCTACATCATGATTGAGATACAGCTTGTACTTCTAAAGCAATCACAGTATGAATCACAATTCAATCGTAAGTGGAAGGTCTTTTAAAGGCTTCATCCCCAGACCATCATTATCAGTCAAATGCCCTATATCCCTCTAAACGTCTCATCTTCCCCAGCATTATTTGAGAGCAGCATGAACTCTCCTACTTTCTGCATCTTCTGCTTAGCTGCCAGCATAGCTTCAACCAAGCCATCAGTTTTAATCAAATATATTTTTGCCCAGAAACAAACAAGAGCTCCATCATTTTCACATTTGATAACAAAGCAAGGGTGACATGGAGAGTAACGTGACTACAGGCTAAATTACATGTATTATATACTACTTTCCACATAACAAAGAAAGATGGAACGTAAAATAGTCATGAGTTAATGACAGTATATAACCCCAAAACACCCACTTCCCAGGGAAAAAAGAGCAATGAATTGCACATTCTCTTCAATGTCTGTTTTGTTAATTTGCATAGAAAAATACTTTTGAATGCATCATCAGCAGTGATTGCCAGAAAATAAATATTTTGTTATTGTACAGTTTTAAAAAATTAAAAGGTAGATTAAGAAATAATTTAAAGGTATTAGTGTACATAGTTATTTCTCTTCAGTTTGTGTAAATAATCAGTAACCAAAATGGAAAAAAAAAGCTCTTTGATAATACACACAGCTATGCAGAGTGTCTGTCATCTCTGCATAATCAGATGAATCTTTGTTTGCAAATTATAAATTATTCAGAAAGCTTCTTATTACAGTTATATGACTGTTTACTGTGGGAAAGAGGGAGAACTCACTTCATTTTCCTGATGTACTCTCTCAAAGTGGAGACCAAAATAAAGCATTTGGCACATTCAGAGGGAGAGTCTATTCTAAGCTAAATACAAAAGGAATGCAAATACAATAATTGGGCTGCATTCATGAAGCTACACTCTAATTGCACGCGGGGATTCTGAGGCTGTTTCTTCACGTGAGGCTGCCTTTGCATAACATCCTCTAAAACAGTGCGCCCATCGACTTTGCACTTGGAGTTAGGGTCATTGTCCTCCCTGAAGGTCACAATACAGATCTGACAGGAACAAGTGCAGTGTCCAAAAGCAAACTGCCGCTTTGAGAAGCAATCAAGCAGTTTCCACAGGGCTGATTGCCTCCAACTCCACCTCGAGGCATTTAGCAAAGTGGCAGCCAGGTCTTGATTAATCAGCAGAGGCACTAATGAACCAGCCTTGCCTGAGGTTTCCTGCACTCTCTGATTCCTAACTGCCTCTTTAGTGAATGACTGGAGGCCTCAAGTGAGCCTCATGCAGACAGCCCCATTTCTGCATGGGCACAGACATCTGATGACAGAGGAGAAAGTCCTGCTAAGTGGTGCATTCGTACTGTTTGTTGTTGATCAAAATGCACCTCATATAAATATTTAACTGGCACAGTGAAATGCGGGGGGATTACATCAGGATGCGAGCTGAGGACATGGCTCAGTAGGTGGCTAAGTCCCATTGTAAGTAACTGTGATGATCAGAAATGTTCTCTGCATAGATCTGAGCACATTCTGGGCACATAGCAGGCTGCTGGGACACCACAGTGAACACTGCTTTGGTGGGTGTTAAATCAGCATGATAAGCATGACAAAGCAGAAAAAAGGGGGGAAATCTAATATTGGGCTCCCAGATGAGCCTGAGATGAGCACAGAAGTACAAGTTATTCATTGGGAGTCATAGTTCCAGGAAGCTCCTAAACTGGGCTGCCATCTTGCTAAATGCCTCCCTGTGGAGTTGGAAAAAAGTAGTTGAAGAAAGACAGACCAGGTCGAGAGTCAACCACAAAGTGTGTAGCATCGATTAAATTGCCACGGTGGGCAGCCAAAGCTGAATCCCACTGCGAATTTCAGAGGATAGTGATTGACTTTGCCTGAGAGTTATCTCTAAGAAAGTATGTCAGAGTGTTAATCTCCCAGCTCATTAGCTACCAGTTCAGAGCTGCTGGGGTGAACATAGCAAATATATGTTGTAGCACACTGATCTGCCACAAGAGTGGGGAGGGCACATTGCCCCCACAGGAAAGCCTAGACTAAGTGTCATACATGCTGGCAGTCGGATGGTCCATGGGGTTATGCCAGGAACTCACAGTTCAAAATCAACCTATGCCAGGGCTTAAAAAGCAGTTATCTTAAATGCCCTCCATCTCTCCAAGGGAAATCCATGTTTGTCTCTGTGCCCGAAGTACTTGATAAGTAGTAGCTGAGGATGAAACCCAAAAGCTCATTCAGTGAGTGGTGGGAACAAGTTGTTGGAAATTATTAAAACATTTCCATAAATAACTCCTAAAGTAGATTCATACCTCTGATGTGTCTTTCTTGGCTACCATAAATTGTTTTTTAGAAGAACCCTGGTCAAGTTTATATGATCAAATAGGTCTATACAGTTGGACCAGGACCTCTTGGACTCTGCTTTGACCCAACAGAATCCAAACTCACACACAAACATCCACACTGGAGAGTTCTGATCCACTGACACTGCCATGTTTTGTCCAGAATGTGTAAATACCAGGACAACTTCACTGTGATAATGAACCCTTCAGATATCAGTAAAATGGTGAACCCTGGAAATTTGCTCTAAGTATCCTAATGTTTATGAGATTCTGTCCTTTTTTATTCAAATACATTATTTTTATTTAATCCTATAGAAGTTTCTTAGGAAACTATATCTTGCTGATTATAAACTAGTCATCCATTTTAATTTTCCACTGCATGAAATTTTACAGTGTTGATAATATGCGTTGAGGTTCTGCTAGCTATATCCCGAACTGAAGGGCAAAGTGAATACCCAGCTGATGTCAGTCATCAGAACAGAAAGAAATTACCATCAGCAGTGCCTCTTGCTTCACATTAATTATTGCCTTTGGAGTTAGAATTGGACTCTGGTGCTTTTCACTTCCTGTTCTTAATTGTTGCTTAGAGATGCTGAGGGCAATTAAGCAGCTTTTGCTTTTCAATCTAGAAAAGGCTGGAACTGGTGGCAGTTAAAATGCTAGAATCCCTTAAACAAATAGCTTCCTGTTTGGGTTCCATCAGGAGTCAAGTGCAGGTTTGAACCTATAAAGATCTTGGTGGTCGGTAGCCTGGCTGCCTAATTGACTATCTCTCTCCATATGCCTCCAGCAAATAATTAAAACAAATACATGTAACATTTTTACCTCCAAGTTACCTACTTCCCAAACCTCTGTAAGCCTTTCTTGAACAGCTGGAGAGGAAAAAACACTGAGAAGTCAAGGAACTTTGACTTCTAGAATCAAACAAGTCAAAAATTTCCTGCTCCAAGGGCTGAAATGAAAAACAAAGCCATTATTACAATTCAGGCACCCCCTACCTTGCCCTAAAGGGTCTATGTAGATAACTTGCAAAATGTGATTGCTTTGTACTTTCCTTGCACTTGTTTAGATAAAAGATGAATTTCTTCAAAAACTATAGACCTCAAAGATTCCTTGTTTCATGTCTTGAAAAGCTGATGAGTGTCCATGTGGCCTTACATTCTGCAACTCTCTCATCCGTAAAAGCCCATCTACTTTACTCACACAAAGTTTTTCTCTGACATTTTCTCTTCCTAAATGTTGCTATGGATTCCTAGGGATGAGAAGCACAAGAATGAGGTCTAGAAAAGTAAACTGTTTTAAGGTCAGAGATATAAAATACAGTGAGAGAATGAATATGCTCCCCTCCAAGGGAAGCTGTTTCTGTGCATAGACATTCTAGGTTAGACACTTTCCAGCAATGGTGCCATAATGGAAGGAGGACTTTTCTTTACCAAGAAATCTTTTGGGTGACTAGTGAATCATTTAATACTGACTGCTGTAGCTTTGGGTTTACTAAAATGGTGTTTTCCAACTGCCGTGGCTGCTTTCTAAGTCTCAGTGCTAGCTGTAGTATTCTTAAGTGGTCCCAAAACAATTCACGTGAACCCAGAAACTCAAAATATGATATTATATGGAACTAAAGTCTTCACAAAGGAGATTAATTAAAGACTTAAATGAGATAGACTGAGCCCTTCAGTGAGCCCTTATTCTGATGACAGGTGTCCTTATCATAAGAGCAGAGGTTACACAGATGGAAGAAGGCCACGTGAAGGTGGAGGCAGAAGTCAGCATAACAAATCTACTAGCCTAGGAATGCCAGGGCTTTCACTAAAAGAGACAAGGAAAGATTCTGCCCTGGAACTTTCAGAGGTAGTCAAGGCTGGCCATCAGCTTGGTTTTCGTACTTTCAAACTACTGACAGATTCAATTTTGTAGTTTTAGGACATTGAATTTATGCTGCTTTGCTATAGCAGCTGCCTCAGTGCCAACCCATAAGAGATGGAATCAGCACACTACGATGCACAACCATAAAACCTACCAGAAGCACAAAAGTAACCAAGAAAGCACATTCACAAGAAAGGCGAGTACCAAAATGTAAGGTTCCGTTGAGGCTAGAATTCCCAAGCTGTTAGTAACCTGACAATAGTTTTCCTAGTGGTAGGGTACATGCTCTTCTGCCTTCCTAATGTGGAAAATTCAGACCTCTAAAGTTTGGTCATACCTCCAGATAAGTCTCCTATGTTTCCATTCACCAGGGAGGAGCTCATGCTGAGGGAGAGAGGATGCATATCACATCTATCAGGTGGACAGACACTCAAAGAAAGGGTGGCAGTCCTCAAGGTTCCCTGATCTTCTCCCTCACCCTAAAGACGTGTGTGTGATCAGTGCTGTATAGAAAAGTCAAATGGAGCAGAATGATAATATTTTATCAGTTACATTCTCTTGTGCTGCATGAGTCTATGGAAATTGAGTTGAATAGGCATGTTCTACCTCTGACAGTTTCGTGGGGCAGAGTGAATGTAATATGCTTCTTAATGTTGACACTGAAGTTTGTCTTTTGCAATATTTTCTCTTCCCAAATGCTGTGGATTCCCAGGAAGCTGTTGCAACAAGAATAGGGTCCCTGTCTGTGGAGCAGTTCCAAGCCCCTGAGATCACTATCCCCATTCCGTGTGCTGCTTCTCTTGGCTTCTGGCTGTATCATGCTACTGCTAACCTCTGTCTTCAGGGCCTTCTCTCAAGTCCCTAGAAATACATTTGTTTTTCCTCCTTATCCTCAGAAGATTAAAAAATAATGTAAAAAGAAGTTTCCACAAACTACACTGTCATTTATTATTATTATTTTTTCTTTAATTTTATTTTAAAGACAAATGGGAACTGGAGCACAACAGCAAGAGAGAGCTGCAGATGGAGGTGGCTCACATTTATTATTTTTACCAGACACATTTTTAAGAAGTAAGGAAAGATTGCAGATATTTTTTTAAAAACCTAAAGCAGACAAAGATTAACTTAAAATTGTTCTTCAGTGAAAGACACGCAACTGCATTTACCATGGATTATTCATGGAAAAGTATAATCTGGCAAAATTGTTTTCATTTTCTTGCTTTAGGGTGTTCACTTCCCCCACCTACAATATGTTTTGGCAAAGGACTTTCCAGCAGCAACTTCTGTGCCTTGGCCGCTCCTCCATTAGAAGAAATTAGCAGGGCTTTCACATTTTTGAAGGAAGCATCGGCTAGGGCCCATAGGAAAAGTAATGGCTTAGAAACCTTGATGAATGCCAGCTCTCCCAGGGCACATCAGTTCTGAGTGTGCCTGTGTATGCATAGAGGAAATGGCAGCTGTGAGTAAACATTCTGAGACATTTTGATAGAGTTCCAGGATCTGCTGGCTATCTGCATTTATTGTGTGCCTTAGTTGTGGTCTTCCAACAAGGAAGTTAACCATTTCTCTAACTATATGGGGAGGAGACATCCGTGTTACAGAAGTCCCAATTAGAGTCACTCAAAAATGACTTACCCAGTCTCTAGTATGTGCAGAACATGACACCCCCTGGGGTGAATGCAGAGATTATTCCTCTTCTCACGGATTTTTGATAGCATCGAAGAAAAAGTACATACATAATAAATTATAACAGAATGGCAAGTTGGGTCATAAAGTAACCCTAGACTGGAACCACCCCAACATCCATGACTCTCTCTTCATAACCAGTGTAGCAGTCTGCTAGGAATTGAGCTGCATATGGGAGGAAAAGCATTTGGAAGAACAATTCAAATTTAAAGAAAATGGCTGAAACATACTTAAGTTATCTAAGAACAAAGCCTATGATCAAGTTATTCTGAGTACAGTGCGAGTGAAATAATTCAGAGTATAAACCCATTTCCTGTGAATTTGGGCCCAATTTAGGTTTAGAAGGACTGTTACTAAGACATAAGACAAGCTGAAATGCCCAGGTGTGGTGGCATGTCCAAGGTAGCAGCAGTCCCACATTAGAGATTTGAGCAGGATTGCCTTCAGAAAGAGTATGCTGCCAAGGCAGACAGGTTTGATAAATGAAGATTGGGAGACACTGGCTGTCTTTGTTACTTTCCTCATTGCTGAGACAAAATACAGTAAACCCAAAATTAATAGGGGAACTTTGGGTCTCACAGTGTGCAGAGGTTTCAGACCATAATCCACTGGCTCCAAGGCAAGGTGGCTTAGCAGAGGGGCATTAGAGAGGAGAACAGTTCATGAGAAGCAGAAAACAGTCAAAGTAAGCAAGGGACAAGACAAGCCTCTTTCTGTCCCTTACGCTGTATCCAGACTACTGGGATTACAGTGATGCCACACCAATCAGTAGATTTAGTAATCACCCACCCTTAATCCTAACACCTGTAATCCCAGCATTGCACCATAAATAAATCACACATTCTAGATCCAGCCACCACTGAAAAAGCCCTGCCTATGACTTCATGAGGCTTTCAGGGGACATCCAGACACAAGGCATAATATTTGCTGTGGGAGCAACACTGTCAGGAGAGAGTACATGTAAAGGCATTGATGAGTGGCTGGCACAGTGCCCTGATTCATTCTTATATCCTTTGTGCCATCTTCAGGAAGCTCAGTAGCAGCTCTCTGTAAGGGTGAAGGTAAGAAGGATATCAGTGAATACTGCATGAATGTTCAGAGATTGTTTCAGCAAGCATATGTTATACAGCTCTGTGAGTGTTCAAGAAAGGGATAAATTTTCAAAGGGCTGGAGATGCTGAAATTGCAATAGTAGTAGAGTGACATGGTCAGTTTTATGGATTTCTTTCTAGAAGATAAAGACAGGCTTTTCTCCCAATGCAGTAATGGTCCAGCAAACAAGAATCTGAAAGGGAGAATGAAATAAGTATAGAGCTGGAACGAGAAAGATGTGTGACTATGCTGGTAAGTGATTCTTTTCAGCCATAAGAAATGGAAAAGGTTTTGTTAAAAAGAATTTGAGATAAAACTTGAAAGACACAATCATGGAGAGGAAGAAAGGAGAGATTTAGCCCCAGGAACAGTATGGGCAAATCACTGGGATCTAGTGGTGAGAGGACACCGTGCCCATGGATAGAGGTTCAAGAAAGTCTGGGATGGGTAGGCAGAAGTGAAAGTTGAGCTGGCAACGAGCTGGATCACGAAGGACCTCAACTTTGATGTTAAAACGTTCATATCTTAGTCAGCAGGAGTTAGAAATTCATCATGTGCACATAGTTTTTAAGATGGTGCATGATGACATCTGATTTGTGTTTCAGAAAAAGGGAAAAGGAAAACTGACACCATCCTCTCACCTTGGCCACATCCTAGGCTCTGGAAACTGTGGACATGTTATGTTACATAGTCAAAAATAAATAGGGAACAAATTGATTTCATTAATGTGAATAAATTAAGGATCTTGAGAAGAGGAAATTGGGTTGTATGGATGAAGCCAATGAAATCTCAGAAGTCCTTATAAAAGACAGAGAGAGAGAAAGTCTGAGAAGGCAGGAGGACTGCAATGGAAGCAGAGGTTGAAGTGACATCACTGTAGGAAAATGTCACAAGCCAAGGAAACCAAGAAAGGTAAAGATCAGTTTGACCCCAAAAGACTCCAAAAAATGACACTTAGCTACTACCTTAACTTTAGCTACTGTGAAAAGCCTGTTGGATTTCTGACTTCCATAAGAGTAAATCGATCAGTGTGTGGTTTTAAATTTCAAAGTTTGTGATGATTAGTTACAGCAGCAAAAGACACTAACAGAAGTAACAAGCAAGTTCCATTCAAGCCTGTGTGAGATGTTTTATGCATTTCCTCCTTCTAGTCTTCATAAAGTTGACCTGTGAAAGAGACATCATTTCCATTTCATAGAATAGGAACTTGAGGTTGAAATTTATTAAATATAGGTAAGTAGACATTAAACAGTACAGGCTTTCCTGTTGTAACTTTATTTTGAGCACCCATGTTTGTATGCTGTACTGTGATAACTAAGCTGCATGAAAGAAGAGACGGATGAGTTACAGGAAGAGGTGAAAAAGCCATGGACTCTACTCATCAGCCTCAGAGCACTGGCTGAGCCTCATGCTTTTCCTGGCAGGTGGCCTGGAGCTAGAAAGAGCATTTCCACCTGAGATGTGGAGCCAGGGAAGTAGTTTTGGAGGTAGCAGGGAGAGCTGGCGGGAAAGCTTGGGGGTTGCCTCAGTTCTAATTACTCCGTCACTTACTGTGTGGACTTTTTAAAGTCCTCCCTATCCATTTTATCATCAGCAAAAAGTGACAGATAGGAGCTGGACCACAGAATTATCCTGTGGACTATGTGAGCTGCTATTTGTAAAAATCTCAGGTCAGTTCTTTGGACTTAGTACCATTAAAAAGTGCTAATTTATCATTATGATTATTTTTACAAAACTTTAAGATAATCATAAGTAAGTAAATGTGTTGCAAAATATAGTCTAGAGCAAAGAGCACAAAGGTTCATTTCTCAGAGGAGAAAGAGAAAGAACTTGATGAAATTCATGATGAGCTGACACCAAATTCTGCTGCTCGTTGTTCTAACTCGTATCAATTCTGGTGCTTAGATATTTTTAACAGTTCAATATTGAAATGGTCACCTTTAAAATCAAATAATTAATGAAAAAAGCTTATGAAATTAAATACAATACTAAACTGAACAAAATGATGAAACATTTTGGTTACTTTAAAATATCTTGCTGCTATCTTTACTTTTTTAAACTCAAAATGATTTTAACTATTAATTTGTTTTCCAGATTTTTAAGATTGAAAATTTAAAACAACTACATTCTAAACATTTATTAGAGAAAACAAAAAATATGAATATCCAAAAATGTATGAATTGCTCACACAATATAATGTTATAAAACAATCAGTATATAATATACCAATATTGCTGAAACCAATATATACAAATTCTTTCTATCCCTGTATTCTGCTACTAGGTAGCCTGTCTTCACCTCTTAATTATGAACCACATAAACAGAATGAAGAATAAGTATAGTTTATGGTTTTCTTGAACTTCCACTCCTATATGTGTGTTAACATTTTTCTCATATATATTCTGCAATTTAAGACAAAATACCATTAAAATTATTTTTAAACAAAACTTGTACGATCACGTAGTAGCCCACTGTAAAAGTGTTTTATAATTGATGCAGATATTCCTGTTAAATGTACTTGGGCTGTTCCTTATTCTAACGGCACTATTTATTATCTTTATTCTCTAATTTGGAATCTTTTTATATCACTTCCTCTATTAGCATATTGGGTCCCCAATGTCATAAATTGCTAGACCAAGTTCAACTTAAACCAGGAACACTTGCAGTCAGCTACTTAAGGAATTAACATCTAATGAATAAGAAATCCCAGTACAGACCCTGAGGGTACCATTAAAAGATAAAGCTTAAATAACAACTTCCGTAGTCTATGTTACTTAAATATCAAAGTGGACTAGTGTCCGTGAACAGAAAAGTGCATTAATTTGGGTCTTATCTGTGCTTCCCATTTAGAGGCTAAAGTTAAGGATTCTGTGGCTTTCTAGCCATGTTCTTTGTGTGAACATATTAAACACTGCAGGCCCTTGAATACAGCTATAAGAATAATCCATTTGACATTAATTTGAAAGGCTGCATTTAGCATTTCTTTAATGTAACTGTGTTTAGTATTGAGGGGATAAAGGAACAAAGGAGGAGGTAGTCTTCACTTTTAGGAGGCTTCTTATCAAGCAAGGGAGACAAAATGTATCACCAAATACTTAGTACATTCCATCCATTGTGATATGTGTTCTGGAAACCCAAGTGTGGTCCACGTGACATGGGCCCATATTGGCCACACTGACAAAATCTCGCAGATCTATGGCGACAAATTAAAGTGGTACCAGGTGGGATGTGAGCAGAAATTTCATATTAGTCTGTACAGAAAAACAAATATAAAAGCAATCTGGAACAATCTGGAAAGTACCTGGCAATTAAGGAAAACTTCAAGGTGATACAAATAAAGAAAATCCTGATTATGTCAGACCAAAACACGCTAAGGATGTGAAATATGAAACCCTGGGACAGAAAAAAAGAAAATTAATTGTGAAAAAAATTAGTGAAATCAGAACAAAGTCTGGAGTTTAGTTAGTAGTAACGTATTAAGTATTTTTAGATTTGCTAACTATTAAAATAATGTAAGCTGATGACATCAATGAAAGCTGACGCCAAATGTCAGCCTTGTGGAGCTCTTTGTTTGTCTTTAGAATTTTAGTGCAATTTGAAAATTATTACAAAATAAACAATTTATTAAAGCACAAACATAGAAGGTGTCTATTGTCTAGTCAAAGAAGGTAATGAGCTTGGAAGTCGTTACTCTGTCCGAAAAGGGAAAAATTTGAATAAACTGAAAAATCAACGGTTCTGAAAATTATTAGAAAAGTGACATCATGGTGCAAATTAGAACACCCAAACTTGAAAAGACAAATATGCTAATACGGACAATCACAGGTTGCTGGAGTAGAAACATGAAGTTAGAGATACCCACTATTGGGGTGGGAAAATTTGCAGTGTACTGCCACGGAGGCTCAGCATGGTAAGTTTCAGGGTTAAAAACTCCAGGAAGGGGAATGATTCTCCACAAAAACAGAATCAACAAGACATATAAATAAATAAACCTGTTATAAAAATTTTTCCATGATTATGAAATTGACCTTAGGAAAAGATTCATACCATAGTGGTTTTAAATTTCTGGTTTGATAATTCTAACTTCTCTGCCATATCTTAAGAGCTTGTTTGGAGGTTCTAGCAGGGGAGCGCAGCTACTCCTATATCTTTGTTCAAGGAATGTTCCTCCTCTATTGGGGTTGGTTGTCCACTTCAAACAAGTGCGTAGCTTCATGAATGACATACATGGAGCATCGAGGGAGGAAGTGGACACCCGGCTAGCCAGCCAGATCAGCTGAATCAACCTTGGCAGTCAGTGGAGCGACAGATGTCACAGACAGTGTCCTCATATCCTCTCTGCCATATCTGACTCTATTTTTCATGCTCTTTCTGTTCAAATAACTTTTTTTGTTTTTAATATCTTTTGTGATATTTTATTGAAATCTGGACATGATTTTATGGGTTAAAGAAACTGTAATAAGTGGGTCCTGAGTGGTGCGGCAAGTGCGAAGAGAAGGGAACCATTTCAAAATCATATGATTAAATCTCAACTTGCACTGAGGCTGATCCACTAGGTTGTGAACTTCAGTCTGTTCCCTGGTTTGGGTGGGACAGGATGACTAGAAGTGACAGGTACTGGTTATTTCCTTTCTAACAGGCCAGTTAAGCTTTCATGAAACCCTAACAGCGTAAGCTGTTGAAACAGTTATTTTTAATGACAGGCCTTCTTAAGAGCTGAATATTCTAGTGTATTTCAAAATGGTTATGATTTTATCTTGCTCTTCCAGAGCTATGAAGGGATTTTTCTGTCATATTCATTATGAAAGCCTAGGCCAAGAGTTTAAAACTCACAAGAGCATAGGGACACCTATGACAATCTTATGTGTCAATTTGACCAGGCTATGGGGTCCCAAGATACTCGGTCAGGTAGTATTTTGGGTATGTCTGTCATAGGGCTGTTTTGATGAAATTAAAAATTTTATAAGAAAGTGTAAAGCCCACTAACCTCCTTGACAAGGGTGGCCTTTATCTAATCAGATGAGCACCTGTATAAATCAAAAACTCATCAAAAGACAGCTTCTTTAGTCCCACATCTTGAGCAGCACTGTAGGTGTTTTCCTGCTTTTAGACTTGAACTGAAACCTCCCCTCACTTTGGCTCTCACACTGGCCAGCACTCAGGCTAAATTCTAGAGTTGTCCTGGTTCTTAGAGCTTCAGACTCAAACTACAGCTATACTTTTGCCTCTCCCAGGTCTCTAGACTGCAGACTGCAGATCCTGGGGCTTTCATAATCATTTAAAAATACATAGGTTCTGTACTGATGTCCTGTTTTTAATTTCTGATATTACTAATATATATGTCTCTCTTTTTTTACTTAGCAGATAAAGGCTGGTAGATGTTATTGATCTTTTGATCAATAACAAACAAACTATTAGAAAAACTATTGGAAGATCCTCCAGAGAGGATGAGCGGGCAATCTGGCTGCGACATCTGTCGCTCCACTGACTGCCAGGGTTGATTCAGCTGATCTGGCTGGCTAGCCGGGTGTCCACTTCCTCCCTCGATGCTTCATGTGCGTCACTCCCGAAGCTATGTGCTTGGTTGAAGAGGATGACCACCCCCAATAGAGGAGGACAATTCCTCAATCAAAGATATGAGTAACTGTGCTCCCCAGCTAGAACCTCCAAACAAGCTCTCATTAGAATTATCAAACCAGAAATTTAAAACAACTATGGTATGAATCTTTTCCTAAGGACTTTAATGGAAAAAGCAGACAATGTGTAATTATTACATATAGGTAATGTAATGTGTAAAATCTGGTGCTTTCAAAAGACAATAACATCTGCTAGTCTTTATCTGCTAAATAAAAAAGAAAGACGTATGCATTAGTAATATCAGAAATGGAAAATAGGACATCAGTACAGAACCTATATATTTTTAAATGGTTATAAATATTGTGAATGACTATACCTACAACTAAGAGAATCTAGATAGAATAAACAAATTCCTTAAAAAATAATCTCCCACAGCCCACACAATAGGAACAAGATAATCTGTATAGGAGTATATCACTTAGTAATATTTAATCAATAATTAACTTCCCTAAAGACCAAGCTCAGATGGATTTATGGGTAACATCTACCAACCATTTAAAGAAGAAATTGTATCAAATCTTTACAATCTATTTCAGAAAATAGAAATGGAGAAAATACTTTCTAACATTTTTAAGGCCAGCATTACCCTAACACCAAAAGAAAGTAAAGACATTTCAAGAAAACTAAAGATCAGTGTGTCTCTGAATTGTGTGTGTATATATATATATATATATATATATATATATATATCCTCCAAAATGTTAGCACATCAAATCCACAGGGCATTAAATATCTATGTCCTATGACTTTTTTGTCCAGATATGTAATACTAGTTCAACATTTAACAATCAATTACTACAAACTATCTGCTGCGGTTCGTATCTATATGTCCTCCCAACACCTCGCGCTGTCATAGATGGGGCTTTAAGGAGGTGACTGGATCACGGGTGTATGATACTGGACTAGTGCACTGATGAGTATATAGCTGAGTATGATGGTAGGAGGTGAAGCCTGGTGGGAAAAGGTGGGTCACTGGGGGTGTAGCGATCTTTTCTACTCCCAAGATCCCACTCTGCTTCCTGCCTGAGCTGCCATGGACTGTTTCTCCTCAGCCATACCCCTCTGTGGTGCTGCGCTACCTTGGAGTTAGCTGACTGTGGACTGAAACCTCTACAAACCACTAGCCAAAATAAACTTCCCCTCTTTTAACTTATGAGTGTTGTGTATTTTGTCCCAGCAACAAGAAAGTAACTAAATCAGGGGGTGTGATAATGACCACCGAATTAGTCCACTGAAGTTTCTACCTAAATGTAATCTTGGGAGGTGAAACCCGGTCCGAGCAGCTTAGTCAATGTGGGTATGGCAAGAAAGTTTCTGTCTCTGTTCCAGGCTCCTCCTTGATTGCCCTCCCTTCCCGCCCCGATACCATGAGCAGCTTCTCATCTGGCACGACCTTCTGTTATACTTTCCTGCCTTGAAGCCAGGTGACTATGGACTAAAATGTCTACAAACTGTGAGCCAAAATACTTCTCTCCTTCTTTATATTATAAGTAACAGATACTGGGTCTCAGCAATCACAAGTATTGATGACATCAGTCACCTCAACAGGCTGAGCAGAAAATCCTCCATGATCATATGGTTGTATACAGAAATATCCCGGAAAAAAATCTAGCATACATTCATGACAGAAGTGCTCATCAGACTAAGAATAAAGGGAGGCATCCTATAATTAACACAAACATATTAAAAACTCTACAAGTAGAGTCATATTTAGTAGTGAATAAATTGAAGCTTTCTTGTTAAGATTAGGAACAAGGCAAGATTGTCAAAGCTCACAAGTCCTTTCCAGCATCATACTGGAATACTGGAATTCCTACTTCAATAAGACAGGGAAATTTAAATGGTATACAGATCAAAATATGATCAAAACTCTTAGTGTTCACAAAGGGCATGATTATGCAGAAAATCTAAAAAGACTCATCAACAAGAACAAAAATAAGTAAAATTCTTAGAACAAATATGTAATTATAGAGAGGTTGTAACAACTGCACCACACTGGTTTAAGGTTTTGGTAGTGGGAGGAGGCTGTGATTATGCACAAAAGGGTATAAACGGAAAATCTCTGTACCTTCTACTTAGCTTTGCTATGAATCTAAATTTTTTTATTAAGACAGTACAAAATAGGGAAATGTGGTGATACTATTAAGAGTGTTTACAACCGTATAAGTTCTTTAAAGTTATACACACAATGTCAGGGAAATATCTGGCAGTGATAAATTTTCCCTACCAATTCAGCAAAACCCTTCACAAAGGAGATAAATGGTGAGATAAGTCTCTAAGGCTGAGACCTTGTCTCCCAGTGAAGAGGATACAAGGTAGTAAAAGTACAAATAAAAAGTTAGTGAAAGAATATTGAATGTGCAAGAAACCTGGAAAAAAATCACAGTAACATAGCTTTAAGACTTTTGGTGCTTTGGAAAGTTATCCATTAGGCCAGAATCACAGCGCCAAGATTCACAATACTTTTACAGGTCCACAAAGTGTCTTAATGTATTTGAAAATTGGAAAGAATTAAAAGAGTTTGTAAGTGTATGAAAAATATCTTAACACATAATATTAACATAATTTACTTTAAAACAGTGTAATAGTAAAATATTTTTGTTTTCCTAGTTCTCATTTTATTTATTCTATTTTTATACTTTATATCACTGCCTGAAAAATAGGGAGATAGTTAAGGATTTAAATTATATAAATATATGAGCCAATTTCCTGACTTAAACTAACTTGCATGTAATTTATTAATCAGTAAACACTAGTATACTGAATGCACATGAGCTAAGAGAAAACTATAAACCACTTTATATAATTTAAACTTTCAATTTACTCATTAATGCAAAGAATGCAGATATTATCCCAAGTATATGTAACTTCCTTCTCTCAGGAACAAAAGGTCATACATTTTATGTTAATCACACATGCCCTTAAACTAGTGTAAAATTATTTACACCTCTGACATGTATATAACTGAACAGAAGACATTTGCCACATTATTACTTATTTCAGAGCTAACCCATATAAAACAATGTGCACTATTTTAAAATAACTTTTCTCATTTCTATCAGATTTCCACTTCCACTTATATATCTCAACAGCAAAACCAACATAGCACATAGAGATGAATTTGTGTGAAAAGTTTTATGGGTCCTTTCATTTTTTTGAATCACACACATATACACACACACACACATTCCTCTGAGCAATGGGATTGCTGAGATTTCTTTGTGCCTTAGACATTGTCTCCAGCTGGAATGAAAATATTCTAAGGTACAATATTAAAGTTCAAATTCTATACAGATCTAATGTCAGTTGAGTGTGTTTTCTCATTTATGGCAACACCTTGGTACTGTGCCCTCTTAGGGTAGAAGGGGGGAATGAGCTCCCTTGAGGATCTAAGGACCCTAATTGATTCAAGAGGGCTCAGTCCTCATGACCTAATAGCTTTCAGAGATCCCAACACTTGGTATCAACACACTGAGGCTTGTCAGTGCCATGGCTTAAATATGAAGTATGCCCCAAAGACTTATGATTTGAGGGCTTGATCCCTAATGCAATAATGTCCAGAGGTAGAATCTAAAGAGGCTCATTAAAGCTTCTCATCAGTGGATTAAAACAGGAATGAGATCATGATTTAATCTCCTTATTGGAAAGCAATGGGAATAGAAAGTAGGGCCTTGCTGAAAGGAGTGAGTCACGGGGATAAACTTTGAGGACCGTATATTGTCACCGGCCCCTTCCTCTTGGATCCCTGCCACGCACACCTCCTCTGGGCCACTATGATGTTACCAGCTTATCTCTGCCACACCCATCCAGCAGGATGCTCTGCTTCAGCACAGGCCTAAAAAACAATGCAGCTGGCGGACCATGGACCTTAAAGCTCTGAAAATGTGAGACAAAGAACATCTCTCCTCCTCTACACTATTTTCCTCAGTATTTTGTTAGAGGAACCAGGGACAGAAAGGTAACACTGTCAACATATGGACTGTTGTTGGACACAAACATCCACACTTCAGCATTACATGCATGGGCATGCATATGTACAAATTCCACGAATGCGCGTGTGTGTATATTGCATGCCTGTTCATCATGTATAGTGTGTAAAACAAAAGTTTACTCGCACACTCACCACCTGGGGTGTGATTGGCCTTCTAGTGAACTATCCATTATTAAGTTGGAAGAAGTAAGCAGAAAACAGAGAAAGTGTGCTGGAGCTCACAGAAGCTGTGTTTGGCCCAGACCCCTGCAGATTCTCCGCTGTGCTTGGTAGTTGCTGTTTTCACTGTTCATTAACACTCTGGTCCAAAGGAAGGCAGACTGCTTGCAAGGACTGCGGTAACCTCATTGTCTTCTAATTGTCTGCACCCTTCCTTTTCCTGATACAATTTGAAAGTGCACTTCTCTGGGTAACTCTGTCGGGTACACACCCGTGTATCTCAGAGCGCAGTTTCAAAGCTTGGCCATAGGGGTTAACCCTACCCTGAAATGCAGGAAATAGAGGGATGAAGTGAGTGCTGTCAAGTCTCACATAGACTAGCAGAAATTAAATGCCACTTACTCTTCATATTTCCTCATATGTCTTCTACTTTTAAACAACTGTGTGTGTTATTAAGCATTGCTCCAATTCTATGATTGCTGTACTTTATTTTTCATTCACAGTTACACCCATTTATGCAAGGGTTAATATCACTAATGAATAAATAATGAATTCACATTTATCTAGGATCAAAACTAAGCTTCTGGAATAATCTTAACACTTGCCTACAATTTATTATCTGGTCATTCCCTTTTAAAATCTTTTGTGTCCACTCTCCATCACAAACAGAAAATTGAAGACTGAAGGAGGGTTAGTCTTTTTCTGTCTCTGGATAGGATGAGGGCGGGAGAAGAGGAGATGAATGATCAGGCAGCATCCCTCTCACTTCTTACCTAGAACTTCTCAGACTTCCCTGGCAATTTGCATTATACATGACTATTGTAATTCAGTAACTCCCAGCAGCACTGGCACTACCCTTGCACCCTCAACCCTTGGTGCTGCCATGAAGAAGCCAAAAACCTAATCAATCGTTAAGCTCCCATGGATGAGTCTGAGCTTCTTTGCTTTGGGGTAGGGAATGTTAAGGAATTTATTTTAATTGTTTAAAAATTATTATTAATTATTTTTTGCTGAGGATGTAGCTCAGCAGCACAGCCACTGTCCAAAAATTATTGTTAATTAATTACCCATTACCAATTGATTAAATTCTAATTTTTGTTAGCATATATTATGGAGCATTAGTAATATGCAAATCACATTTTAATCTTTTTTTTAAACAGACATATCAGACATCCCAGGTGATCCTATATTCAGGTAAATTTGGGAAGCTGCTCTAAAGCAAAGGAGGGAGGGCACCTCAAATATATCGTTTGTGATAGGCAATTTTGAATGTATTGTATATTATGTGTCTTTTGCTAACCTAAGGCTAAATATAATTCTAACTTCAACTCTAACTTGGGGTAGAGGAATAAGAGGGAAAAGATTGCTGTATCCAGGTAGGCTGTGAAAACTCTCAAGTTCCTGAGCAGTATGGGTGGATATATTAAGGAAAGTTAGGGTCTTCCCTTGATGCCCAAGTTCAGACAGTGCTTTAAAGGAGAGGTGGACCCCTATAGTAGGCTCTGAAAGAGCTCCCTCAGATAGTGTGAGAGGTCAGGGTGTGTCAGACTTGGGTGAAAGGCACAGAAAAGGAAACTGAAATGTAGTGTTGCTATATTTAATGCTTCACCTATAGCAAGCACTTTGGGAAATCTGGAGAAAATTTTGTTGAAAAGCAAAATACTGAAAAATCACTTTGCATTAATAAATCTGGATCTTCTCTCAGGGGACACTTACTAATTTCATCTGGCCAGAAGCTTTCTGAGGAGAGAAGTAATCCTGGATGAACGTCAGAATGCCCATATGTTTTCACTAGAAAATTTTGGAGCTATTACCATCATTAGCGCAAGATATTCCAGGAAGCTATTGCCAATAGAAGTGAGATGAACTGCTGAGTGAGCCCTTGGGATGCTGCAAAATTGCCAACTGCCAAGCGGTGGTCTCTGGAAGCTTCTGATGTTTTGAGCTTCACAGCCTGTGGCAGGAACCCTGTAGAGTAGAGCTACATCTGGAAGGGGCCCCAAAATGCTCACACCATCCTGGTTTGGTACTCATGGCTTAGCATTTCTGACATGTCCTATATGATCTCAAGTTACATTGGGTACTTTGGAGAAAACGTAAAATTTAACTTAAACCTTATGTACTGTATATTCCACCCATTTATTTGTGCACCATTCTTCTGTTTTCAATATATCTGGAACCTATAGATGTTGCTAGACTATTTTCTGTGTGTCGAAGATAAAGCAATATGAATTGATTGAATAGCTGCATTTTGCTTTAACCAAGGTTGAGTATCTTTCAAACAAATGTAGGGGAGATATGGACTGCATACTGTGAGGTAGATAAGGAAAAAGCTGTTAAGCACAGGTGAGAAAAATAAAAGAAAAAGGAATTTGGGGAGCTATTATGGTTGATACATTGTGTCAACTTGGGAAGTTCAGAGGTTTGGCTGAGTGACTCAGCAGGAAGCTGGGGTGCTTACTTTGTACACACCCTGAGCCTGTGGAAGAGGAGGGGATGGAGACTGTGTGAGTGCTACACCCCCCTCGTTGGGGGTAGGCTGTTCACAAGGTAATGTATGACAGCTACCCGCCTCCCGGGTGGGGGTAGGCTGTTTACAAGGTAAGGGAGGGAAAGAGGCTGGTTGACTCCATTTCTCCCTTTTGCTCCGGTTGCCTTTGTGTGCTCTGCTGCCATGAAGGCTTGCCCTCTGCTCTGTGCCACTCTGCCTCAGAACCAGCCAAGGATGGACTGAAAGCTCCACAAACTGTAAGGTAAATAAACCTTTTCTTCCTTCATTTTGGGTGTTGGGTATTTTGTCTCAGCAATGAGAGAAAAGTAAACAAGACAGGAGCAATAACTTAAAAGCTTTGTCAAATGAATGTATACAATTGAGCTGGAGAGACAGAAAGTAGTGGTCAGCAAGTGGGATCCTTGATTCCAAGGTCTGATATTAATTTATTATGATGATAAAGGGTGTATACATATTACAGGGAGGTAAACATAAGGAGAAAGCAAGCAAAATAAAGAAATCAAGTCAAAGGTGTAGTATTCATGAAGATGCTAGCTATACTCCTTTAATGGGCAACTTGAGTTGGAAACAATCTTATACTTAGAAACTACAAGCAACAGTTTAGAAAGTCTTATAAGGTTAATTAATATACATGTTAAACTTTACAGATGTCTGTCCCTTGAATATCTCACAGCTGACCTAAAGGAGCATCTGAGATTCTCACCACTTTCAGATAGCCTTGCTACTATTAAACATGTTATCTAGCAGGAGAAGCAATGTCTCAGCATGGCAGAGACATTAAATCATGACTACTTAACAAATTAGCTAGTTGTCAACTTGTCTGGGAGAAGATTCAAACAAATGAAGTATCGGGAAGAACAGTGAGTGGAAACCCTATGGGCTGTCTAAGAATGGCTGCTGCTCCTTATCACCCCACTAATTCCGGGCAGAAGGAAGCTCCTGGGACCGGCAAAGGGGAATAGTGAGAGAACTGGTTGTTTGTAAAATGGAGACAGTATCTGTGTTGTGGTAGGAGGCGTAAGTGGAACAGAGTACATTAACCATCTGGGGCACATTAGATGCTCTGTAGGTATCTGTTCTCTTCCTCTGCTGTTCTTTAAAAGTGTGTAAGAATCTGAGTGCTCTTGCCACAGAAGTACACAGCTGTGACTCTGAAGTCTACAGATGAGGGAATTCCTGTATTTTCATCAAAGTGCACTTTTCATTTACTTGACTCAGGCTTTGAAGTAGATGAACACACTAATGTTTTAGGTTCCTTTCTTATTTTAAAGAGAAAAGAAGAAAAACAAAATAACCAAAACAAAGACCATAAAAATACAGAATTTCAAAGCAAGACGATAGGAAATTAACAATGGTTGTTGCTTTTAAAGCTTTTCTCTTCAAGATATTTTCCGACAAAGTATTCAATAAAAGCAGTTTCACATAAAGGTAAAATTAGTGTGGTATTCTATTTATGGAATGTCCTAAAATAGAATAGACTAATCGCGGATGGGAAAATCTCAGAACAGAGGGCAACTTGGGGGCGGTGCAGAGAACGAATGGGAAAGAGCTACAGAGAGCTTCCTGGACGGGCAGAGTGAAGCTGATGTTCTATCACTTCACAAGGGTTTGGGTGACAAAATTCACTGATGTACATTTGATATTTGTGGATTTTATTGTGTAAGAATCTAAAGGAAAACTAGAAACACTGGCTTGTAGTTAGTGATATATATGTGGAAGTATTTGGAAGAAAAATAATGTTGGTATTTACTTTGAAATGTATCCAAGAAATGGATCAATAAATGCATAAAGTATGTGCTTATCATAATAAAAGTTTACTGGTGAAATCTAGATGTTGGCCACTTAAATACCTATTGCAATATTTCAAATTTTCTGTATACTTGAACATTTTCATAACACTCTATTAGAAAAAAAAGAACTTGTCAATTGTTCTTTCCTCCTTTACACCCAGCTCATGATGCACATGCTGGAATTCTTTCTTTACAAGCCTTACTGATAAACATTTAGAGTTGACCTCATCAAAGGTGAAAAATACATTTCCAGCAACACAGAAACATGTGTTCAGCTCTTAGTGAATATAAAGAAACACCAAATACCTCAGGGCTTTTTATCCCTTCTCCATAGTTTTCCCTGTGTCAGCTGAATATCCCAGGCACTCAGCAAACTAATTTCCAGAGCTCTCAACCAAGGACACAGAGATCTATATAGCTAACTTCACATAAATACGAAACCTTCTACAGAAGGAAAAAATTAAAAGGATCTAATGATGACTAATAGTTTAGTTGGTCAGGTACTCAGTTTCCATGGCTTCTTCAAATGCATATTTTTTAATAAACATAGACAACCTTCCTTTACAACACAGTTTTTTGGAGTAAGAGTTTCAAATACAATATTTCAAATATCCATTGGGGTAATCTCAATTGTAAAAATATATTATTAATAGAGCTACTCATACTTTCTCTAATTAATTTTTGGGACCTACAATATTTGTACATATTTATGAAGTATAGTGTGATGTTTTGATTTTTTTGTTTTCAGTGGGTAATAATGACCTCAAAAAGAAATCATACATGGCATCAGGGAGGAATTCATTGCTTCTTTCTCCTTGAAGCATAAAGTTCACTCTATGCTTTCTAGCATTCCTCTTTATCTCTCTGATTTTTTATGGAATGCTGTAGGACTCAATTTGGGGGCCTTTACTTTCCCTCCTTATGTTGTAAGGTAATTACATGTAGCTTCCTGGTATCATAAATATCACCTGTGTGCTGATGACTGCAATCATCTCTTCACTCTCCTAATTTCCAGACATCTATGCTTAAATGTCTACTGAGTATGTCTAATTGTGTACATAGTAGGGTGTTGAAATGTGAGTGCTTCACCTTTCTTCCAAAGCATTCTTCTTTTAATTTCTCTTCTTCACTTATAGTCACAGAAATTCCAAACTTGCAAGTGCTCAAATGACTCCTTTCATTTTTGCACATTTTAACCCTAATCTGAGCTGGGTATGGTGGCACACACCTATAATCCCAGCAACTGGAAGGCTGAAGCAAGAGGATCACCATGAGTTTGAGGCCAGTGTGGAGGAATAGAGAGTTCAGGGCAAACCTGAGCTACAAGGCGAGACCTTGTCTCAAAAACTCAAAAGAAGGGAGGGAGGGAGGCAGGGAGGGAGGGAGGGAGGGAGGGAGGGAGGAAGGAAGGAAGGAAGGAAGGAAGGAAGGAAGGAAGGAAGGAAGGAAGAAAATCTTTCCACTAATCTTTACAACTCTGCCCTGAAGATTTATGCTGAGTTTAAAGATTTCTTACCTCTTACATTGCTAATACCTTAGTCTGAGCTAACACTATCGCCCATGTGAACTATCGCAGCCACCCAAAGGGTCCTCTGTTTCTGCCTTTGCCGGGTTCCTCATATGTACAACCTAACCACCAGAATGACCTTGTTAAAATATGAGTTGAAGTATCTCTCTCTGATGCTCAAAATACTCCAGTGCAAGTCAAATATTAAAAATCACTGAAAGAGCTTATATGGTCTAATTAGCTCCCCATTCCCACCTAACCCCCTTGGATCCTTCCCCTTGCGCACTGCCCCGCACCTGGACATTGTATCCTTGTTAAACACCCATGTCGCTTCCCTTGCACCGCAGCCATCTCCTCTGTCTGCCCCTCTACAAACACAGGCTTACGCGCTCCTTCAGATCGTTGCTCAAACTTCAGTGTAGCAGTTACATCTTTTCTGAGTACACCGCTGGGGACTGCACATGGCTTCCTTCTCCCTCAACACTCCTTGCCTGATTTTCAGTTTAATTTTCTGCATAGTATTCATTAGCATCCAACATATTGTGCATGCTTGCACTATGTATGCATTTCCTGCCACATTAAAATACGGGGTTCATGGGGTCAGGAATTCTTGTCTCTTTTAATCACTGCACCTCCTTAGACACTATAAAAGTAGTACAAATATACATTTTAAGCAAATTGTCTTTAAATTTAACTTTACAAATACTTCCTTACAATCCCAGCTACTGTGGAGGCTGAGACAGGAGGATTGGAAGTTTGAGGCTAGCCTGGGCAATTCAGTGAGATTCTGTCTCAAAATAAAAACAAACAAACAACTGATACAAGAGCTGGAGATGTAGCTCAGTGCAATGCCCTAAGTTCAACATTCAGTACCACAAAGCACACAAACAAATAAAAAAACACCCCTATATCATTTAATCAGTAATATCACACAAAATTACAAATATCTCTTTCTATTTATACCTTAGTCTACTGCACCAACTTACTTGAATGCTACCTTTTCTGAATAAAAGAAGTAAAATCAAAGAGAAAAGCACAGTCACACACCTTAGTTTCATATCTTTTTTTATTGACACCACCAATGGTGACTTATCTTGTTACTCTATGAAAAGAAATATCTAGCCTCTATTGCACTTGATTCTTATCTTAAGTGAACATATGTGTCTGTGAATTCTCCATGTAATTGACTTTGTCACTGTTTTGAACTAACTTAGCCCAATGTAATAGTCATAATTTTCATTAGATGTCAATAACCTTTTGAGCCAGAGGTTTAACTCAGGGCTCAGTTCCTGCCTGGCAAGTGTGCAGTGCTGAGATGGATTCTCAGTACTAGTACTCCCCCCAAAAAAAGCCGTTAGTGGATGAAGTTAGTTCATAGCAATATGCCTCTCTCCCACAGCACTGATACTAGGCGGTGTTAGGCTAAGAAAGCGAGAATTGTGCAAAATAATCACACTGTATATTGATGATAACACCAATGTAAAGACTTATTAGCAATAGGCACAATGCCAAAGTCTGTAGTGTGAAACCGATCTTGTTTTATTGCTCTCTGATACACCAACTAGTACTTTCTATGAAAGTGGTGCAAAAGTGGGTACCTACATAGTCTAAGGCTACTTGAGCAAGCCTTTCAGATGGATAAGAAACAGTGTCCACTAAGAAGGTAAAGTCTATAGCATCTACAAACTGTTGACTTCACAGGCTGAACTAACAAAACAGAATTAGGATTGTTGTACCTGATAGATTTTGTACAGTATTGATCACAGGGCTGTAGGGCTGTTTAACTCCTAACAGTACATGTCACCTGTCTAAAAACATCACTAATTTTTTAAGTCGAAAGTTAGGTAGCTGGATTCTGTTGTTAATACAAATTATAGCTCACTTTGCCATAAATTTAAACATCATAGTACTTAGTATCAATACTACTTAGTTAGAATACCTAAATAAAGCAGCTAAAGTCCAATATAGAGCTGAGAACAGACATATACTAGGTTAAATGGAACCTGGTTAAATATAAGCATCTGACTTATGCCCTCTAAAAGTTTAATTGCCACAACTTTATTTATGTCAGAGGCACCCCAAAATATATTAATGCTCATGAAATAAATGCTGATGAAGTACAAAGGGAAAAGGTAAAATTGTACACATATACACATTTTAGAATTAAAGAAAATTTAGAATCTTATCAGGATCATTTAAATTATAGCTGAAGAAAGTGAACAAAAGCACCAAGAAACTTGTCCTAATACACAGTGCTACACAGAAATTCTAGAGTCCAAGATTTTTATTCTTAGTTTCTTAGATTCTTTGTTTTTCCAAAATCCTATTAGATTTTGTCAGATTATCAGGAATGCTGCCAAAATTCTTCACTCATTCTTTCATCCCACCTCTGATACAGAATACCTGCTGCTATGTGAGACAATTAATTGAAGACATTAAAATTAAGAAGTGGCCCACCAATAGCAGAGAGAGTGAGCAGGTTCTGGAAGGTTACTACTGCACTGTGTCACTCACTGAGTGCTAGGATTATCATCCTCTGTGACATTGTTTCCTGTGCTTACCAACCAGACAGGTCACTGAGGGCCGGGAGCTATGGGGAGGGGATTGGGGCACTGGTACCGAAACTTAAGGCCAGCGTGCATACCAGGAGGATCCCACCACTGCAGGACTTTCCAGGGGGCAGCCCTGGCTGTACGTAAATTTACCCTCAGATCCAAAGGGAAGCAAATTCATCTGAATTTATCCTACACAAAGTATTTTATTAGACCAGCACAATGTTTGAAAGATGTAAAACGTGCATGAGAAGCGATCCACTCTCTGTTGACTTTGCCCTGTCAACTTCATATATGGGTCTCAGCCAATGGCCCTGGCCAGCACCAAGGCTGTGCCTTCTGTGAAGAGCAGGGCTTGTAGGACTTGGTACAGAGGTTCTGGGTTACAGCCACAGCCTCTCCACCTGCTGTCTCTGCATCTCCAGCCCAGTCTCCTGACTGATAATAGATGAAGGATGACAATAACACCCATGTCACTGCACTCCTGGGAACGTATGAGGTAAAGCAATGAGAATGTTTTCACTCACTTAGCATTCCTTGAGCACTTACTATGGGCCAGAAATACTAATAGTAGATTTATATGAATTATTTCATTTTTAACATATGCATTATTAACATTTTCATTGTACACATAGAAACTGAAGCTTATATTTTTATTATATAAAGGATTTGAGAGACAGCTCATTAGTATTTATTTATTTATTTGTTATTTATTTATTGTTTTGGTACTGGGAATTGAACTCAGGACCTTGCACTTGCCAGGCAGGTGCTGTGCCACTGAGCTATATTCCTTGTCTGAGAGGTAGCTCATTAGTAGAGCACTTGCCTTCTGTACCTAAGGCCACGCGTTCAATTCCCTGAAATGCAACACACACACACACACACACACACACACACACACACACACACACAAAAGTACTATCTTTCCAAGTATTTCACAATTAGTAAATCATAGAACTAGGATTTTAGTCAAAGCACATTGACACATATAAGCCCGGTTTTTATAACAAACATTTGTTATAACATTTGTTGTTTCAATAACAAATGCTGAATAGTTAGTTAATTCCACTCAACAATACACTTCTGTGACATTATTATTCAATAATTTCTATATTTCTTAGATGTTTGGTCTTTTTGTTTTAAAGAGAAGTTACAAAACAATACAGAATTTCAAAACAAGACGATAGAAATTTAACGATTTTCTGTTGCATATTGTTAGCTTCTTAGACATTTGGATTTGACTGTACATTGTTTTTCAATGATAAGCAATGGCTGCATTCATTGTTATATCAGTCCTCCCGCAGAACTGCTGTCTTTCGCCTTTTGCTCCATTTCCAATGGCTGGTAACCAAAACCATCTGCCTGACTCTTCAAAAGTCATCATATTTTCTGCACGATTTCCTTCTTTACTCTATCCAGGTCATGGGAAAATATGTGAATTTAGGTGTAAGGAATATATTAAAGCACAATATTTTCATTATAGTCTTCAAATTTATAAAGATTTATTCCATATATCTAAAAGGATGACTAGTTCTTCAAGTCACTAAATACAGATCCCAGAAAACAATCATACTGTGTCACACAGAATTCTAGCACAAGAGCAGGACTTGCTGAGGAAGCCTGGACTTTCCTTCATTGGGGGCAGAGATGAAGGTATGCAGGAAATTTTGATTTAAGATGAATATACTAACCTGAACAAGCCTGAAAAGTTATCATTTTCTACTTTATAATGCTTTGATTTAAAATTCTTCTAGCTCAGAGATTCCATGATTTTATTATTTCAGGTATTTAGAATTTCCTTTGGCATGTCCAAATTTTAAGAGAGCATAGATTTTTAAATTAAGTGAAGCATTTACTAGGATGCATAGATATATAAAAACTTTTTATCTTGAAGGATAAACATTCCTGAAATTTATTTGTAAAACTGATCATTTATAAATCAGAACTTAGATCTTTATAAAGCTAGAGAAGAAATGGCTTCTATGTAACTTATGGTGATGGGCTCCTACTCCTAAGAATTACCTTTGAATTCTCAGCAAAGTGACTGGCTTTCCAATTTGTACTTGTACACCAGGCATCCTTCAAGTTATTAAACTATCAATTCAACATATATTTATTATGTATCTGCTCTGTGTCTGGCACATGCTAGCAATGAAAACATGAATGAAGCACGGAATTATATGTAATATTTAACAAAAAACTTCTCAATAAGTGTGCAACTTTGATTTGGCATAAATAAACTAGCACATTTTTTAAAGTTATCTTGGACTTTCCAATGGCAGCTTCAGATATACATAAGCATTCAGTGAGGCTTATTTTCCATCTACTAAGTCTATTTTCTTTGTTGTAATTTTCAGACTGGTATGTTATAAACCCAGGATGGAAGTAGCAATTCCTACAGTAGCACATGTCATACGATCTCTTTACTTTGGGTAGTAGAAATCCCTAGGCATTTTCTATGACCCAAAATGGATGGCATACAGATCTCCTGCATGTAAAATATGTTGGATTTGATTCAGCCCTATACTATAGGTAACACAAAGACAGAACAAGGAAAGATGCATACCAGGTGTTCCCTTTTCCATAGCAGAAAATTTCTAATCTTTCAGCCTAAAAAAAAAGGTTAGAATCACAGAACAATGCATCAAAAATATTTTAAGAAATCTGCTGCGCTACAATCAGGGAGGCAAACAAGTTTCCCAGAAACCCAGAACCTGGCTTCCGTTAGATGATGTGGGTTGTAAGCACTCAAGGAAAATTTGATCCTATATCTCCAGCCTCTTGACACAGAATTCTTTTCAGACACCTCTCCACCACCCCTGCCCTTCCTGCACGATGCCTGTGAGGCAGATTTCATATAGCTTTAGCATATGTTTTTTTCCGAAGTAGGGTAAATGAGTCACTGATGGTGGCTACCCCATGTCAGCCACTGGAACCCTTGACTCTAAGATAAAGCACAGGCAGCCTTGCTGCCTTTCATTGCCCTTGAGTTTCAACCATTCAGAGACACTTATTTAAAACATCTTTCTGTGGCTCATCCACAAAATGACAGATTTAAAATATGTGTTACTGATAAAACAATTTTGAAATTGAGCATTTAAAAATAAGTCTCAAGTGTTGGGAGATAAAAAAACAAGGAGTGACTTCCAAAGTACACGGAGTTCTCTAAGTTCCTCTGAGACTGCTTACTGTTCACACTTTATTTGTGATCTTAGAACCAAATTTATTTCTTCACTCCAGCCAGTTCATTGCTGTTAAGTGTTGGCAAAGACACTCTGACTGTACAAACTATCTACTTCCTAGGTGAAATATATTAGAGGTGTGAAATTATAAAACATCTCAGTATCCTTTGATTTTCTTTAAGGCAGTGTGTAACAATGATAATGATGTTTGAGAGAAAATAATAACTAGTAATAAATTATATGTAAAACCCTCCAAAACTAAAAACGACAGAAACTAAGACATACGATTATATTTTTAACTTAAATTATTTAGTATTATAAAAAGTGCCTTGGGCCACTTGGGTACATTTTTAGCTTTGTTCCTTTCCATTGTATTTGTTTTTTGAGATGTAGCTTGTTTTTAAAGTGTGCAGGCTACAAAGTATTCAAATTTGTCCTTGTTTTTACTAAACAGCTTCAGACTTTTATCTTCCATTTCAATTTTCTTCATGGAAGTCAGATTCATGAGTAAGTTGTCTAAACATTATTTGAACTTTGAAATATTTCTCCCTTTTTTCTCATAGGTTTTTATATATTCTTAGTATTCTGATTTCACCCTGCTCTTTATGAGTTCAAACAAATATATGATTATTCTATTTTTGCAAGTATATTTTACACTATGCAGAATGAAATGAAATTATAATGTTAAAAGCATTGAACTTTCACTTTGGTTTAATACTCAAAATTCTTCTTGTGACATCTTGACATATTTGAAGAAATAAAGGTCAAAAATACCCTTTTACCCTAAACAACAACCTTTCACAATTCATCAGTAAATACAGCCCAGAAACCTCAAAGTCAGGACACCTGTGATCCAGGCATTGTTGGGATTTTATATCATTAAAATATTGTTTTGAAATTTCAAAAACTATTTGCCATCTGTTTTCTTATGCAGTAAATGTTAATGGTAATGCTGGCCCTACCTCCTCACACAATTTGTAAATATAATTTATTCAGTACCTCCTACATTCTTAGTATATTCCAGAGCTTTCTTTATACTCATACAAATAAATGTTAATGAAATGCAAATTGTCTTAGGTCTAGGCTAAAGAGTAAAAGATAAGTTTGGAAAAGTTAGACTTACAAATATGTATATGGTGGAATTGAAATTGACATGTCCTCAGAATTCAATATTTCGTGAGTTTGGAGGAAAATGGACACAAGTGTTTTTCATGTCTATTGGTCTGAGCTATCTATTACCAAAGAATAAATCTCCTTGGGATTAATAAGAATTTTCCAAGAGATTTCTTTATACATTGAAATAAACCGACCCACATTTTAATATCAGTATCAATTTCTTATATGATACCTTGATGTTTTGCACAATTTCACAGAATCAAATTCTGTCATGTATTCTATTAATCACTTCCCTTGCTGCACAGAATCTTTCCAGTTTGATGTAGTTCTGCATGTTCAGTTTTGGTTTTGGTGCCTGTGCTTTTGTTGTCATAGCTCTGATATCACTGCAAAACCACCAGGAAATTCTTGCTAAAACCCACATCATGGAATTTTCTCCCTTTTATTTTCTTCTAGGAGTTTTACATTTAATTCTCTAATCCATTTTGAGTTTATCTTTGTAGATGGTGCAAGTAAGAGTCTAATTACGCTCGTTACCTGGATATATCCAGTTTTCCTATTACCATATGCTTAAGAGATTATCCTGTCTCCATTATACATTCTTGTTTGACTATAATATTAGTTATGATATATGTGTGAGCTTATTTCTGGGCCTTGTTCTGTTCCACTGCTCTATACAGCTGTCTCTGTCAGTATCTTGCTGTCTTGGTTACTCTGTATTTCTTATATTTTTTGAAATCTATACACGTAGTGTCTCCAGATTTGTGCTACCTTCTCAAGAATGATTTGTTTTTTCATGAACCAATGAGCTGAGTGAAAAGACAACCTGTAGAATAGAAGAAAATATTTCCAAAACATGAATGGGCTAAGAGGTTAACCTCCAAAATCTTTAAAGAACTAATTAACAAAAAGTCCAATAGCCTTATTAAAAATGGGCTAAAGATATGATTAACATTTCTCTAAAGAACACATATTAACAGCCATCACTTACTGTTATGGGAATTGAAAGGAAAACCATAATGAGATATGACCTCACACAGTTAAGGTGGGTATTTGTAAAAATTAGTAAAAATTTGGCCAGGGGAAAGGAAATTAGAATCCTTGGACAGTGCTGATGAGGTGTTAAAATGCAGCAGCCCTTGTGGAAAACAACACAGCGGCTTTGGAAAAAATAAAAAGAAATAAAGCAGTCACAGTCCAATCAGCCAAAAGAATTGAAACCAAGATGCCAAAGAGGTGCTAGGACACATTCAAGCAATATTCACGATCTCCAGTATGAAGGTGCAAATGTTCATGGGTGGGTGAGCAACAAAAACGTGGTGCGTACATATAAGGAAGGAAGTACTACTGAGCTCTAAAAACAGGTTCTGAAATATGGGACAACATGAGCGAACTTAGAGAACATTACGGTAATAAGTTAGTAAAGTAAAAGTAAAATAACTTAGTCACACAAGGTAAAACACTCACGCTCCCTCTTGTGTAAGGTATTTACAACAGCCAAATTTAGGAGAATGGGATAAGAAGTTACTAGTTAATGGGCATATAGATTTAGTTAAACTAGATGAATAAGCTCTAGAAATCTACTGTAGAAAATTATACCTCTAACTGATCTATTGCAGATAATTGCACCTATAATTAATCCATTGTAGAAAATTATACCTATACTCATCAATCACTTGAAAAGTTTTCCACAGAGTAGATTTCATGTTAAATGTTTTCACCACAACAAAATAGGATGAAAAAAAAGAAAAATACAATATAACATTTCCTTTTTTGAAAAGAAAAAAATAATTCTACCAAAAAATTGCAAAATAGAGGTCTTTTCAAAGATTTCCTCTTCAATATCCTTTCATTATTACTAAACATTTATCTAATATAGTAACTACTATTCCAATACATTTTAGTAATATAAAATATGATAATAAAATATAAAGTCTGGAAATTGCAATGTTCTATGGGGATCATCTACCTTAATTGATTCAATCAACAAATGACAAAGACTACTTTTTAAAATGGGCATCAATTCAAAGTCACCTAAATCCTGAGTCCCTTGCATGTAGATCAGTAGTGCTGCCACAGCAAAAGTCTAGCTATTTCTCTTTGGTGTTTAATTCATCTCCCTTATAACAATTAGTTCCAACAGCACATCAGGCTGCACACTCAATTTAGAAGTAAAGACTCCTAGACCCCAACCAGGTGATTTTTCATGAATGAAGTCAAGAGAATTTTCAGATGCTCAAGGATAAAATGTTTACCTTTATTGAAACAAAACTTCACTTACACAAATAAAAGAAGATACTAGTGTATCAAACAATGTACAAATTATTACATTGCTTTTTAAATTTTATTCATGAGCTAGATATGGTGGGGCACAAACACCCCTGTAATCCCAGCACTCAGAAGGCTGAGGCAGAAGGATTACTGAGAGTTCCATGCCATCTGGCTCACCCTGGGCTAGATAGTGAGTTCAAGGCCAATCTGAACTATTTTTATTTATATATTTTTAACTTATTGGTTAATGTCTAGCTTGTTTTACTCATTACTGAGACAAAGTACCCAAATCCAAAAGTTAAATGAGGAAAGGTTTATTTTTTTCTCAGTTTGTAGAGGTTTTAATCCTTAATCATCTGGCTACAGGGTAGCATGGCAGAGGGACATCACAGAGGAGAAAAAATAGTTCACAGCAGGTAGAAAGTAGCAAGCTGCAAGTCAAAAGCAGCAACCCTTTTTCTGTCCCTCACATCTTGTCCGGGCTCCCCAATCTTAGAGCAGGTAGCACTGGCACACAGGGTGGGGCCGCCTTACGCCTGGCATTGCACCATCAACGTTCCCAGCATCACAACCTTGATTCCCGCATCACATACTCTATAGCTAGTCATCTCTGAAAAGCCCAACCTGTGACCCATGAGGTTTTGTTGGGACAACTAAATGCAGACTATAACAGTCAATTACTCAGTCTTTAAAAAATATATAAATCACTCATGCTTCAAATTTCCCAGGGGAATGTCTGTTAAAACACACTACTTACATGCTGTCTGCACATCCGTGACTCACTCTGTGGACTCTGGTTCTGATGGAAACCACCCTAAATGTTCACTGAACAGGTTAGCATCTTACTGTTATCATGTTGTACTAAAACATAATTACATCATATCCCTAAAGAGCGAAGTATCTCTTCTCAGCTAAAGTACATAGGAGGTAGAAATAATTTCCTGTCAAGTAGGAAAAAAGTTCTCCCATAGATACATTGCTGAAATACTAAACTTCTTTAAAAAACAAATTATTTTCTGGGAAAATTTTTCACATTATTTGAAAGTTATATAAAATGATTTAAAATTAAAGATAATCATCACAAGTTATTTTTATCATCTATTTTTCCTTCGAGATTTATTTTTTTATCTTAAACATGTAAAGGCAACATCCAACGAAATAGTATTAGCTTTTAAACAAAATCTGTTTCTTTACTTTTACCATTTTACTTATTACCCTCTAAATTTGACTTCTATTATATTTAATACTTACATTGATATGACTATTGTGACTAAAGTGATTTCCTTCTCTTATTTCCTTGAAATACAGAGATACTGTAAGTCTATTAGTTTTGCCCCTTATTTAAGAACTGGGAATTAATTAAATCAAACTAAATGACTTACTGAAAATTCCATGGGCATTACTGTACTAGCAAAGTTCATATGACACCAAATTTTCTTTTTTCCATGTTATGGTATCTGTTCATGAAATATTTCCTTTGTTTTTCTTAAATTTCACCCTATTGTTCTTTGCAGAAAATTTACTTGAGTTAATATCTTTGTTATATCTTTATCATTGATTTTGATTATTTAAAGGAATGGGAAAGCTAAAGTATAAGTTTCAAATAGGGAAAATCTGTGTTTCACATTAATATAAAATGGTCACAAATAAAGATTTGATTCAACACCTAATTAATGGAAAGCCAGTAAAATACTATGAGTGGTTCAAAGAGCATTTTAAGTTAGAATAATTATGGGATGGTAATAGTCCTTGGCTTGATACAAAGCAATAAACATTTGGGTAGACTAGATAAACATTTGGGTAGACTAGGTAAACATTTGGGTAAACATTTTCCATCAGTGAAAAATTTTTTTTGCCTTTATTTCACAAGATGGCATAAGCTAACACACATACATCTATGGTATTGTGGCAAGACTAAAAAACTAGAATATGATATCTTCAACTCTTTCAGGAAGACACCTAGAAAAGGATTACCAGGGTTGAATGTAATTTCTTCTTTTAGTTTTTTGAGAAATCCTCATACTGATTTCCATAGTGGTTCTAATAAAAAGAAACAATTTAAAAAGTAAAATAAGTCAGACAAGCAAGTTGAAAGAGTGAAGAGTTTCTCATTTGATAAATCTCAGGTGTAAATAAATAAAAGGTAGATAATAGGAAACAAGCAAAATAAAAGATAATAGAAAACGAGGTAGACCTTTCTCAGATTGCAAGGAGACTGTCTGAATCCTTTGCCTTACATTCAACTTTCACATAATGATTCTGCAAGGGGTACATTTTTAAACTATACAGCGGCCTCAAAGTTTAGGATCATATTTTTATGTATGGTCAAAAAAATGTGTCACTTTCTGATTGAATGCTTTTTCTAGCTCAGATTTCTCAACTTTCTCAGCAAGTCATCTCAGAATATATAAAACGGAGTGGGCAAGTTGAATAAAGACAGTGATTAGATTTTATAGAATGTCACTGACATGGACTTTAAAAGACATGTAACTGATAAATCACACTTTCTCTTTAAGCTTTGAGAAACAAACTACCAAAGAGAGAAAGTTTGTGCATGTGAATAAAGAAGAGATTTTTTTTTCCTAGAATGCCCACAAGTGGAGAAGTCACAGCTAAATAAGAATATTTCTACCAAGGCTTACACTTTCTAAAGGCCATAAGATGAATTAAGACGGTACATAAGCATTTGTATTTCTGTGATGAAACTCAATTCCAAAAGTATTTAGAGGCAATTGCTTCCACATTTGAAATTTGTATAACAAATTGCTGATTGAAATTCAATGGCTTTCTCACATCTGATTTTTTCCCCATGCTAGTTTCCTTCAAGATGTATTGGTGTTGAGAAAATGATTCCAAGCAATGAATGCAATTCAATGTACTGTATGCAATCTTCAGTCCACTGATGCAGCACTTAGCTCAAAACCACAGACTGGTATTTATATCTACAGGCAATGGAAGGTCTTTTTCATCTTTTAAGTTTTAGTCCACAAAGTAGTTTGACTACTTACTTATAATTCTTTTAACCAAATTTGAAGATAAATTAAATCAGAAATATTTGCTAAAATTATCAATAACTGCTTTTAAAAATGGACTTCTGATAAAGAACTCAACTCTCTAAAGGGCATCAACATAGTAGTAGAGAATCCTGGTATTCCTTGGGGGAAAGTGGAAACTAAATTTACAAAGCAGATCTCATCATATACATATCTATCTGTAAATGTATGAGGTGTATTTCTAAGAGCAGCCTAGGGAGAACTAAATGATTTTTCAGTCATCTGACCAGAAAATAGTGTCTAATGAGTGGCTGGACACAGGGAAATATGAAAACCATGTAGCAAATTCCAGCCTGGCCACTGCTCTTATCTTATAAATGGCTGTTATACTGGAACATTTTTTCACTCTCAGCTTCCAGACTTTCCAAGACGCTCACCTACATGGGTTGTTCTCCACTTTGTTCCTCCTTTAAGCATCTGGGATATTAGTTTTATTTTGTAAAATTCTCAACGCCATGCTATTCTTCTCTGTATAATGAAGCAAGGATCCAGGAGCAAGGAGGAATTCAAAGTAAGCATTGTCAGTTCACTTCTTAGAGAATGAAGAAACAGCAAAATTGTTTTTAAACTCGAATTGTGTTATATTTTGTATTATCTTTTTATCCCTGTTACCCATAGAACTCTCAAGTTTTTTTTCGTCAATAGCCATCAAGGCAGAAACAAGCAGATCACTGGATTCAGTTCACTCTATGCTTCATGCTTCGGTAATCATGAATTATCTATTTCTGTTATTCTGGACATGGTTTTGTGACCCTTACCTTTACTGCACTGTTCTTGTGCCTAAGAAATATTTCTAGTTTTCTTCCACCCAGATGACTGAAACTCATTTTTTCAGCTTTGATTGAGTCCCTTCCCCTAGAAGCCTGCTGTTGCAGAAGTCTGTGCCAAGGGCCCCGGAGATTCTCTAGGACACACATGTACTCTCACCCTAATACACACTGATGCATCTTAGAGCTACCAAGAATGATAGAAGTATGCAGTGAATTTTAACTTCAAAAATGAGCTTACAGCAAAAGATATATCACCATTAATCCTTCTCAAAACGTTTCTCTTCTCTTTGAAGACACTGAACCCATCATATTTGTAGCAGTGCTGAAAGTCTTCTTTCTTGGAAGGTTTTATAAGGTGTGATAAAAAAAAAAATGTGGTGAATGGTGCTGCCGAGTAATGTCCAGAGGAAAGTCATGTTTGTGAACAAAATCACAGTGTCCTTAAGCACCTTGTCCACCAAATCTGTATTGTGTGACTTCTGGCTCTTCCTCCAAGTCAAAATCACCATGAAACACAAACCTTTTGAACCATTCAGAACATCAAATCAGCCATGACAATACAACTAAAGACTCCTAAAAGAGGATTTTCAAACCTGCTTCAGAAAGTGGCAAGGGACCAGATATGGTCAGGCACAGTTGCAATGACACGCCCTGAGGAGGCTGAGGCAGGAAGATTACCACGAGTTTGAGGCCAGCCTGGACCACACAGTGAATTCAAGGTCAGCCTGGAATATATAGCAGCACTATGTTTTCAAAAACAATTGACAAGATCTGTGGGATAAGTGTGTTCAAAGTGACAGGGAGTATTTTGAGGAAGATTAATGCCAATGTGTATTTTACTACCATAAATTTTTTAGAAGTGCTAATTTTATTAATAACACAACTAAAACAATCTTATGAAAAAGACACCACAATTAAAAACATCTCACCTAGAAATGTCCTTCCTGTTATGTAAAAGATTCGTTGAGAAATCTCATACTAGTCTCGCCTACTTTCCAAAGGGTGAAGTGTGGGAAAAAGCTGAGACAAAGAAGAGATCACCAGCTCTTTTCTGAAGGCAGAAAGCGTAAAGAATATTAGTATTATCTGCATCACTGTTTTAATTTTTTCTATGGTCTAAAAAATATGCTCATAGTCAAGATTAAAAGGTGAAGAATTGGGAAAAAGTTACATGCCACATCTGCCTATTTGTTTCTGAAATATCCAGAAGTATTAACACAGGAATGCTGTTTACCCACTTTTCTGCCCAACCCATAGTAGCTAAGGGATGGAGGGTCCATAAATGTGGCCAAGCCCTGAGTAAGATGTACTCAGCATGCAGGTGGACAGGTTCAGATTGTGCAAAGGTGGTGACGCAAATGGACTGTTTGGAATTGTGGGTCTGTTGTTACAGTACTCTCCTTCAGGAGCTCCTTCAGAAGAGGAAGGCAAGTGACTAACGTGTACCATCATTTGACCAAGGCAAGTGAGTGTACCTTCATTTGACCAAGAAGTAATGACACAGTTGCAACTAAGATCTAGGTGTACCCCAAAGCCTCATATGTTCACAGGTGGGGCTTTTCCGAGGTGGCTGGATCTAGGGTGTGTGAATGTGGACAGAAAGGGTGTGATTATGGATTAAGGGTGTGATAATTGGATAAGTCCACTGATTCGTTTGGCCTTTTTCTTGGTGTGGGTGAGAGGAAGTTCCACGTTTGGTGTGCATAGCACCAGCCAAGAGGGTTGTAGCCAGGATGTAATAAAGAAAGGAAATGGAGGAAAGAATGCTTGCTGTGTCCTGCTTCCTCCCTGACCTGCCACTGACTGAGTCACCTCTGTGTTGCCCTCTCGCATGCTGCTGCCTTGGAGCCAGCTGATTGCCCTGGAACCTCTACAAACTGTGAGCTGAAATAATCCTTTCCTCCTTTGACCTGTGAGTGCCAGGTATTTTGTCTCAGCCAGGAGACATGTCACTAAGCCAGACAGTGGCCTTCTTACCTGTAGCCAGTGTTTCCCAAACTCCTGTGGTCCCAAGTAAAATGTTCCGCTCCTTATTCCCATTCCCTTCCATGTATTAAAAATGAAGTGCTTTTATTACTTATTAATCCTCTGTAAAACCTGCTTATTAAAAGCAGAAGACTGTATTGTTTTGGTTTAATTGCTTTACATGTTTAATTTGGAATAGCTCTCTTTCTTAAAATATATTTGCCTCTTCCAATACAAAAAGCAAGTGAAACACTCTTTTTTTCTTTATCTCCAAATGCAAAGTATTAACAAAATAGTCTGAAGAATTCCACTTCAATTTGAATTTGATACTCATGCACTGCAACTGAATATCAAGTTCAGTGATGTGGGCAAGTGAAACATCTGAGGGGGCAGTAAGATGAGAGGGTGAAGCTCCATTAATGGGACTATTGTCTTTACAAAAGAGGGTTGAGAAGGCTTGCTGGTCCTTTCAGCCTTTGAAGATGCAGCAACAAGGTGCCAATAGTGAAGAAGAAAGCCCTCTTCAGACATGGAGTCAGCAAGCGCTTTGATCTGAGACTTCCCATTATGCAGGACTGTGAATAATGCATTTCTGTTGTTTATAAGTTACCCAGTGCAGTGTATTTTATTATAGCAGCTGAAACAGAATAACACAATTTACTACAGGAAAAGTTTAAAAGTTAATAAGTTATTACAGGGTAAAAACTTCAACGGTGTATTATATGTGCATTTAAAAGCCTTATAGACTTACATAAATAAACATAAGAAAATAGACTAGACATTATAGTGGATTGCATCATTAGCTCCAATTATTTTTCACCCCTTTGTTAATCAATTATTTTGTTCTATTTCTTGGAGTTGATCCCATACAGACAGAGTGTATTGCTTCACCTCTTAATTTGACTTCAATTATGTGACTTGTTTTGGCCAAGAAAAAGAGGTAGAAATAATACATTGTGGGGCCGAGGCCTGAGCTGTCCTGCTTGTTTCCTTTCATTCCGTGCTGCTTTTGCTGCTGCAGGAAAAGTGGTGTAATGGAGAAAATACAGACTGATTTCTGCTCTCACATTCCCAACATTTCTGTGCCCCCCCCACGCCAGGCAATTCTGCGGCACCTGCTAAGTGTCCTATGACTCAGGCCCATTCTGATACTACGCAGAGTTAGTGCAGAGTGCTCCCCAGCACGGAGTAAAGCTCAGTTCCCTCTCACCGTCACCCGCACCTCAGCTGCTACTAGCCAGTAGTTATCTACCATTTCTGTCTGAACATTTGCTATAAAGCAAATGTTCTCATGACCTTTTCATGTTTGACCGATCTGCTAGAAAAGCTTGCAGCTCAAGGAAACACATTGCCAGTCTTTTATACCAGTAATAGACATGATAAAGGATACAGATGAAGATCGATGTTTAAAACATTTTTAGGGTCACTTGGCAGTGTCTGAGCTCGGGGTGTCACTCCATGTCACTGTGGAGTTGGGCTGCACCACCTTCTGAACACACGGAAGTGCCCACCAGCTGAGATCCCTCCAAGTTCTGTACTTCTAGGACTGTTGCAGAAGTTTCATGATTGATCATTAATTTTATTCCCAGCCGCCCTCCAGTCTGAGAAGCCCGGGTGTGATAAAGTTTCTGAGCCTTCAGTCCTGACCATATGTTACCAGGCCCCATCCAGGAGCCCACCAACAGTTTCCAGTTGAGAAGAAAGGATACTCTTCTTACCCAGTAAACACCAAGGCATTTAGGAACTTTACCTGAAGAACTGGAGTCAAAGACTGAGTATAAGAATAATAAATTTTCAAAGCTCCTTTGTTGCTCAGAATATTATGAGTTCTAAGAGCATTGTTTCTGGAATGGGGAGCAGAGAATAATATTAAGTCACTCTTGCGCAGTCCCCTGTGCAAAGGGGAATTAAGCATATAGGAAGAGTCCGATGCCAAGCTGCCCTGCTAGGTCTAGGCAACCCACAGATTCAGGAGTAGTACTAAACAATTAAAGTTTGAACCTGCTCAGTTTGGGGTCACTTATTACACAGCAGAAGAAAGTGACAGTTATCAACAAGATAAATAACAAGCAGATCATTTAACACATGAAAACATATTCATTCTAATTTGCCAGTACCAAAGCTACGAAAATTGATGCAGCAAGAATTCATGTTCACCTACACATAGTGTATACATTTTGAGACATATGAACTCCAGCTCTGCGTTTGCTAGTTGCAGGCTTTCAAACATGTTACCTAAGCCTCAATTTTATTATCTGTAAAATAAGTCAAGATGAACATTTACCTCAAAGGATTATTGTAAAAGTTGCAAGCGCTTAGAACAATGACCATTAAACAATAATCACAAACTAAGTAAGAGTCATTGTTTTTAAATCTATAATGTTTGGTTTTTCGCCTCACTGTAATTCCTGCCTAGTCACTGTGGCAACCAGCCAATATGGCACTCGTGGTCATGTGTTGTGCTCAGCCAGTATGGCACCAAGTCAATCTGGTGCTGACCTCAAGAGGGCAAAGCCAGCATGGCATGGCCTTTAAACGTCATATGCTAAGTGCCACCCTTCTTCCCCTGAGTCAAATTACAACCTCCTACTTACCTTTTTGTAATATCCTGATTCCCTTTCCCACACTCCTACCCAATCCTGGTCCGCCACGTCAGGTGGTCTGCCTCCTAATCCCTGCCTCCCTCCTGGGCCTATTTAACCCAGGATCCCTCGACATCCCCTTGGAAGTTCCGTGTTTTCTTTCTTTCTCATATTGTGGTCTTCCCCATGCCCACAATAAAGGTATAATTTATATTTTGCTGTATTTCTCTCTCCCCACTGGAAAAAACCTATCATATAGGATATCAAAGAAAGGTACCGCTCACTAATTATAAGTATGATGAGTGGTCTCTGTAAGAAATAAAGAATAGCCTTTTAAAAATAATGACAATGGCAGAACCACATGCCTATGATTATAAGTTATGGCCAAGGTTAGGAAAGCATGCATTCCGAACATTTTACAAAACAAAAACCTTAAAAAATAAGATAGAGAAAATTACAGGGATCATGGGCTTTGGGCTTAATCCTGAATTCTCTACTGCACAGCTCCATCACTTGTGAGCTAGGTGCTGTGAAGCCACACATGAAACATCACTCCGGGTTTTATCAAGTTTTAAATAGGGAAAACAGTGTCTACCTTGTATACTTGCCATAAAGAATAAATGGATGCTGTATATAAAGCAAATGAATGGTTCATTTCCTGACTCATACAGCATATAAAATAAATTGTTGGATCTTCTATGGTTAGTAGACAATTTTCCTTTTGGCTTCTTATTTCTTCAGTGACTTTTTATATATTGTGTTAAATAAATGACTCCATTTAGACAAATGTTTTTATTTCAATTAACAGTAACAAAATTGGATTTGTCATTTTTAAGAGAATAAGTCTCCTTGTCATACTGAATGTTATCCTTTTCCTGCCATTTCAACATCACTGTGTGCACAGCACTGCTATGAACTGAAAGTGCTCATTGTTGACCTACAGTAAGAAGTGCATAGCACCTATAAGATGCTAAAATAATGAGAGCAACAGTACTATTTTCTTGTAAGGGATCTATTTCCAGTAAAACTATGGGTTGAGTTTTATATCTGCATTCTATCATTTGCAATTGCCTGTGTTTCATTAACTGGCTCCCAAGAGTGCCCTCAGCGATCTCCGAGGTGCCATAGCAATTTCTCTGCTGGCCCACACCAGGAGCCTTCACTTCTGAATCACTCATTCAGGAGCTAACAAATAAAAACCAATGTGTTTGCGACACTTTGAAATAAATATTTATTCTGTTTTATGCCAGCTGTCCCAGCAGATATTTCACTCAAATTGATTTCAATGGCGACGTTAGATTTGGATTTATTATTTTCACTGATATTTACTTAGATAATTCAGTATTTATTAAGATGAAAATAAGTAGAGTGAACAAACTGCTTATTTTTCTCATAAAAGTCTCTGTCTCTCCTTCAAAGATAAAAAAGCTCTCATTTACCTCTCTGATAACATTCTAATTTAAATTTTTATTGGCAAGAAAATTTTCCAAGCAATTTTCTTGTTAATCCATTAATGAAGATGTTTCTGACAGATGGAGCTTATTCTTGTGATTAACGTTACTTCTTTTACTACAAATAATATTGTCTTATCTATTCTTAAGACAAAGCGTTCTTGTAGCAAACTCAGACTGGTAACCCCTTGACATTTTGTGATCAGATTTCTTAGCAGTGTGGACTCCAACTTCCCTCCTTCCGCAAATCCAGTCAAAAACCTACTGAGGCTTTGTTTTCAAGTGGGTTAGCTGTTCTCAGGGGCCTGAAGTATTTGCAGGATCAAGAAAAAATTCTCTCTTACTTTACCCCAAAACAATAATGTATTTCAAGAATGGTAGTTGTGTGACTCTCCTGTCTAATCTTGGGAAGTTCCTGCCCAGAGTTGGGAATTCCTTAAACCAAACTTGGCATACATTTAGCTTTCAAGGGTCTCTGGAGGGCTTTCACAACAGCACTGGATACCAAATTAATTAGAATGGATATATTATTTTTAATCTAGTTTTCCTTTGCATTTGAAACATTTCAAGCCTATAGGAAACAGACAAATAAGCACCCAAGTACTTATAATTCAGCAATTTTAAATCAACATTTCTCCCAAGTTTTCTTTCTTTTTTGAAGGAAATAATGCATGTCAGATACAGATGAAGATCACTGCATGCTCTCACATCCCTCCTCCTTACCCATCTCAGGGTGATCTGGTTCCTGAATTTGAGGAGTATTTTTATCTCCATGTTTTGTGTGTGCATAAATATAAATGAGCATAATTATTCTGCATGGCTTTTAACTCTACATAAATTATATTATTCTACATGTATTCTTGTGCAATTTGAGTTGCTTAGCATTAGGTATTTTTAGATTTATCCACAGAGCTCATTTTAAATCTCTATAGTATTTAAGTGCTGTGTGGTATGAATACACAAATTTAGTTGCTGATTTTAGTAACTTTGGAATTATGTTGTACTAATAAAGGTTCAGTGAATATTTTTTAGCATGTTTCCACATGTACTGGTGGAATTCCTCTGTATAATATTATGAGAAGAGAAATTACTACTATACACATGAAAACTATAGCCACCAAGAACTAGAAATTCTTTAATGTCTTATGTAAACTTCTCCTGCCCCCAGCAGTTATTGATTTCATGTTCCTCAACTGCACTCGTGATTGTCAGAGTCTCCTTTTATTTTAATTTTATGGTTATGATCTGGTGACCATGCACTTGTGACTGTCAGCTCTGAAATGATGGTAACGTTCGGCATCTTTATTATTAACTGATTTGGATTTTCTGTAAATCCTTACCTCAGGTTTTGTCCATTTTTCTATAGCTCTTTTAAAAATTGATTTCAGGGATTCTTTATATGTTTTGAATACAAATTCTAGTTTGAGGCTCAACTCATGTATTTTTTTTCTTTTACTCTTGGGAAAACTGTCACTTCTGGGAGTGTCAACAAAGGTACATTCTGTCCTATTTTCTCTGTTCTTGTTCACTTTCTGCTATTTGCTTTTAAAAAGAGAAGTGAACAGAGTTGGAAAGATGATGGGAATGAAATTATTGATCTGTATTTGCCATCTTTCTCCTCACATTCTTTCTGACTCATGAAAAGGAAGAATCCCCCTAACTAGGAGTTGTTACACAGATGTAAAAGCCATTGGCTGAATTACTGAGTTAAAATGACTATAAGTTAACATTTAAGCTTGGCACAAAAGACAAACACACATGATCTCACATGTACAAATAGTCCTTGTAACAACCTACCTGTTTAACGACTGTTCAGACTTCCCATGCAGGCGTAGTGTTGGACTGAAAGCCTGAATTCAGATGTAAGATGCAGGGACAAGGGCATTAGTGAGGGCTTATGCGACCTGGTCTATCATATAGTACTATTTTTGCTGATTATGTTGTGTACTGCTACATGTAAGAGTTATGCCAATTAAAATGAAGTCAAGAATGTGGAGTTTCCTTTGACCATTTCTTTGTCCTGAATATTACAATGTACGTTCTATACACAGTACAATTCCTCATTTAGTGACCAATTCATTTAGTGGCCTAGTGACAGGAACGTATCTCAGTTGTTAAATGAGGAATGTCTGTACGTGGAATTCAAGAAGTCTTTTGAACTTATGAAAGTACCACGGTGGTGTTTCAGAGGCTGGGAAGCGTGATGTAAGAGATAGAGAACAGGGAGATACTAATGAAAAGCTACAAAGTTTCAGTGCAACACAAAGAATATCTTTTGAGATCTATCACAGGGCATGGTGACCATAGTAATAATGTACTGTATATTTTTAAATTACAAAGAAACAGATTTTTAATATTCTCCTAACAAAAGAAATGACAAGTATAACATAATGGATATATTAATTACCTTGACATAATTATCACTGGATGGAATCCAAGGGGATCACCTAAAAAGCACAGAGATATGTCAACTTGCTACCCTCAGGAAAGAGGTAGTAAGTTCACTGACTCATCACAGAAAAAGAATTTCAGGATGTAAGAATTTCAGAATTTCATGGTGCCAGTGTGAGGCACCATGCAGTTACTAGGCCGAGTTATATAGTCAGGGAGAATAGGCAACTATCCCAGCCAAAGTAATTAGCAAGGTCTCGCTTTGATGCAGCAGTTCAGGGTGGCCCACTCACAAAATCATGAGGCCAGCCTTTAAGGATTATCAGAGGTGGGCCAAAGTTTAATCTTCCATTATTTCAGTTCTGGTATTCACAATTCTGGTGGAGTCCTTAATGGCTTGAGGAGCAATTGGGCTCCCAGAATTGTCTTTGTGTGTGAATGGTTAGTCCCAGTTCCTGTCATCTGGCAATTGCTTTTGCTTGAAGAGAGGTGATGTCCTCGTTAGGTGGTCTGCAGGCTGTTTTCCCTAGAATCCAAGATAACTGTAGGGTTGAAAATTCCTGCATCACCCCACAGGGTCTGGAACTAAGAATCGCGAAAACCTTCAATTGAGATTCCCTGAAAATTACTTAACTTTTGTCTTGGTGTCTGTCCTCAGTCTTGAAGGCAGACGAGATAGAAGAGGTAAATCTATGGCCAATAAACCTTGTAACACAGACTTCCTGAGTGATTAACACTCCAAAGCGTAGAGGTGAACAGGGATCTGTCCCAGAGTTCTAAGGTTAAAAGGAAGACAAAAGACTGAGTTTCCTTGTCTGCTTTCTACATATCTTTATTTCTTTTATCTTATCTCGTAGTCATTCTGCAATGTGTGCATATATCAAAACATCCCTCTGTGCCCTGTACATATAAATATAGTTATGTTTTATCAGTTGAAGTACATTTTAACTAAAAATAAATCAAGACATTAGCCCAGATTTTTAAAAAAAGACTGAGAGACCTTCCAAAAGGACAAATTCAGTTCCCACCACTCTGTATATTATAAAATCTAGAATAATATAGCAGTAAAGGGTATTTAAATTCATGTAGACTACATATTCCATTTTATAAGTGGAAAGATCCAGAGGTTAGTTTATTTCAGGAAGAAAAAATCTGATCTACCTGCTTCCTTCACTCTCCACCACTTTTCTCTACATTTGTTTGTAATACTGGTAGCTACAATTATCTAAATTGTGCCACTTATCTTTATATGTATTGTCATGAGTAAAAAGATACTGTTATTCTTTGTGCTGAATTAACTGCTAATATTAGACATCCATTACTTTAATTAATGTTCTGAGTGCCTACTCTGTGCCGGCTATTTTATTTGTCAAAGTTTGGATCCAAAATGTCCCCGCACATTCTCATGGATGGGTCATGGGGCACGATACTCCTCCTTGAATCAGTACACTGATGACTCCCAGCTGAACGTACTGTTAGGAGGAGTTAGGGCAGTTGGAGGAGCTGGTTCGCTGCGCATGCAGCCTGGAAGGGCATGTCTCCCGCCCTGTCTCTCCCCTTTGCCCTCTGCTTGCCAGCCATCATGATAGGAGCAGTTTTTCTCCAAGGCAGGTCCTTCCACAATGCCGTATTGGTCATGGACCCTGCCAATCATGGGCAAAGACTTCGCCAAAAGTGAGATAAACCTCTGCTCCTTTAAATGGTGGGTATTGTTTATTTGCCTCAGCATCAAGAAAGGGACTAAGACATGTTACAGCATGAGAATGAATGTAAAAATGGATAACAAAAATTCCCACCCATTGGAACTATTTGTTCCTTGTCCACTTTCACACAGTCAGTTACCTAGTGTAGGGATGGAAATTGGATTTTTCTATTTCTGGTCTCAGTAAGTACATCCATGTTTAAAGATAGGAGCCACAATGCAGAAGCAAATGAAATAAGATGTAAATGCCAGGGTTTGGAGCAGGAGGTGATGTGCTTATTGCTATAAATTTATTCATAAAATAGCAAATCAAATATTCAAGATAAAAATTAATGGCTTGCATTTGTCAGAATAAATGTGGCAATGGATTGACCATGGACTTAAGCTTCTGAGCCCCTTTCCTTTCCAGATATCTTGGGAAACCCAAATGGTGGGTTTGCACTATCATTTTTTTATGTAACACTTGCCACAGTCACCACTTTAGGACAGTTCCTCTTCCCACACTGACACTCTCTCCGTCGTATACCCTGTCACTGGACAAACTGGTGGTAGAGTCACCAGATTTTCAGAATCTACTATAATGATGTTGAAGAAGTCTTGTTCTGAAAATTATACAGTTTTAGGTGGTTTATTGTCACTTTCACGTGTATTCAAATGTTTAGTAGCTCTTCTGAAATACTAGGAAAGACCTCCCAGAACACAGCTCCCTGGGTAGACTTTCCTGCCATCATAACCCAAGCTACAGCACCCACAGTGGAACTCATGATTTACCCCTACAGTTAACACATCCCTGAGTCGCCACATTTTAACGTGTGTAAAAGTGGTCCCTGTGCAAGAAAAAGTGTTGAGACATTGTAGCTTATATGTAAGAGTTACTGTACATGTTTTGCTAAGTGCAACACTGATCTTTAAATTTTATATGGCAATGCCAACGAGAAACTGTGATGCATACATAACCTTTTCCAACACACCAGAAGTAAATTTTAATTATTCACAAAACTTAATCATCTTTCCATTCACTTTATAGAAAATGCTAAAGTCACAGACACACACACACACACACACACACATATGTCCTATGAATGCTTTAAAGAAGTCAATATGTAATATAAAGGCTGACTTTGTGTTTTAATGATGTTTTGTGTGTTAGGTTTGGTTCTTGCTTCATTTTGTTTGTGGTGCTGGGATGGGACTCAGGGCCTAGCACAGGCACGTGCTCTACCACTCAGCTAGCCTCAATAATTATTTTTCTTTTAGAAAATTCAGCATTTATAATTTTATGTCCTTTTCTTTTCTTAAAGAAGACTCACCAATTCCCTGTCTCATTCCCCTGTTCTTGAAGACCAAATAGTCATCCACAGGGTCAGAACTTCATCCACCACATCCTGGCTCCAGCCTAATAAAAAGGAAATGAGGTCAGCTACTGGTTTAGGGGTCCAGAAGTGGCCTATGTAATTTTCCATTTTATGCATTTTCAGGAACTTCCTTCAGTGGGTTCTGGAAAAGTAGTTTTCTTTAGAAAACTATTATGGCCCTTAATCCTGATATATCAACTTTGTTGGACTAAGACACACTAGCAGGTTAGTAAACATGCTTGTAGCTATGTGATGGGTGATTGCAGAGGCATGGTCTTGAGTGCTGCATCTGGTGCCCTGCCCACTCCATTCAGGCTCTGTTCTGCTCTGCTTCCAGCAGCCATGAACAAAGCAGCTTTGATTTCCACACACTTCTGCTTTGGAAGTTACCAAATATATACTCAATGTTTTAAAACCATATGCTGCATTAAACCTTAGGCACTTTAAACTGTGTGTGTCAGATATTGTTGATATTTGAAGGAAAGGATTAAAACAAAAAGCAAGAAGGAAGGTGAGACAGAAAAGAAAGGAAATATTGCTGATGGGAAATACAGCCCATGCTCGGGGGTGATACAACCATGTTCTTTGCTCTAAGTCTATTATTATGAATAACCAGCAGTCCCCCCATTAGTAACCCAGTAGAAGGACGTCTTATGGTCAGTGTCTTTCTCACTATACCTCGTAGCCCCATTACAACTTCCATCACATGGAAGGGTGCCTCTAGCACTACCTGCCAGTGGACATCCAGCCCTCCCTGATGTAGTAGTTCTCAAGCAAATCTCCTATATCTACAATTGGTTTTAAATTACAGATTCTCCTCAACACTGAATTGCATAACTAGGCTGCAACACTGGTAAACACATTGAGAAGGAAAAGCTTAAAACAAAAAAGCAAGGAGGAAGGTGAGAGGGAAAAGGAAAGTCAGAGCACTCCAAAATATTATTAACATACATCTCTCCCTGCTGACTAATGAATTATGCAACGGAAGAAACAATGTGTATTTACCACCTACCATGTGTCACAGGCTTTGATTTTGTACCATGTAATCACTACCAAAAGAAATCTATGCACAGAGATTGATTTTCTTGATAGAAATGGGGGAAGATTAGGCTCAGAAAATTCAAATAATTTTTCCTAGAGGCTAAAGGTAGAAAATAGCAGTGCTGTTGCCGTACTACCTCAATTTGGTAATGGAATTGGGGTCAGTTTGAAGTTATAGTGAAGGGTCCTTAAGTGTCCATCAGTGTATTAATAATTAGTTATTTAGAAGTGTGTTAATTCCCATATGTGTGAAATTAGAAAATACTTTGAGAGGAATGAAAATAATAACAGCAAAACAAAACTAAGAGCATATAGCAAAAGTCATGCTTTAAAGGAAAAAAGGTCTATAAATGACAAAAAATAAAAACATTTCAAGTCAATACTCTAATGCTCCACCTTAAGAATTAGAAAAAGAAAAAAGAAACCTAAACCCAAGGATAGTGGAAGGAAGTCGGTAATAAAGATAAGAATGAATATTAATGTAGTAGAGAATTTTAAAGCAAGTAATAGAAGAAAATTAAGAAACAAAAAGCTGGGTCTTTTAAAAGGATCAACTAAACTGATCGGCATTTGTAAAAATTTGCTTAGTACAGTTTTGCTAGACATAATGATCACATGCTTGGTAGGGATTTTGTACCTCTACACGATATGTTTTAGTTCTTCCTTTTTTCCCATTTCCCTCCCCTCCCTCGATCCTTCTTCCCCTCACCATTTACAAAGGCTCTGTTTCCATTTTTTCTCTCCCATTGTGTTTTAAAATTCCTTTTCTTGTTCTTCCTTCCCCCTCTGCCCTCCCTTGTTCCCCTTACCATTTGAACATGTTCTTCCTACTTCCTGATATTAAAAAAAAGTTAAAAGACTTCTAACTCTACAAATGAGAAGTGGGAGGAGGCTGCCCAACAGCACATGGGTGCATTCTTGGTGGAATAGCACTGTTAACCATGTGGAAATTTTTAAAGAGATTAAAGAGAATAATATGAATGTTTGTATTCCAGAAAATCAATCTATGGGAAAGAAGATATTTTGAGATACAAAATGTCAAAACTTACTCATGAAGAAATAGAAAATCTGAAGATATCTATAACAATAAGAAGTTTAAGTAGCAATCAAAAAGCTCACAAAGAAAAACACAGGTGCAGATGGCTTCACTCACAAACTCTATCACACATTTACACAGTAATTAACATCAATTCTTCCACATTCTGTGAAGTCAGTATTACTCTATCACCTAAACCAAAGACATCAAGAAAAGAATACTGAACACCAATGCCCCTTATGAATATACATGCAAAATTCTTCAGGAAAATACTGCCAATCAAATACAACAACATATTGGAAGGATTATGCAAACAAGTGCTATCTAAGGAATGAAACTTGCTTCAGCATATGAAAATTAATCGATGTGATCTCATATATTAAAAGAATAAAAGACAAATCCACAAAGTTTCATTAATGTATAAAAATATTTCATAAAAATCCAACCCAGGTTCATAATTTAAAACAAAACCAAAAACAAGTAGTTAAAGGGACTTTCTTAAACTAACAAAGGGAATCCATATAAAGGCTTACCACTTCAGGTAGTGTAATGTCCAATGATGGGAGACTGGAAAACTTTCCTTAAGATCTTGAACAAGACAAGGATGTCTGTCTCTACTACTGCTTTTTAAGACTGGGTTGGAAGTCCTCACCACGGTAATTACACAAGAAATGAGTACCACATATTTAGATTTAAATGAATAATTCAAATTACCTTGACTTGCAGTTGATGTAAATAATCTTGTGCATAGAAAATCCAAATGAATACAAAAAAATCTTAGAGCTAATAAATGAATTCGCCTGGCTGAGGGCATAAGATCAATACCACAAACATTAGCTGTATTTCTATATATTAGCAGTAAAAACTTCAACAATGAAATTAAGAAAACACATCAATGGGTTCTTAGTGAAGCCCCTGTAGACCCTTTTCCTGCAGCTTGCTATGCTGTTACCCACAAAGCTCTAGGTGCTCTCATCTCTGCTTTGCCCTATGGTGGCCTGCTCGCTAATATGTCTTTACTGACATTCTTTCTCATTCCTCCCAAGCCTGCTTTCTCCCCCAGTGCTTGTCTTGTCCTCCTTTGGGTCACTCCCCAAATAAATGACTTGCAGCAGTCTTGTTATCAGAGGGAACTTGAACTGAGACACCTCTGGTGGCGCATACCTGGCTTTCACCCCATTGTCAAGTCTGACTATTCCTTTACCCATGCTGCACTCATGTAGAGAAAACACTGAACTGAATTTCAGGCTGCTAATTCAAATCTTTTAACAAATCTATTTGAATTTGTACGTGACACTGTCAAAGCAAATCTGAATTTGGCAAAGGAGAGATTTTATTCTATATACAAAATTACTTCAAAAGGGAAAAGATTGTTGTGAGAAGAGGGAAACTATTACAATGGGGAGAATGCTCCAGAAAAGTTCTGCAAATGTCTCAAAAATTTAGACAGCAAAAGATTTTTCTCTTATAAAGACATGTAAATAAGGCTAACTGGGGGAAGCCTTAAATGTGGGAAAGTGGAATAAGGGAGACTGAAACTGGAGAATGTTTTAGGCTGTAGTCATCCTATTCCTACAATTATCCCTTTAGAAGAGATTATTTATACTCCTCAGCCTCAGGGCAGGTGAGGTTCAGGTACCTGCGAGAGAAAGAGAAGATCAACCAAAGTCTGATTAGCAAACATTCTGTTCTAGTTCATCACGGGGACAAATTAGTTCACCTAATCATATGTTAGGATAAAACAGCAACTAGATGGACTGTGTCTGGCCTCATCAGCAGTAGACAGGAAGCCGTTCTAGTCTCTTTTCTCACTGGCATGCAGTGCCTGATATCTGCAGTTCAAAGCAGAAGTGGTTTAATTTGGCTCCGCTTCAGCAGTTACAGGCAGCTGGCTCTCAGGTAGAAAGGGTGTGGTGGAAGGCTTGGGCAGAGGAGGGCTGTCCGTCCCGCGGTGCACAGGAAGAGGGTGAAGAAAAGAGGAGGGGGAGGCAGAGCTACCCTTCAGCTCTAAACCGCACCAAGACCTGCCTCTTCTGACCAGACTCTGCCTCCTAACAACATATTTAAATGAACTTTCCAGTGGGTCATTATAGTGTTGAGTGGAGCAGCCAATGATCCAGTCACCTTTTAAAAAGCCCACCTCTGAACATATGCGGCCTTGGGGGAACATTCTAGTTCTAAACCAACAGAGAGGCCATCAGTGAGGTCCATCCATGTCATATGAGGAAGAGACATTCCTTGCATTTAGTGGGTTTCTGAGCACAAAGGAAGGGAGGTTCCGCAACCTTCACATTTGTATAGGATCTGAGGGCTCAGGTAATGTTTAATGTATTCTTTACCTTATCCCTGCTTAGCTTTAGTTTACTTAATGCAAAATTAAACATTGAACCTGATTTGTAATCTCCAAACTTTTTTGGGGAGGGAAATCTTTCTTAAAAGAAAGCTCACAGCCAGGCATGATGTGCATAGTTTTCAGCCTCCAGTACCCTATGTTTCCATAGGGACCAAGAACCCCTTTAACACCTATCAACAGCCACCATTGTCTGAAACGTCCTCTGTGTTCCCTGAACTTTTAGATTAGCTCTTCCTGACCCAAGGCTTTGACCTACCTTTTCTTAGAAAAGCAGCATGAGAAAATTTATGACAAATTATTTCTCTGCTGACTAAAATACAGATTAAATATCTTCCAAGCTTCTGGCCAGTTTTGAAATACATGTGATATTGTCTTTGTCAAGGTCCTGGGAGCTAGCCCTCAGAAATGGAATCTTTGCAGGAGTCAGCTTCTTCATCTTCCAGATCTGTTGGAAGATGAGACCTAGACCAGCAATAAGAGCCAGTTAGCAACCAAAAGACTTAATCACTTGGGTCAATCAACCTACTAAGGTCCTCTGGTAGTTCCTCCCAGCTCACCATCCCAACTCTTCAATCCTTGCAACCTCTGTTTTGAATGGAATTTTGTTTAGTTTCTCCTCAACTGCAGTAGCCTTGAAGGGAGTCTTCCTTGCCAGCTTATTTCTGACTATTACAATTTTTCTTTGACACAATTTATACATTAATTTATTTGCATGTTTCCTTCGCATCATTCTCTAAAACCAGAGAAATCAGTGCTGAGTTCTGTACTCAGAGGAATCTGCAAATAAAGATTGTAAATTAGTTTTGCTTGTTGAAAAAGAAAAAAACCATGTCTAGAACTGTCTAACACATGACTAGAGAATCATGATGGCATTGTCCTTACTTCTTTTCCCTCCAACATTCCTAGAAACTTGTCAATTCGGTGCTGTTTTTCTCTTTCTCTCTGGTTTTGGAGGGTCATGGACCCATTTACCCTGAATTGAACCAGAGACCGATGTGTTCAATGTAATGCTCTATACCCACATTCAAGATGAAGTTTAGAAATTTTGAAGTTACTTTAAAGAGAGGAACATTCGCTATCAGGTCCTTTCTCTATCCCTCCCGACGGAGCACATTACAGGGTACCAACACGACTCTTGTCCCTTGTTGACAGCTACAAGTCTAGCATTCTGAAACTAAAAAAAAAAAAAAAAAAGAATGAATCATCAGTTAATCAAAATGAACTGACCAAATCAACTAGCAGCTAGAGTAAAAGGTCCATTGAATTCTCAGGAGGAAAAATCAAGTCTATTCCATTCCTTTCAGCTCAAGGTCTCTCCACTCTCCTTCATCACCTTTAAGGAGATTTGCATATAAATGGCCTTCTTTTTATTACTTTGGAGATCATCAGCCGCTCATCTCTCACTCCCAACCTAAAATGTAACCCTTGCTTTGTAGCTTCACAATTGGTTGCTGTAAAAATGATTATGTTGTCACGAACAGGATTAGACCAGGTGGAAGAGGACCAGGAGCTGAAGACTCTTCCTAAATAAAGATTCCCGTTCCTTCCAAACGTACCTACCTAGAAGAAGAGCCGTCATGGCAGGGAAGGGGAAAACAAAACCATTGCTAAGCACATCTGTATTCAAAAATTTTTAGAATTTAAAAATTAAAACTCATTTTCTCACAGAATCACAACTCATGGATTAAAATTTTAAAAATCAAACCATACATTAGTGGGAAGAAATTGAATTCCTTTCAATTCAAGAATTCTTAGTAGTAGTGAGAGTTAGGGGAAAAAAGTAAAAGGAAAATATTCCTAATCTCCAGAAATATTAAGAGTTCTGATCTCCAAGATAATTTACTAGACACACACGCAAACACCTTATTGCATATACTACTGTGCATATATAATGTTATTATATTTATTGTTTATATATACTATACAAATGTATGTGTACACAAACAGAATCTGTTACCATTAGCATCAAAGTGGAAACTGTCATTTAACAATGTTATGTGGAAAGTCACTGTTAATGTCAAACAGCAACCATAATAATATAGCAGCAGTGCATTTATAGAGGTTTAAGCATTGTGCCTCCATCAGTGAAGAAATAGGAGGCAAGTGTTTCTTCACTCCACTAACCAGACCAGCCAACCAGAGAAGTGAGAGAGGACAGCCTCTGAGGCGCTTGACTGACTAGTGAATGGATGAGGTTAACCACACAAGTTGGTCTGAGAATTGTACACCTGCTTGTGCCCCCATTCTCTGCGGCAGGTCAGAGAGAAGCTCTTGAGAAGACCGATGGCAGCACATAGCATTTGGACTTTCATTCCTTTCCCTAGGGCTCTCCTAAACAGTGGCGCTTCATTCTCCACTGTTTTAAAGAAGATACCTTCATTGTGTATATGCAGGAGTCCTTCCAGGGAAGTGGTGCTGTTTGCACTTTACCTCACAGAGGATTCAGTCATCACTCCTGTGCGTGTCACTGTAACTGTTTGCCTAGAATATTCAGCTCTTTCTCGAAAGCAGGTGTAAAATGACTCATGTTTCCTCCCATTTGAAAACTATAACACTGTCATCCATTCAGAGATAAATTGTCAATACTTAGCACAATGTCCAAAAGCATCAGTGCAGCTATATCTAAAACCATCAAATGGCATTTGGAGCCATCTGAAGATATTGGCAATCAGAGATCCAAGGAAGAGAAAATTACTGTAATTATTGGCCCTTGTGCTTGAAAGCATCTCTTCTCTTCTTTCCTCATTTGAAATTGTATGATTTCTACACGTGAGATTTGTAGAATGAGATGAACGGAGAGCCTCCGTGTAGTAATGAGATTATATATCCATACATAAATTTGGAAGAAGGGGGCAGAGAAAGAGAGAATGAAGAAATAAGCCTTTGCTCTTTGTGTCCACTATGCTCTCCAGCTGGACATTTGCCCAGTACTGAGAGCTGGGCAGAAGAAAAGCCATGAGCTTTCACCTTTGATTCCAGGCCCCAGAAGCCCATGATTCCAGAACTTCTGGCACCTTCTGTAAGCCAGGTCTGAGCCTAGGAGAAAGGAAACTCCACTCTCCTAGTCACATACTGGGACTGAGCAAGCAGAGGAAGGAGAGCGAAAGGTCCAAAGACCACCAATGCAACGTCAGCCCCCCAGACGGAAAGTACTGCAGAAGATGCCTGCCTTCACTGTGAGGCTCACTCGTAGCTTTCTAACGGTGTGACTGTCAGTGTCACGTTCCTCCCCGCCCCGGTAACCCATTCTGAGAGCAAAGCTAAGAGGTAGGCTCTGGACAGCAGGTAAGTGCAAGTGGAAACAGGCTCAGCCTTGCTATTTCTCAAAGAAATGCAAGACACTGAAGGAGAAAGAAAATAAGGATGAAGGTAAGGGTGGGAAGAGGAGCTGGGCTTGGTGTCCCTCATGGCGGAGAGTTTCTGAGGAAGGGAGAAGGTCTTCCTGAGGCTGTGTGAAAGCAGCAAAAAAAGCTGCGTTGACCAACACGCAGTACATGAAGAGCTCCTCAGGGCAGCACAAATAACAGAACACTGAGAGCTTCTATCCATGTGAAAAACCAAGTTAAACTCATTTACAAGGGTCAGTCCACTCCTTTTCAAACCAATTCTGGAACTATGTGGGGGACTCCCACTTCTCAGCTGGCTTATTAGCATTTTTAGCAGGAGATGTCAGTCAAAAGCAGAGTGAGGCTCTTTGTCTTCATGCTCTCTTCTTTGTATCCTTTCTGCTGAAAATGAGCTTGAAGTCTTTGAAACTGAGGCTCCCCTTCAATAGCAAACTTCAAAAGAGTCAGTATAAAGTGTAGCTGAAAAAGTAGGTTCTTCTGCAGACATTCAGAACAGAAAACTCTTCACTGGGGAAATTAAACATTCAATAATGGATAGCTATGTCCTTCCCTCCCTTCCTTCCCCTCCCTTCTACCTGTCCTCCCTCTCTCCCTCCCTCCCTCCCTTCCTTCCTTCTTTCCTTCCCTCCTTCTTCCTTCCCTCAATAAATATTTACCAAAAGCTCACACACGTCTAGGCATACTGCCAGGGACTGGAGGAACAGAGCTGAGCACAAAAGGCTGCCTTTGTGGCTCTTCCTTTGAGTCCAGGACACCAACAACCATCAACAGAGACAGCCAGTAAATTGGAGTTTAAGGGTAAAAGCCTGTGCACTTGATGAGGGCCACCATTGACACCCAAATACTCATAAGGGGTGGAGTGTAACAAGCTAGAATGCAGATCAGGAGATGCAAATTGCTGTGCTGAACCCAAAGCCCTAACAGCCATGATCCCAGCAGCATGGTCATGGGTATGAGCTCAGACCTCACTTGCAGAGTCCAATTTTGCCACTGACAAGCTATGCGCCACAGGGAAAGATACATAATTTCCCCGGGGCCTGTTTCCTTTCTTGTTGGGTGTGTATAATGATAACCCTTTCTTTCCCACACAGGGTGGAAGGAATTATATAAGAAATTTATCCAGCACACAGTCAATCCTGAAGGTGTTAATTATCATTACCATGGCCTGCAAATACCAAGGCACAGACATTCTAGTTATTTTTAAAGAACTCAGTGCTATCAGTGTCCCAAGGATTCACGCTGAATTTTTTATAATCCTTATGCCTCTTGCTGCTTCCCCATCTCCCTCATACCTCTATAATCGCTGTGCTGCTTCAGATCATTACCTGCCTCGAACCACCATGCTTCTCCTTTGGTCAGGCGGATTCACTTTGTCTAACATTTGGTGCTTTTCTGAGAAACTAAAGGGAATTAAAAGGGCTACTAAATTAATCTAACTTTAAAAACAAACTTCCACTGTGAGCGATGGTGTAAAATGTTTGGCCAATCAATGCTGACTGCTTTAGATTTCATTCCCATAAAGTGCTGTGCACTCGAGAGCATGCCAGTACTTATAGCTCGCCCTGCTGTCTGGAAGGACCTCTCCAAATCAGTCATAGTATGAGGACAATTGTGATTACATTTCTTCAGAAAGTAAGGCAGAGGGAACCTAGGTTTCTACTCTGAAAACTAAAGCATATCTCAAAGGATTCCATACTGTTTTGTTTCAATTAACTCCTGTCCTTAAGGGCTGACTGTGCCTTCTAATTTCTTGTTAACTGAGTTATGATGCATTTGACCCTTGAATGTAAGAGCATTCAATCTGTATTAACAGAGATGCATATTTTCTGTTGCACCTACACATAATCAAGGAGCTTAGAAGCTTTCCCTGGGGAGCCCAAGGGGATTCATTTACTGCGACTTCTATCACCACATGCTCCCTCCATACATTTGCCCAAATTAATCTATTCACATTAACCAGCCTGCTTCCCACTTCGCCCAAAATAAAATACTTTTGTGCTTTCCCATTGTTTTCTTACTCAAGTAATTGAGGTTGTTTTACATCCTCCATCCTTTCCACAATGGACTACTCTTCCTTAAGACAAGACAGGATGTTACTACTCTACAAGATGATGTTGAGTTGTGTTCATTATTGTCTTACTGTTTTACAGGATGGTTGTTGGAGTTGTGTGTGCATGTGCATATAATCTCCTTGCACTTTCATACAGGTATAAGATTTCATTTGTAATTATCTTGTTATAAAGATCTTAACAAACAAGGAAAAGAAATATATTGCAAAATGATCTATTCTGATGAAGCGAACCTTAAACATAATTTTCTATTTCTCTCTCTTTGATCTTCATACTTGAAGGCATTAATAAGAAAACTATACATTTATTTCTTTCCCAACTAGAGCTGTTATTGCCTGTCTGGAGTCACGATTGTCTATGTGTTGCTTTGCAGTCTTTACTAGAATCTGTGTGCAGTGGTTCTTTGTCTTTGTACTTTGCAATGAATCCTTCAGAAGTGCAACCCGTAGGATGCTGGCCATGAAGATTCTATCAACACACAAGCTGTACTCATCCTGAGTTACCCTAGAACACTGAGCATCTCCCACTGAACCCATTCTTGGCCAACACTGTTACACTCATTCTTTAAGTTCACAAGATAAGCACCCATCCAGTTTTTACATGCAAAAAGAAAAAGAGCTGGCTTCAAAGATAGTCACTGCCTGACACTGGGTCCCCCTCCTAGGGGACTGGAATGCGCATAGTCATCTGCAGGACCTGTACTAGTCCTTTCTTCCCCAGCACTTTATTATTTTGCCCTTTAGCTCTGCAAACAGAATTATGTAGCCTGCACTCCGGGTTTCTTCTTTCTCCTTCTCTTTTGTTGACACCTAGTCTATGGGAAACATTGGTAATAAAACTTTACTACATTGAAAACATGTAAAAAAAAAAAAAGCTAGTGTTAAATTGCTCAGGCATTTATAAAGACCTCTAGCTGTAGACTAAAACTGGTTATCCACTCAATAAGCTGTTATACTCCCGCATTGTTATATTCCTGTTCAGGGTCAGGTGGTACGCTCCAGTCTAGAACTAGGAAAACTACATTTGTACAGTGTTTTGCAAGTTGAATAACACTTGTATAGTTCAGCTTGGAGTACTAAGTCACAGACTAATAGAAATGAGCTCCTTGCTTTGGTTCTTTCATAATATGATCACAATGATCATTGTGGTGTATTTCACAAAGTAGCTTAAAATCTGGTTGCCTTCAACCAGATTTCTAATGCAAATGGACTTGAAGTGGACCAAGTAAACATTGTAACTTAATAGTAATTCTGTGAACTAGAAAACCATCATCAAAGTAATACTTTTCTAGTAAGCAACATCATGTTCACCATGGTCTGTGATTCAGTGAACACAAAGGCAGTGATAAGCGAAGGAAGAATGAATCAGCATTATCCATCAGAGCAAACACTGCTGAATGCTCTGTGAATGGGTCCTTTGCACACGGAAATCCTATGTAAGATGGTATAACACTGGGCATAGTCTTCCAAGAAAAAATTTATCCACTATTCTCCAAGCACTGATATAAGTATCTAAATGCCAACTTATGAAAGACGTTATCCAGGATTGTAAGAAATTTAGTACATTTTGCTCTTCAGTTTTATAATAATATACAAGGTTAGTTGCTTGAAACATTTACAGAGAATGTTGAGTCCCCCGGACATCACAAGGAAACTGTAACTGGAGAATGAAGAAAAGCAGCTTCAGTTTACAAGTGTCAGGAATTTCTCAGACTCAGTAAAGCATAATGGAACACACTTTGTGCTTTGGGACCTGGACTCAGGCTATTTTAAAGGAGATCGTTCAACATAAGAACCTGATTGGAAGTTGGTAAAATTAGTGATGGACCATTTAAGACCAGAGGACATGAGATCAAGGAAGCAAGTGTTGATAAATAAACTGATAAGTGAGGTGTTTATCTAAGTTCCTAATAAATTGATCTACAGGAACTTCCTGAGGCAAACATGGAAGACATTTGTTAGTTTACAGCCATATCTTTCCAAGGCAAAATTTTCCTGAAGCAAACAATAAAGTCATATTGATTAAGTATTTCTGAAGTCTCATTTATGCTATGTGATCTCAGTTCACAGGGGTCCTTTTACTTTTCAAAGATATAGTTATTAAAGTGGCAGATAATGTCTTTTCTATTTTTGTAGCGCATTTATTTTTATCTTCAAAAATTATTACTAAGCTCTGCTATGTGAAAATCACTGCATTCCGTAATTTACAGAACACAAGGACAAATAGTGAAAAGTCCTAGCAATGAGAAACTTAGCCAATAAGAAATATAAAATATATCACAATGCAGATGAAAGAGAAAAATGAGATGAATTGCTAAGAGAGAAACGTTTTCAACACAAAGAGATTCTTGTTGTCTGAGAAATTTCAAGAGTTTTGCGAAAGTGGTAACTTTTCAAAGCAGTAAGGCCGGGTCACACAGAGATGAAAGGGTGACTGTCTTAGGTGGATGAGTGAGCTAAACAAAGACATAGATTTTACAAGAAACAGAAAAAGGTGGCTGTCATGGTTTGTGTCTAGATGTCTCCCCAAAGCTTCATGCAGTTATGAGGCGGCTCCTGCAGTTTTCGACTGATCTATGGTCCAATGCTGGGATTATGGCTGTGAGTGCTGTTCTCACCCTGGCACGGTTGTTTGCACACAATATCAGGGGGGAAAGAGGCGTCGCTTTCTCCTCTGCCCTTCTTGCTCTTGCTGCTTTTGGTGTTTTCTACCACCATGAACTGCTGCCCTCTGCCATGTGCCACTCTGCCTTGGAACCAGCCGAGTATGGACTGAAAGCCCCAGCAACTGTGAGCTAAATAAACCCTTCCTTAATTTTGGGCATCAGATACTTTGTTTCAGCAAAGAGAGAAAAACAACCAAGACAATGGTTAATACAAAAATATGCAGAAACTAATATCATACAAAAATGTGGGAATTTTGATAAAGCAAAATTTGAAAGCGGAGCTAAACTTTGATACTTTTACCTTATAGCAAATGAAAAACAAAGACAGTTTAATCCACCATTTTATGCAAATTCATGTTTCCAAAATATTAATCTGGAAGCGGCATCACTTCATATGAGGCAATCTGCAATCTTAGCTACTGCTGTATACCTAAGCATGTTGAATAAAACATAACAAGCTATCTCTCAATTAACCAGCTTGCCATGAAATAAAGATATCTATAGAGATAAAAAATAGGTGAATCAAACCAGCACCGCCAACTCCTTCAGGAGATTTGAGGGGCCACAGCATGCAGGGTGAAATCTTGTGAATTCTGTAAGATGATAAGTTAGATCCAGCACACCTTACCAAAGTTTGCACAGAAAGCCTGGGAACTAAGAATTAATCCTTCTCTGAAAGGGCAGAGAAACAAAGAAACATCATCAATCAGCAAAAAGAGACAATGACAAACAGAACTGGAAACCTAGAAAGTATAATTTGACCCAGATAAAATCTCCTTTCACTGAATTGCACCGTACTTCATGAGATTATCACTGCTATTTGAAAAAATTTTAAACTAGGTCATATGTAAATAAGTGATCAATAAATTATTGTTTCTTCCTCAGGTTCTTTCATGTTACAGTAAATGTTAAATATATTACATATAGAGGAAATAGTATAATAAACTCCCACAAAACCATCAAGTTTCAACAACAATCAGTAAATGGCAAAACCAGCTCCTTTAAAATGACTGCTGAATCCCAGATTATTTTGAAGCAAAATTATACCCTTCAATTTTATTTCATAAATACTTTTTGATGTATCTATAAAGTACAAAGCTTTTTTAAAAGTTCACATTGTCATTATAACATAACATTAGTAATGACTTATTATGAAATATTAAATGGTCACAATTCCTCCAATGGATTCATTCTTCTGTTTCGTTTTGTTTTTGCTTATAGTTTATTACATTGAAATAAAATATTTTAGATTGATATGCCTCCGAAGTTTTTCATCTATGCTTTCTGTTACCCTTTTCTTTATTTCCACAACGTTTATTTGTTGAAGGAAATGTGATGTTTGTTGCCTATAGTTTTTCACTTTCAAAAGTTTGCTGATGGCATTGCTGTGATGCATTTGAAGTTATCGTGTTTGTTTTGGAAGGAGAATTCTGCAGGTGGTGGTGTCTGCTTCCTATTGAATCACATCAGAGGTACACAGTGTCTGGCTGTCTTTTGCTAAGATTAATCAGTTGGTTTAGGAATTCTCAGTTTGGTTTATGCATTATAAAAATCCCCACTGGTCTTTTTACTTCATTGATTACTGCTTAAATCCATTTTTGCATTAATGATCTAATAGCTGGTATTTTCACGAAAAACCAAACAGAACTTTTCCAGCAGAAGCTTTATTTTTCTTAAATAGAGCACATACCCTAAGGTACAGTGCATATTGTGAGATCAAATTATTGCCTGATTATTTGCTGTATTTTCTAAGTCTTCAAAACAATAAGGTGATTTCTAGGATCTTCCAAAGTGATCTTTGAAGTATCATGTATCCCATTTAGGTATATAATTATCACAGTTTGATGTGTTGGTTCTTTTACTCTGGAATTCTTTGGTATGATAAAATATTCTAGACTTTTCTACAACATTGCCCTTCCAGAATCAGAAACCAGTCACCTCCAGGGAATTTAGAGATCACAATCTAGATAGTAAATATACTCATAGGCACTGCATATGTCATCGCTTCTTGGTCTTTTGAGTGGCAGAGTTAGGATATATGTGCATTTCTAGGCAGAAATTATGATTCCAGACTGATACATTTAGTTCAACCTTAGAATCCCGTGGGCTTTTGATTAACCTGTACTACAGTCTCTTTAACAATAATACTCTAAGTTGCTAACATATTTAGAATTTTCTAAATACAAACACACACAAATTAGCAAAGCAACCAAAGAGGAAGACCATGGAAAGCAGAACCACTGAGTACTGTTCCTTCAACATTTCTCAGTATTTTATCCAGGGCACAGTTCAACAAGGATATAATTATCTGAATTTTCTTCTACTACATTCAGATTTTGTAAAGAAATCACTTATTTTGTCCGACAAATGCAAAATATTTTTAAATTATTTAATTTTAAATATGACAGTTCAAATTTTACTGTCTTTACAAATTTAAGTGATAGATTCACTTACTTGGGCAAGTTTCCCTGTTAAGGGCTTTTGTTTACATATACTTTCATCGTGCATACTTTCAGTAGAAAGCTTAAAGTATATATTTAGTATATTCATTTAACGCATACTATAGCATAAATTCAGGCGTAGAACATAAAGAGATGAAATAAACAGTGTTTCAAATATATATTTATTGCAGTTTTGATAGTACTGGGAGAGAATGTCAGTTCACTTCCAGGCACCAGTCATTGCATCTGGGAGCCCACAGAGTGCTCAGTGGAGCTGGAATTTGGTGAGAGGCTAGGCTGGCGGATAAATATTTGGTTTAGTGCAAAGATTTATAGTAATGGAAGAATGTGATACCTAAGAAAAACAATATGGATAGTCACTGAAAACATAATGGAAAGAAATAAAAGGGGTCCATAGAGAATTCCATTTTAAATACTGGAAGAAAGGTGAACACGCACAGTTATTAAATGAGCACCAGGAATTAGAATAAAATCAGGCAGAAAAGAGGAGCTCTCCCATGACAGGATATTCAATGATGTCTAGTGCCAAAAAAAGGAATTAAGGATAATCCGTGTTTTTTTGATACTATCGATAATACTGCTTCAATTCTCTTTCTTCTTTTAGAAAGTAGAAAATCGCAGCTAGAAGTATGATTTTGAAGACAATAATCAAGAATGAAAACACATATGTATGTTTCTCTTTAAAGTAGTTTGGCAGTGATAGGAGGAAAGCAAATGCACAAAGACTTGATCTTTACATGATCGTGGGCAGAAACGGTGAAACGTCATCAGGTCTCATACTTTAAAAGGACCTAGTAGGATGCGCGAACTAAAGCTAGGAAAAGTATAAAAGTAATTCTTGATAGAGCTGTTTGATAGACATGTGCTATCTTCCAAAGTATCATTTATATTTTCACATATAGTGAAATATAGTAAATATATTTTCACATATATATTTTCACATATCTTTCTTGTGAAGGAAACACATTGCTAATTTCAGGTGCTTTTTAAATTGGCATTATTACTGGAAATTCTCTCTTTTTATTTAATGCACATTAATTGCACATATTAATAGGATTGAGTGTGATATCACTGTACATTCCAGAGGTTTTAATACATACGAACTGCATTATAATCATGACTGCCATGTATTTATCTGAAACTTCATCAGTGAGCTCTAGAAGTGGTACACAAGTTGTGAGGGTGAATTATTTGCAGTCCAGAAGCAACCAGATCTTGATTTCCACAACATTATCTACTTCTCTTTCATCAAGTCATAAGTGGTTCGAATCAAAAGTAGCTTGCATCTGGGACGTGAGGCCCAGAGTGGGAAAGAGCTGCTCGTGGCACCCATTTGACTGACGGGGACAGAGCTCGAGCTGCTCACACCTGGCCTGGAGTTACGCTCTTCCACAGATCAGCTTCTTTCCCTGGGGCAGACACTTGGGCAGTGTTATGTATTCCGTACAAAGTCACTGCTTGATTATCTGGTGGTACATCACAAACCGTACAGCTCATACACAGAAATCCTGCAGTCATACTTTAATAATGACTCAGCAAACTAGTCATTATACCAGTTTGCTAACAAAATTTACTACCTTTCCTTGCTTATACTTTTCAACAGTTAAAGACTAAGCAGTTACCCCAAGAAAAGAACTTTTAAAAAATCTATCTTAAATGACAGTCCAAAAAAAAGCCCAAAGTTAGAAGCTTGGATATTTGGACAGCAAATGAAAGACATTAATTAAATCATTGGCATGCTGAAACTAAAGTAAGAAACATATTTTAATCATGAAATCCCTATACAGCAGATATTAATGGAATGTCTGCTAGAATAAATGATGCAAAGAATTATAAATAGGACCTGATATGTTCATACGAAATATAGAGAAATAAGCAAATGCAGGCACTTAGAAAAATAGAATATATAACACACTGGTGATAACACAATTTAATTGGGAATAAATTAAATCTATAATTAATAAACCATATACATGCATATTTTTAGATGTGTGATAATTTTTTGTACTATGCACTTGCATTTTAGATATCCATAACTATACTAATTCTAATTGTTTTCCCAAAACTACACACTCAGGTAGCCTTTGTCTACAACTAGCCTTTCCAGGGTATAAGCATAAATCCTTGGAAGAATAAAAACCTGAAATATTTCCATTGATTATAGGACTGGAAAGTCAACTCACACTAGCTTACACAAATAGGAACTTTATTGTCGGATGTAGCATGATGTGCTAGGAGGCAAGATCGTCAGTGACAAGAAGAGCACTGCCCGTGACCTCCTGCTTCCCTCCCTCTCTCTCCCTCTCTCTCTCACTTTCTCTCTTTGATTCGGTGTTTCTTCATATGTTGAGGTCATTCAGTCCCTCGTTAGGAAATTTGTGCTCTCCTCCTTGTAGAAGGTAAGATTAGAGGCAGAGATATCCTACACTCACGATGTATATAACCTCATCCCAAAATATACAAATAAACTGTCATCATACTGGTTTAAATTTCATGGACAAATCACTAAGACCAGTTGGATGAATCTATAGATCCCAGAGAGAAAATAATGCCCACTAGTATACAGTATTTCCTAGCCCCCTATCTTCTATTTAAGTAATATGGTGAGAAATGGGTTACCTATTATTTCTGGGTAGTGACATTTAAGATTTATTGATAGTTTGGTAGGACTGAGCATTCCTGATATATTTTAATAAATTATGTACTTTAGAGGTCGTAGAACTTTCTGCCTTGTCTCCCCTTGCAACTATTCAATGACCATCATCCTTGTTTTCCTAGGATTGAAGGGTTTCCTGGAATTCTGAACTTTTCACCCTAAAATTGGTACACTCTTGGACAAAGCAGGACAGTTGGTCAGCCTGAGGCACACCATCCGTTCTCATGGAGATGGTGTTGGAGACATGCAGCTGCCTGAGGTGACATGCTCACATGTCCGGGAATGCTGCCCCCTGTAATGTCAGAGCCATGAGATGAGCTCTGCACCTCCTGGCAGTCATAGTATCATCTTCCCTGGAGTGCAATGTAGGAAATATTCTGGCTATGTAAACAGTAAGCCTGGATCTTTAGCCACTTCAGATATTCCATCCCCTATCTAGCATTTTTTCCTTTCCTATAGTGAAGTAAGTTCTGATTCTTGTAACAAGGAATCATGATTAATACACTGGAAAAGTTGGAAAATCAGTTCAACTGAGCCTTCGGTTTCTCATCTACAAATGTAGAATAAGAATGTCCCCCACTGGACTTGGACAAACCACGATATACACATGTATGGAAATGTCATTGAGAAACACTGTGAATTCATAATTATAATAATAATAAAAAGAATAATCTCTGTAGTTATTTTGAAAAATTGTGAATATCAAAAAGGATGATACAAGTGAAAATACAATACACTGAAAAATTCTGCACATATGTAAGATAATTATCAAAAATTCACTAGATACAATGGAGCAATCTTTGCACAATCTGAAAGATAAATGTAACTTCTTTGCAAAAATGTGTCTTGAACACATTCTTAGATTGGTGGGTCATACATTTTATCTTGATAAATAGGTTGTAGTATTTCAGTTGCATCCTTCCTTATAATCTTATGCTCAAATAATAACATATGCTCAGGAATAATATGTTACTTTCTGTTGATACCCCAATGCTGAGAAAGATAATTAGTGTGTGTCATCACTTCTTATGTGATGGCAATGTATGAATCATCAATTGTGATCAGATTACACAATTAAGTGGCTTTACATGTACTGGTTGTACAAGACAATGCCACCACATAGTAAGATAGAGAAGAATTTCAGTGTAGCAGGGACGCCCATTTAAACATTAATGCAACTTATTTGGGCAAACCTTTTCCTAAAAAGAGCCCATCAAGCAATGTTTGTGACTGTGTGTCTGATTTCAACCCTGACTTATTGGCTCTGCCTTCTCCATCCTGCCACCCTAGTTATTTTATGGTTTAAGCCATGTAAGTTCAATCCAAAGGATTTTTTTAATGGAAAAATGTGTAGTGGCCACCAATGGAAAGATTTCCCCATTTCTCTTTATAGAAAGTAGTCTTTTTGCCATTCACATATTTATCGAAGGAGATTCCTTACTACTCAGGTATGACCGTGCCACCTAGCCACAGAAGCGAGCTTGACTAGTGTTCTTGTTATGGTTGATCCACTGTGTCAACTTGGGGAGTCTAGAGGTTTGGCTGAGTGACTCAGCAGGAAGCCAGGGTGCTTACTTTGTATACATCCTGAGTCTGTGGAAGAGGAAGGCATGGAGACTGTGTGAGAGCTATATCCCCCTGGGTGGGGGTAGCCTGTTTACAATGTAAGAGAAGGAAAGAGGCTGCTTTGCTGCCATTCCTCCCTTTTGTTCTTGTGGTATTGGCTGTGTTCCGCTGCCATGAGTCTGCCCTCTGCCATGTGCACTCTGCCTCTGAACCACCCAAGTATGGACTGAAACCTCCACAAACTGTAAGCTAATAAACCTTTCCTTCCTTCATTTTGGGGGTTGGGTATTTTGTCTCAGCAAGGAGAGAAAAGTAATCAAGACAGTTCTGCTCATATCATACCATACCATACACCTAAGCTAGGTAATTATTACCTCTTCCACAGAAGATTTCATGAAAATACTGACCATTAAGTGGTTTTATAATGGACAAAGTTAGACATAATGTTTCAAATGTTCTGGTAGCTATGACTCTGGGGACTTGGAAAAGCTGGCTTTCAAGAAGAAATGACTGCAACAGAAAGAATGAAGCATAAATACTATGATAAGTCTCCCAGCTGCTTCTTCCAGAGATCCCTAATGCTCCACTGGGACCTGGCCCTTCCTGGGGATTGGTTCAGATTACTACAACCAAGCCCTTCTTGACGCAGCAGTGGTTGAAGTAAAAAAACCTGAGATCCCAACTCTGTCACTGCTCCTGACCAGGTGCTCATTTGATCTCCAAGACACAGTCACCTCACTGGTACAACTGAATCACTGCGTCTTCATCAGATTTTTAGGACTAAAATTGTGAGGTGAGACCTATGTTTAGTGAAGGGCCTTTCTTAACAGACGCTTAACCAATATTTCTCCTCTTTTTCTTTCATGAGAATCAATACAACTGTGTCTCAGCTTGGCTTCTTTTTTACTTTTCTTATTTTAAAGAGGATAGTAAAAAAAAAAAGAACAATAGCAAAATACAAACAAAACAACGCAAGGATATTAAAAATGATAAAGAGTTTCAAGCCAAATGATAGGGATTAACAGTGGTTGTTATAGTACATATTGTTATCTCCAGTGAAGTTGCCCAGATTGTCAGACGTAAGAACAGAGGATTGATCAAACCATTAAAGGGAATAACAAGATAATAATTTGAAAGAACATTAAAGGCAATACATAATTTCACTAGACAGGATGGTAGGAATTCACCAATGGTTATTATACTGCATATTGTTTTCTTCACATAAATTGCTCAGATTACCAGATATAAGAATGCAAAATTGGTCAAAATATAAAAGAAATTTTAAGCATTAACTGTTCCCCTCAATAAACCACCAGACATCAGCAGCACAGTTAGGCCAGCTATCATCTATCTATCTATCTTGCATTAGTACTTTCTTTTTCTTCTTTCCCTCATCCCAGTTATTCCTTCCTTTGAGCAATTTCTTTCCCTTTCATAGTATCTATGGTACATTTCAGGTCTTATTAACTCTCTCATGTTCTTACACCAAGGAGACAATGTGATGTTTACACATGCAGGTTTGGCTTCTTACCAGCAGTCTCTTAACCTTCTGTTCCTTACACTTTAAACAGAACAGTCAAATCAGAGTATGTCAAACACTCAATCAAATATCACAGGGACATTTCTTTGTATTTCAAATAAAAATAAAATTTCTCAAACTTAAACCTCCGCAATTTCCCATTCTAGACATCTAATAGCCATCCCCAGTATCTGTTCCTTGTTCCAAATGAAATCAAGGACTGGCGTTACACACGTTATATCGTCCTCCATACCATTTCCTACAATTCATTTCTTCTGCACTCTCTTCTTCCCTTTTATCCCTTTCAAAAATTTTTCTTGCCATTAATAGCAAGCCAAAGACCACCAAACATGTAAAGATTGCTTGGTAATTTACCTAGCACCTGGTGAGAATTATCTCTCTTCCGCATTCTTAGAGTCTTTTATTTGCTTTTTTCTCTACTATTTACCTGTGTACGTATTTTTATTCTCCTAATAATGTAAGAATATTTTGTATTAAGCCTTCAGCCTTCTCACATATTGATTATTATGGTAACTTTACAGTTGACCTCCCAAGGTTCAAATCATGGTTTTGCTAGTTCCTACCTCATTTAGTATGGAAAAATGTATTTGCTGAATCTCATGTTTCCTACAGAGGGAAAATAAATTATTTCTTATGTGTACTTTATGCCATATGTATTGGTGTATATTATAAAATATCAGAATATAAATTTTTCTGTTACAAGAATAACAATAACTTTAAAGATCATTTACTAAATGATTGGATCATATTCTTTTTACTAGTGCATAGGAGGTTTTGCATAAATGAGCAAGTCTAGACAGAGCCAGAGGCTTCAACAGCATATGCACAGATGGCATTCATTCATCCAGTGCAAGGCCTTTCCTAACTGATGCTTAAACAATGCTTAACCATTCATTCACTCATTTACTCTTTACTCTTCAGTGGACATTTGATTGTAGTAACCACGAGTTAGCCATGCATTATGTTCAAAGATAATCAAAACTCCATTTTAAAAAACTTAAAATTTTCTGCCATGACCCCACGATTACAATTCAGAAACTGTTTCTTCTTCAGTGTAGACCATCTCCCTTGGTCTGAGAGACATGATTAAGGAATCAGCTAAAGAGAATTGCATGCACACAGATAACTCCATGTTGAATAAAAAGCATGCTAAAGAGTATGAGACTGCAGAAGAGAGATGTACCTTCCATGGGTTATGACAAAAGTTAACCACTTATCAACAGAGATAAGTTGATTGCTTTATATAGATAATCCCTGTTAATTGTTTCAACAGATCTACAGGTCAGTTTTATCTCACAAAGGACCAAACAGAGTTCCAATAGCTTGTGAAATCTCTTTGAGTGAACCAGTAAGCTGATATTTGATGATGGATCCATTGTCCCACTGACTGGCTCTTTCCTCTCTGTTACATGGCATTTGAATTTGTGCCACACCTTCACAGAATCAAAGAGGTCAGCAATATACAGATGCTACTTTCTTATCTATATGAGGAGAAAAATAAATCCCAAGAAATTCAACCAATTTGTCTACCTGCCAGCCAAAGAAACTCCACAATGATGCCACCATCCCATGTGGAATAGTGACACAAGCATGTAATGTGTAAAGAATTGTCTTGGTCTTTGGATCAGCTTGCCCTTTCTCTACAACAGACCCGTTTCTTTACCTCATTGTCTGTATTTTGCATCAGCCATAACAGCAAGCCGTATGGACCCAGGAAAAAGCAAAGGAGCTTTCACCTGCACGAAACACACCGACCTATTGGTCTCTTATCACCTTGACAATATCGCACAGGCAAGACCTTCTGAAAGGCAAGAGCAGGATCCATCTGCACCTGACAAAACTGTGAGTGGCTTGACCTTAGTAAAGTAGAATTTAGCTTTCTCTTTCAACCTTTCCCTAAGAGGGCTTTCCTCTGGGCTGGGAAGAATTATTCATCTGAAGGTATAAGACTCCTATAGCCTCAACAGTAGTAAGGTTTTGAAATGTTTAAGTATGAGCAATAGATACAAAGTGCTGCTGGAATTCTTAGTCATTTGATAATTTAAAAGGAGACTGGAAGTTGTGTCTGGTCATGCTCCCCAACTGCTCCTGTAACACTGGGACAGCTCATCAGAGCTTCTTTCTGCTTAACTGCACAATACAGGGAGCCACTCGACCAGTAGGAATCATTTTATCACTGCTTTCTTCCCTTGTGCCCTAACCTGAGGACTGCAGCTCAGTACAGACCTCCTTACAAAGCAGACCATCTGCCTGGGCCAGAAAGAGTGAATAGGCAGAAAGTGTCCTATCACTTCAGATTTACTGGCACATTTTTAAGAATATAGGGTGGGAATTAGAGACATCTGGCAAAGTAGTTGACATAGTCTACCCAGCTGGAATGTTCATGAACAAAACTTTCAACCAAAGATGGAGCACTTTGATAAAGCCTGCTTACATGCTTATTATTTTCAGAAAGGAAATTTAAACACCCACTTGCAAAAATGTTGTCTTACATGAAATATTGACTCGATTGGTACTAGCAATGTTTTTTAAGAAAAAAAGAAATGTTTTTCACAGAAGTAAAGTTACTCAGAGTTATGAAATTGTGAATGTTTTGTTTTGTTTCTAAAGATTTTTTTAAAAATAGACACCATTTGTAATACTAGAAGTGGAGTAAAGCAATTAGTATGTGATTGAATGGAGGTAGGGCAGTAATCATAAAACCCATTGCAACAAATGTGTTTTAATATAATGTATTGAGAAGAGATTATTTTATAGTCATCTATGTACTATAGAGTGCACTACATACTCAGGCACATTTATTTAATCACAAAATGTTTTGTAATATCCTATACAACATAGTGCTACTGGCAAGAGTTCTAGAGCCAGGCCTTGAACACGATGTTATACCTCGCAGTGATTCAGTATCCTCAACTTTATGGGAAAAAATTATCACCATTACCACATGGACTGGAATGAGTATTAATTGAGTGTATTAGTTTCATACTTGCTGTAAAAAGCACCACAAACTCAGTGGCTAAAAACAACTAAAATGTATTCTTTCAAAATCTTGGGAGCTTGAAATTAGAAGCCAAAGGATTGGCAGGGTTACCCTCCCTCCAAAACTTCTCTGGGGGGTCCTTCCAGGCCATTTCTAGCCTCAGCGGTATGAAGTATTCTTTGACCTGCAGTCTCTTCACTCTAATGTCTGCCTCTGTTTCCTCCGTGTCTGTGTCTTCCCTTGGCTGTTCTCTCTCTCTGTGTATTTTACAAAGACACTAGTCATATTGCGTTAAAGTCTCACTTTACCCCAGTATGATTTCATTTTAACTAAATAAATTTCAATAAATCTGTTTCCAAGTAAAGTCATGTTCTGAAGTACTAGGAGTTAAGACTTCAACATTTGGAGGGCAGTGCAGTTCAACCGGTAATACTTGTTAATTACTGTACTTGGTGACTAAGGTAATTAGCATGGTCAGAAGTCAATGACTTCTAAATCCAACTATTATGAATGTGCCATGGGACCCAGGATGAAGCAGGGCAGGGATACAAAGGAATTATATAAGGTCCCTGATTAAGAAGTCTGCACAGCTGTACCTACAGTTTGGTTTAATCTACTTACTTCACAAAGGAGAAAGGAAATCCTACAAAACAAAAGAAAAAAAACTAAATTATAACCTCTTAATTTTCATTATCAGGCATTAGAAAATCTTAAATTTATGTTTTTGAACTCTGATTAAAAATGTTCCAAATTCCTTTATTTTTTTTTTTTTTACAACCTCAGTTCTGCTTGGGGTTGATATCTGCTTTTGATGTTATAATTCTTTTTTATTTTCCCAGTACTGGGAATTGAACTCAGGGCCTCATGCCTTCCAGGCAGGTGCTGTGCTGGTGAACTACAGCCAAGGGCAGCATGTTTTTGATCTTGAACAAATCCTTTGTTCATATGGGCTGGATCCTCATCTCCAGGGTCCTCTTCCTTCCCTACATTCTATGATCAAGGACAATAATGTACATGTGTCTTGTCTGTTTTCTGGATTTGCAACGTCTCTAAGTTATGTTTAATTTTTTTCCTGATCTTGTTTTCCTTACTGTTTTTCCTCAAACCTTCCTTAAACTCCATGTGAGCAACTATATTCTGACTATAAATTCAATCTCAATAAAACCCTTTCCTTATTAATGTTTATTTTCTAATGGCATCTGTGAAAAGCAAATGCCCCTTAAAAATAATTGCTTTTCCCCTTTTTATTACATAAATCCTAGCAGAACAATTATAGGGCTGTTTAGATAAAAAATAGGTATAAAACTGTAAGATTTAAGTTTGACTTTTCTTGCATTCTTAAATTATGCTACATATCCTATCAAAATAACTCTGATTTCTACTTATGTGAATGAAATAATGCATTTTTTCAGATATAGTTTTGGATTTTATATCTCTTAGCTCAATGGATCCAGTATTTCCATTTAAAACAGCCAAAGATAAAAACACAAATTGAACTATCCAGCAAGATTGGGTACTAAAGGTACATTTTACATTCTTTTTTTTTTTTTTTTGCGGTACTGGGGATCAAACTCAGGGCCCTGCGCTTGCTAGGCAGGTGCTTATTCCACTGAGCTATATCCCCAGCCCCTTAAAGGTACATTTTAAATGATGTGACTAAATTATTGTAGAAATGCAGAGTCTATATAAGTCTTTATTCTTTATATGGAAATTTAAAACTTAAATTAATTGGATTTTTTCATCCAGAAATTTGTGTCCATCTTATTTTTTTCTCCTTTTATTTCTCCTTCTCCTAGAAAGAAAAAGTTGTATATACATTTATTTCTTTTCTAAAAACCTATTGTCTTCTTTTATTTAGACAGCTCCCAAAATTCATCTTCTCAAAACAAACCCTTAATTTAAATTCAATGAATATTATTTCATACCTGCTCTTTCCCAGCATGTTGAGACAATGAAGATACAACAAACATCACAGTCTTTCCAAGATGAGAAAGAGAGAGAAAAAATAAGCAGAAATCACTAACAGCTTTGCCAGTTCACTCTCCTGGAGTTGTTGCTTTTTTGTAGTACTTAAAACTGAACAGCATTGTGCAGAACTGAAACTCTTCTTTAATTGCTGTTAAGTGCTAGGAGCCAGAGATAATCATAAATTCATAAAGAAACAATACTCTTACAGTTAATGAAGGTGAGCTATTCTTAAATATAAAAGATTAATAGCAAAATAAGAGACTTCTCAAGTCTCAGATGGGCAACACGCACAGAAACACACACACACACACACACACACACACACTGGCTGGCAGGATTTTAGAGATGGGAGATGGATGGTCTTCATACTAGAACAATAAAGACAGGAGTGTCTCAAAGGTCAAATTCAAGATGAGGTGTAACACAAATTAGGACTGGCTAAGTCTCAGAGCAAGGGTATTTAATTAGAAGAAGCAGGCAGCAAAGGGACGGTGTGGGAGATGCCCTTGAACAATAAGAGATTGCAGCTGGCCTCAGGCTGTATGTTCAGAAGCAAGAGACAAACGTGATAGGATAAGAGGTTTGAAGCTCATATGGAAGGAAACCCTGATGAACATAGAACACAGGAATGAAGATCATCTGTGAATTTCAGAATATTCACTATCAGCAACAGCAGTAGTGTTATTTATATCAATAACTGTTCATTAAACTATTTCATCTACTAAATATTCACTAAGGATATATTTTATATAAGTATCTATATAATATACAGTTAATGCAAATACCAAACTTTCCTAAAAGTTATTTCTAAGCAAAAAGAACATTATAAGTGGAAATAAACAAGGTGTTTTGGAGCTAATCAGGCTAAGTTCAAATCTTTATTCCATTGCTTTCTAGCTGGGTGATAGTTGGGAATTGCATAATCTTTTAAACTTCACTTTCTTTTTATGTTATATGGGTATGCTAGTGCCTATATCACAGCATTGTTGATAAAGCAGAATCCACTTGTACATACAGTAAATGCTTCCACCATGAACCTAACATCATCCATGGGACAGAATAAATTCTCAATGGATTATCATCATTTATATAACTACCTGCTTCAAGAGACTAGACATTGTGCAGCTATACCAAGACAGTGGAACCCAAGATTTTTGTTAAAACTTCTTTTGAGGAAAAATATTTTTAAAGATTTGTAAAGGAAAGAAAATTGAAATCATATGCAATCTTATCTTTAGATAGCAATGGTGCAATACTTTTTGTCCAGACTTTTTCCTAAATGTGTAAGATATTTTGTAAATGCTGCAATGGAAGTTCATGAGATGATTTAACTTTGTAATGTTAAATGTTGAATTCTTTTTTTTAATATGATTTTTAGACAAAAGAACCCAGAATAACACAGAAACAATACAGAAAATACTAAGTTATAGAGAAGATAGTAGGGAATTGGCACTGGATGCTGTATAACAATGTTATCTTTGTATTTGTTATAACAAAGTCAATAAAGGAAATATCGAATTACAGAGGAGACAGCAGGGAACCATCACTGGATGCTGCATTACATAGTGTTGTCTTTGCATTTGTTAACACAAAAACAATAAAGGAAACACCAAATTACAGAGAAAATAGCAGGGGGCCGCCACTGGATATTGCATTACATAATGTCATCCCCGTCCCTGTCACTCAGTTACATAGATGATGGCTCGTTCAGTTACTCAATTTTCTCCACTTCACCTCCGTTGTTCTACCACCCTGTCAGTGGTCTTCCACTGGTAATAACTACACTTTTGGTTTATTTACTCCCCCACGCTCTTTGGGAAAAGACTTGGCTGCTTCTAAATGTGCTGTGTAATACATGGATGTACACAAATTACTATGGCAGGAAGTGGAGAAGCACCCTTTGGCAAGCCCTCACAGCCGTCAGGGTGTCTGATCGAGTAGGCGGGGTTACACAGCAAACTGCCAGGCTCTGTTAGCACGTCCCTGTCTATAGGCTCAGGCGAGTCTTCAGGGCAGTTCTGGGGGGCCAGGCAGAGTGGTAAGTATGCCCTGGAGGCGGAGTGGAGCGCCTGGTATGCCTGGGGACTGGGTGGAGCACCTGGCATGCCCCAGGGGCCAGGTGGAGCACCTGGCACTCCCTGGGGGCTGGGCGGAGCACCTGGCACACCCCAGGGGCCGGGTGGAGCTCCAAGGACTAGGTGGAGCACGTGGCATGCCATGGGAGCCAGGTGGAGTAAAATTTATTTAGTTATTTGTTTCTTTCTAATGAATTAACCATTACATTTCTAAAGTTCTGAAATGGCCAACAGACCATAGGAAGATACCACTTTAGGCTCCTGCTTGAAACCAACAGCTTCAGAAAACTGCTGGCCTTGATTCAGGGCCGTAAATGTTGAATTCTTGAAAGAGTGCAAAGCACTGTTTGCATTGGTAGAAGAAATGGCAGGAAGAGGCGAGGCTGTACTAAGAAGGCTGAGGGAAAAAAAGCAAGAAAACAAGGAGAATAAAGCAGAGGCCACTGTGTAGAAATAGAACCTGTGTAAAACACCACAGGGAAAGAGCTTGACACAGAAATAAGGAAAACAAGCAACATGGACAGTAACAAAGACAGTGGCTTTCTGAGTGATAGTTTAAGTGTTGTTGTTTGACTCAGACACCTAGGTGGTCTTACTGACACTCAAATGGCAGAGGATTTGATTTTTGTGCTTGAAGAGAGGAAACAATCTGGAGTAGCAGGAAGAATAATAAGCAAGGAGAAAGGGTCTGTGAACAAATATAGGAGTAAGACAAAGGGAAAAGTGGTGTTAAAAAATTATGCTGCATGATACAGATTTATGCGCTGAAAGCATCTCAAAAGCAAACAATTCATATTTCTGAACTTTGTCACACTATATGGATGCATGGTTATGAGATCACATTGATGTAATTCAACATGGAAGGAGAAAGTGCTTTGGGCTAGCAGCAATGTTGTGAAGCAATTATTACATTCAGAACCTGACATATTCCTTAGTGTAAACTATTGTGTGGGTTGAATTATGTGCTTTCAAAAGATATGTTCCAAGTCTTAGACCCTGTAACCTTTGATGTGACCTTACTTGAAAATAGGGTTATTGCAGATGTAATATAATGGTGTCATACTGTTTTAGGAAGAGTCCTAAATCCAATGACTGATGTCCTTAAAAAAAGATAGGGATTTGGAGACAAATAGAAACACAGGGAAGGTCATGAGAGTATAGAGGCAGAGAGTAAAGCAAGAAAGCTATCACCAAGGAATACCGAGAACTGTCAGCCATTACCAGAAGCTAGGAAGAAACAAGGAAGAATACTTCCTCAGAGTCTTCTGAAGGAGGATGGCCTTGCTGTCACTTGGATTTCTGACTCCAAGCTCCAGAACTGTGAAACAAACCACTGGTGTTGTTTTAAGCAGTCACCCAGTTAGTGGCCTTTTGTTAGGGCAGCCTAGGAAGCTTAAAATAGGATCTGCTTCAGTGGAGCTTGCCTTTAATTGGAGAGGAAAAGGGAATCCTTATAAGCCTATAAAAATAAACACGAGCTGTTTAAAATCTCATGGGAGGAGAGGAGTATGCACTTGGAAAAGCATATTTGATACTATATGTACATTTCTATATTTTGAACATGAAACACTGATTATCTTCTTAAAACATCATGCAGAGTAAAGCTGGAGAAAAGATTTTTTGGTTGTTGGTAAAACAGAAACTAATGATTTCTGTCTAGAGGTATAATCTGATTAGAAAAGCTACTTGGAATTCCTGTGAGAAGCTGAAGCTACTCGCTTTCTGAAAAAGCGGCATCACACTGCTCCAGCCTTGCTCCTCAACCCCAGCGCAGGAGTCCCCTGCCAACGGAAGCCACACCACGCCGTCTCAGCCACTTCGCCACAGTACCTACACATGGCAACTAATGGGGAGTGGCTTATTTTGGTTTACGTTATCATCCGTGGTCGGCCAGCTGAAGGGAAGACTTGGCATGGCAGTGGGGCATAGTGAGTAAAGCTACTAAGCGGCCAAGAGGCAGAGAGAGAATGAACAAACTGGGGAAAGAGATATATCCCTTCAGGTCATGTCCCTGCAGTCTGCCTCTTCCATCCAGGCCCCACTTTTCAGCAGCAAATCCTGCAGCACCCTCTTCCAAAAGCATGGAAGCCCCCACTTGCCCCTTGCATTTTGTGCTATGTGGGGCCTCTAACTCGGTGGGATAAACTGACTTAGCACACATTATTAGCCCCCGCTGTGGGCATTTGGCTTGGACTTTCTTTCTCCTGAGGCATTTGCTATTTCATTGTCGTTCACTTTCTTTTGCTATGTATTATGATTTGGAGTATAGATGTCTCTGAGGTTTATGGAATATAGGGTTTTTTGAGATCTAATGTTTTCTTCATTCTTTTTTTATGAGTTTCAAGAGGGAAAGAGAGAAGAAAGAAATTTCATTCCTCTTCTCTGAAAACCCTTTTGGCAAATGGAAATGATGCTTAAACCAAATCTGTTCATCAGATTAAAAACAAAATCTACATTGTCTTTGGCCCGTGTTAACACATTCTTCCCCTCTCAGAAAAATGACATCCACTTAGAAACGATTCCATTTTATGAGAAATTGATTTTAAATTCAGCTCTTAATATCCAAAGCTCTTTAAGAACTTGCATTAAAAATGGTAGCAGCACATTTTAGTCAAAAACTAATTTCCTGAAAAGAAAGTAGTCTCAATCATGTCACATTCTTTCACAACTAGACATGGGGAAACGACCGATCCTCCCAGACAGGAATGGTGAGATTACAGTACAGTAGCAGAGAGAGGGAATCAAGTTGCATGTGCATTGTGGAAATTTATCTCCTATCGCAACTGAAAGAGAAAATAAGAAAGTGTTTTGTTTTTGTTCAGATATTTTTCTCATTTTCCTTTTTGGATGTAAATGGTTTATTCCAAGAGAAGCACGTGTAATTTGCTTATCCAAAGCAACTTACACGAATGTCAAATTCACTTCATTGGATAGGATATAAAAATTAAAACTAAGCTTCATAAAGCACACAATTAGCAGCAATAATCACTAATATGTGGTTTCATTGTTGCTTCTTATACAAACTTTCTTCAGCTGTAAAATTAATACAGCACATCCAGACTTGGCTTTTTTCTAGGTGTACTTCTCAGTTCTATTAATAAAGAAAATTGTATCAGTTGTATTTAGAATCATTTTGAAGATGGCAACAAAGACATTTTTCGACAGACTATTTTATATGAATTCCAATACTGTAAATAAGTATTTTGCTTTGCTTAAAGGTGTATGCACTGAGACTAAATTATTCACTGATGTAAAACATAAAGTAAGCAGTTCATTAAGAGGTTTGATTCAGGTAAACTCTGAGCCTAATACCCACATTAAGTAGCTCACCCTTCCCTAATAGAAGATTCATTACTTAACAAACTGTAAGGTTTAGTCACCTGTTAACATTGACAGCCTCTGTATGCATAATTCCTCTTAGCCTTTACAGGAGTTGTTCAGGATAATCCCCCACAATGACAGTGAGAAAAACAGACTTTAAAACATTCCATACTACAAATTTACATGAGCATTAATCTACACTCCTTCCCCTGGTTTATCAGGTCCTCCAACCTAGTTTTAGGCAAGAAATCTTGTGAGTGAAAGAGATGATAGTGATAAATACAGATAAAATTTAGAAATACATATGTGGATGGGGTCTCAGAGCAACATTTCCCAAATAATGCAGGGCTCAAGACAAGCAGCGAGTTTTTTGTGCAACCTGAACACTGCTTCACCCTTTGATCTACTTTTCTGTGAAGAGTTCAAGGTCAAGACATAGAAAAAGTGTTTTCTGTGAATTGAAAGAATGTTTGATGATTGCTAACTGCATCTGTGTTTAAGCTCGGAACTGGTCTATTTGGGGCTGGAATTGAATTGAAATGGAAGGCCAACCAGCTAAGTACAATCATCAAAAGCAACAGGATGGTTTAAGAGGAGCAAATGATAGTATGTTGACCTAATGACCCAGAGCACATGGGAAAGGTGTCAGCAGGCATCTTTCTCTCATTTTTATTTCCAGCAGGAAGTCAATAGTCTAACGCCATGAGCTAACTGGGGTCAAATGAAATGTCTGAATCTAATTTATATTTGACATCAGTTTTTGGCAGTTCATGTAATAATGCTAATAGTCATAACTTTAAGATTGAATTTGATAAAATTTTGGGGAGGATAAGTATTTTTCTATCCAGAATGCTTCCAATAATGACAAAGTCTTCTGAGTCTAAACTAGATGGGAAGGTAATAAAAAAGGTAGCAACTCTCCAAAAAGCAGTCTAATAAGAATGCAGACAGGTAACAGCATACAGTAATTGTCCTACTGGTCAAGACCTTATCAAAACTCGTAACAGTAAGCAAGGGAATATTTAGAAATAACATTTATGGTCAGAGCAAGTGCTGTCAGCTCAGTGAGAACCAAGACCAGCAAAAACTGCAGAGATGTCTGAATCTGGAACAGACAATAGTTTAGGGGAGAGAGAGAGACAGAGAGAGAAAGGGAGAGAGAGAAAGAGGGAGGGAGAGAGAGAGGGAGAGATTACAGAACACACTGAAAGCCACTGCAGAAACAGCACTAATTACAGTGAAAAAAGGCAAGCTCTCATATATGGAGAGAACATGGCCCAGGATGTACACTCATCTGTACAAACGATGCACATACTGCCAGGCTCTGGGGCAGGGTCAAGCAAACTTGAAAAAGTCACCTCACTTTCTAAGCCAGTCAAACATTTGAAAATCCATTTTTTAAGACTTCTGCACCTTCAAAAGCAGCTTACTTCTAAACATCAGGAGTTTTACACACATGTGTTTTCATAGAATGTACACTCTTCTATACATATCTGTAACTAGCTATATTTTGCTCTGGCTCAGGAAAATAGAGTGGATAATAATTTTCCTCCACAATATAACACTTTGAGTGGGTTGTTGACACAGTTATTCAAATGTAATGTGTGTGAAGATTTCTTTCAAACAAATATGTCTAATAAATTTTTTCAAATTCCTCTTCTGTTTCACTCTGTTACATACCATCCTAGTTTTATGTGTTCATAATTCCTGAAATTTCCTAACATTTATGCCACTCTATCAAGTGATCATAATCTGGAAATAATTACTATAATTCTTATATGATAGCTAAATTTTAGATAAAATATGGCAACATTTTAACATTTTAAATACACATACTCCTTCATCTACCTCAAAATAGAAATAAAAACAAGTCCCTAATCTGAATTTCTTCTAAAGGAATAAAATGTTATTTAATTGCTCAGCATGTAATTACCATATTAGATAGAGACATCTAGCCTCACTTCTCTGTCTCAAAAGTATATTAATATGTTTTTAAAATTAATCAAATATTCTACCATGTCTGATCTTCTCCATTATACAACTAGGGAAAGATTACCGCTTTAAAATTTTCCATTGAGGAAACAGAGGCCACAGAAGTCCACTGATTTGCTAGAGGTTACGAAGTGAGTCTGTGAAAAGAACAAATATGATAATTAATATCTCACAGGACCCAGCTATCTAAATGTCAGTGCTGTTCTTTCATTATGAAACCTGTGTTCTAACACTGGAGTATTCATATTGAATACATTTAATTCTTGTGAGGAGATAACGTATATTCATCTAATATTTGTATTTGTGAAGGTATTATTTCCAATTTATAGTTGAAGAAACTGAGATCCAGGGAAATTGAGTGCTTGTCAGAATCTTGGAAGTGGAGCACATAGCTTATAGTATTTACTATTTTTTTTAGTAGAGTGAAAGCTAGAAAGCATGCCACACTGGTGTAGGTAAATAATTACCAAAATTAAGCTAGCATTAATGAAATTAATAATATTCTCTTTGCATCTTCAGATCTATAATGTTCAGCATTTTTAAAATTCCTTAAACTTATTACCTCATGACAGTGGCTATTACAATTTCAAGCATTATAATAATATTTGAAAATAAGAAGTGTGGAAGGATATTAGTGAAAGAGGCTGGCACAAGCAGTAAAGATCAGAGCTTTCTTCCCTTAGTTGGGAAGAAAATATATATTTCCTAGAAATTTCCCTAAGACATCCTTTTACATTTATTTGACCAAAAACCATCTACATATACTTTCTAACGCTTCAAGGAAGACATGAAAGGAAGATATACTGCTATAATAGAATGTCTCAGACTGGATAATTTATGAAAAACAGAGATTTATTTTCTCATAGTTCTTAAAGTGGACCAGATTGGACCAAGGCATCTGACCAACATGTAGTCTCTGCTTCCAGGATCGCACTTTGAAGAGTGTTTCCTCCATTGGAGAGAAATGTTGTTTCTCATGGGCAGAAGTGGAAATACAAAAAACAGTGAACTCCCTAATTAAGTCTTTGAGTCATGGCATTACTCTATTCACAAGGGGGATCCCTCATGACCTAAACACTTCCTATTAAACCCCATTTCATAGCACTGTTGCACTTTAGATTACATTGATAATGCATAAATTTTAAGGAACATATTCAGACAAAAGCAGTAAAAGTACATGCACACACACACACACACACACACACACATACACATGCACACACACAAGAATGGAATTGAAAATGATGTCTCGTGCCTGAGTTTGGCTTTAAAAAAAGCAAAACTAGGTGTCTTAGTTACTTGTCTCACTGCTGCAACAAGCACTCAACACCCAAAGTTAAAGAAGAAAAGGTTTATTTAGCTCATAATCAGCTGGCTCCAAGGTGGGGTGGTACATGGAAGAGCTCATGGTGGCAGAAGAAAGCAAAAGCAATGGGGTGGCAAGCTTCTTTCTTTCCCTTATATAGTATCCAGTCAATTGGAATTAGGTGGTGCCAATCCAATCAGTGGACTCATCTAGCAATCACTTGCCATTAATCCCAGCACAGCACCCTTAATCCCAGCATTACACTATGAATCAATCGCACACTCTAGATTCAGCCACCTCCAAAGAAAAATCTCTATGACCTGAGGCTTTAGGGGAACATCCAGACACAAACCATAACATTTCACTCCAGCCCCCCCCACAAAGACTCATGCACATCCCTTTATGCAAAGGGCACTTAGTCCATCACCAAGAGTTGCCAAAGTCCAACAGTTTAATCATTGCTGAAAAGTTCAAGTCAAAAATCTTCTCCAATACTTAAGGCAAACTCTTAGCTGTAAGCCCCTGTACAAATAAAAAGAAAGTTAAACACTTTCAGTATTCAATCGCATAAGATAGACATTTTTATCACAAATGTTACAAACAGGGGAATACAAAGGAATGGAACAAAATCTAGCAGGGCAAACGTTAAATCCTGTAGTTCAATGTGTAACATACAAGGCAATCTATGGCATGTTGTGAACACCAAAGAGCTTGGGTGGTTCCTCACCTATACCATTGCTGGTGGTTATAGCTCCCAAGGCTTCTCTCTTGATCTGCTCTGCTCCCTCCTTGCAGTTTTCCTCAGATAATCCATGTTCCTCACTTCTCCAAACTTCTGGGATGTCTTGGTTACTTTTCTGTTTTTGCTGAGACAAAATACCTGACACCCAAAATTAAGGAAGAAAGGTTTATTTAGTTCAAAGTTTGGGGAGATCAGTCCATAATCAACTGGCTCCAATGCAGGGTGGCATGGTACAAGGGCAACACTTCAAGGCAGCAAAAGATAGCAAAAGCAGAAAGAACACAAAGGGGGAGGACAGTAAAACAAGCCTCTTTTCCTCCCTTATATTGTAAGAAGGCTATCCCAGGCTGGGTATAGCACTCACAAAATCTCCATGCCTTCCTCTTGCACAGTCTCAGGGTGAATACAAAGTAAGGACCCTGGCCCCTTGCTGAGTCACTTAATTAACTTTCTAAACTACTCAAGTTGACACAATGAATAACATCCTAGAGCAGGAAGGGCATGTCCTTTTCACCCCAGGAAGTAGAACCGCTAAGTTAGTTAAGTCTCTAGACTCCTCAAGTTGACACAATGTATCAACCATAACATGGGTTGTCTATTGCACCTTTGGCTCCACACTTACAGCTTTGCACACTGCCCTTTCAGGGGCACACTGCCTGGCCTCACAGACCTTCTGAGATCTGAGTGGAAGGTTTCCTAACTCTTGCATTCTTTATGCACCTAAAATCAGCACCAAGTGCATGATGCCAAGTTTTGCTGCCAGCTAGAGCTGTAGCCAGGCTTCCTTATTTCTTTTGCAGTGGTCAGAGTGCCTGGACCACTGAGTACTCTGAATCCAGTTATGAAGAAAAAATTCTCTGTGCTACCACCACTCTGGAACATGGTTCTCTGCAGCTTTCTTCCCAGATCAAAGTCTTTCATTTTTGCAATTTTGAGGCTGCAAAGATTAAAGTCCTGCTGCTTCTTCTGATGCCCTCAAGCCATCTTTTATATTATCCTATTCCTCCTCAGTAATCAAGAGCTCCTCTGCTCTATCTTTGTAGTTCACAGCTTTTACTGGAGCTCCCTTTCTGGCCAAACTCACAACGTTTTAAGCCACTATGCTGGGCTCTTTGCTCTTCACTGTCAGCATAAATCTAACTAAAAGCCCCAACTGTAGCCATGCCACCGTCTCAACGTTAGGCTGCCTTGAAATTTCTTTGGCCAGATTAATTAGTCTGCTGCCCTTAATCTTAGTCTCAGACCAAGTCTCTGGACACAAGCAAAATGCAGACAAACTTTAGCCAAACCATAGCACATGTCACCTGAAGTCCAACAACCAATGCAGTCCTTTCCAGCAGAAATTTCCCAAACCTGATCTTTACCAGCAGGGTTTTTATTAACCTTCTGGATCTCTGAGCTCTGACCTTAATCACCCATACAGAATGTCCTAATGCATTCCAGCTCTACCTTTGAACACAGCATCTCCAAACACTTCCAAACTCTTCCCCCAAGCCATTTCCAAAGATTCCTGAACCACATGGTCAGGTATCATCACAGCCACAACCCCATTATGGGTATCAATTCTTGTTTTAGCTACTTGTCTATTGCTGCAACAAAATACCTGATGCCCAAGTTTAAAGAAGGAAAAGTTTATTTAGCTCACAGTTCATACAAGTTTCAGTCTATGATCAGGTGGTTCTAAGGCAGGGTAGCACATGGCAGAGAGACAACAGTTCATAATGGCCAGAAGACAGCAAAAGAAGAGAGAGACAGAGACAGAGACAGACAGAGACAGAGAGAGGCCTCTTTCTGTCCCTTATATTGTATTCAGCCTACCAGGATTAGGACAGTGCCAATACAATCAGTGGACTGATCCAGCAATCACTCAGCCTTAATCCCAGCATTGCACTGTGAATCAATCACACATTCTAGACTCAACCACTTCCAAAGAAAAACCCTATAACCCCATGAGGCTTTGAGGGGACAGCCAAACACAAATCAACACTAGGGTCTAGCTATGTTGCCCAGGCTCACCTTAAACTCACAATCCTTCTGCCCCTCAGCCTCCATCTCAAGAAGCTGGGATTGCAGATACTCTCTACTGTACCCTGTTTGTTTTCCTTTTTATATTTCTGCCTCATTCCTCACGTTTGATGAGAGAGAGACAGATAGACAGAGACAGACAGAGAGACAGACAGAGACAGAGAAAAAGGGCACATCTTGTCTATTTATTAAATATTTAATTTCTCCACAGTGTATCATACCTCATTGCCTAAGACTCCTCCATTTGACAAATTTCAGAAATCCCTATATCAAGACCCCATCTCGGCTATATAGGATAAGAAATCCCTATGTTTCCCTCAAAGACAATTCATAGAGCGCTTAGAGGTCCTCATCAAAATTAAACTTCCACAGCATGCAACATGGATCCCTAGGAAGAATACCTATAGAGAGGGTGGACCAGAGTCCCCTGGGTTTCTTAATAGACCCAAATGCAGCCAGTGTCTATTCTAGCTGAATGGACCTAGTGCACTGTGATATACACATCACAGGACTTCTGGAGAGCAAAGCTCACATTCTTGCAGTCATCAGGTTGTCCTAACATACCAAAATAGAAAATCCTGGTCAATAACGTCTTCCCACCTGGAGTTACCCTTGCTCCCCAGATTGAACCCTCAATTAGTTCTTCAGTTATGGTAGGGGTAGACTATATATCTCTGTATCAGCACGCTGTAGATCAGTGACCTGAATGAGAGTGATAGAGAAGCAAGATTAATGAGAACCACAGCAGACTGCGTAAAAGTAGACGTTTTCAAAATAATGACTGAATATCTGCCAAAATACTTGGAAGTCAAAGAGGTCTCCTTGATTCATTATTCAATTAACAATTATTTACTGCCTTCTATCCACCAGGCACTGACTCACAATTTAATTAATCTAATACTTATACTTTAAAAGGTTAGGCTGGTAGGAAAGATATATGCATATATATAAATGTACTTGTTCCATCTCCACGATGACCTTTGACCCTGATAGTTGAGAAGGTCATATTTGGGGAGACTGAGAAAGCTGAGAATATAGAGCCTTCTGTGCCAGTGGAAGCAGCCTGCTCTGGTAAGTCTCCCAAACCATAGCTTCTCCTCACTGGAGAACAGTGTGGCACTCTCTCCTGGGGGAATTTTCTTGCAAGTGGATACTTACTCTTCTTAAGAGTGACGCTATACAACCCATTTTCCCACTAGACTCCAAGGATTTGATATCAATATATTTCTGGGTGGTAAGGTTGAAGACTTAGCTGTGAAGAAACACACTATTTACCAAGAGATTACAAGAGATTTTCATCTGTATTAATTTATTTTATTAACTAGTACTGAGTTAACCCAGGAAACACTATGTGGAAATGCACTGTAAGAGAATTTGACCTAAGACAACATACTATGTATTGATTGAAGTTATTCATATATGCACATTTATCAGAGCTTCTAAATCTAATGCATTGGTCTATTTATCTGTTAGTGACAAACAGTTCTCCTGATTGGTTGACTTGGGTTGAACAGTGAGATAAATATAATGAGGTTGGCATATAAGAACATCCCAGCATAGCACAGACACAGGAAAATCTGAAGGTTTAAGGAGATAGAAATATAGAACTGGGTACGCTATGCCAAGGCCTCCCTACATACACAGATAAACACACATGCATGTGTGCACAAACAATTTGGGGAAGGCTTAGACTGCACTCCTTTTGTCAAAGCACTGAGAAATGTACTAGTGAATGAACCCAAGCATTTCCCTAACTGTCTCTGCTCTCTGCCCTCTGTAATTTAGGTGACTTGGTGAGAATTTAACTAAAAGTAACCACTAGTGATACTGAATCCCTGAGAAACAGAACAAATGTCCACCCCAGACAAGCTGAGAGCACTGGGGCAAATACTGTCCCTCACATTCTAACATGCAGGATTATTGATGGCTGCTAACTCACCAGGGCGCTATAGAAATGAAGTAGAGGACGAACATACCAAGTTGTTGATCTGTAAAACAGGACTAGTTATCAGACTTCTGGATAACAATATGAACCACTAAATAGAGCGTGAGGAGGAAGGCCATATGCTATTTGAAAAGAGAGCTGAATTTGTGATAAAGCAACCTAAATTTTAATGTCAGTTCTGCCACCCAAGCAATATTCCTTTGGACAAATCACTTAGCTTTCTGTGCCTGAGAATCTGATTTATAAATTGGAGGTTGAAAGTTTAACTAGATATTACCTAGCTGTAAATTTCTGCCTTGTGTGTCTCTGTGTGAAATTAAGTTCTTCTTATTCCCATGCCCATATACTCAATTTTTTTTTTTTTGAGACAAGGTCTCACTGTGTAGGTTAGGCTGGCCTGAATTTACTACACAGCCCAGGCTGGCCTCGAACTCATGGCGATTATCCTGCCTCAGCCTCCCAAGTGCTAAGATTACAAGGATGCACCACCACACCCTACCAGTTTCACCTTCTTAAAAGGTACCTGATCATTTGATGCTTATTTAGGCTTTTTTAAAATGTCATTTATCAGCAATCAATCTTTCTCGAGCTCTGTGACTGATGGCCAATCTTAGGACAATTTATGTGTTTCTTACTGTCTTAATACAGGTAAGTGGGCATCTGTTGGGGTTGCTTGTAATTCTCACCATGATCCTTGCATCGTCATTCTAGGATAATTTCCTGAGCACAAAATTTGCTCTGTGGAAAACTCAGGGTCACCACAGCTGTCCTTCCTCGACCAGCTCCTCTTCTCAATTCTCCTTGAGACTGCAGTGACCTGTGCTTGCTCTCACTAGAATTTCCATTCAGTGTCTAAATCTTTGTTCCTAACATTGTAACAGCATGTTCTACTAGCACTACACAGGTTGGTATTACAATAATTTACAATTTTGCCCTCCTTTCAAATGATGTATGGAGGATTTCCTGAATGAACAGTGACTGTAATTGCTAAGGATATTGAGCTTTATCAGCCAATTACTGAGCACAGATGATTGCTTTCAAGTATTCCTCACAGCATACTTGAAATAAAAAGCAACTGGCCCAGTTATGTCAGTGAATTTCATTGCTTCTACTCATGGGCTTAAGGGGGAGAGAAGGCAAAATGCCTTTGCACCAGAGAAGATAAATTCGCAAACGCCGTCTTTGCTTTTCAATTCCTATTCCCTATGACCAGCATTTTCACAGAACCTCCAGGGCTCGCGTTTTCTGCTCTTTTATAATCCATTTCTCTAATGGCAATGTCAGGCAAAGGTCTTAGTAAGGATGCCTTCAGTGAGCGGTTTTTAAAAAGGCAAAGCCAAAACAGTTTTCAGATAAGGAAAAAAATAATCTCCCTATTTCTATCTGTTTTTGTTCTCAGTTTTGTTTCCTTCTCTTGATTCCTATGATGAGAATAATTGGTAAGTTTTCCCCATTTGTTTTTGATACCTGAATAATTCATCATGTTTGTCGTAGAGCTTTTCCTTGTACTTTTGATGTAGCTAAGTCATTCATTTATAGTCTGGTTGTGCCTTCTTTGAGCATAGTGACCGAAATCGGTAGATCTTGCATTCTATTACTGGCTAAGCATGCATCATGCCCAGTCAGTTTATCATCTAATCTTAGAGCACCCTGGAAAATAGGAAAGCAGAGAATACAATGCCAGTGTTAGACAAATGAGATAGTATGTACTTAACCCACATCAAATGCTGTATATTGTAAGCAAAATATTTCCTTATTGGATAGTCAGATATCTACAGATGAATGTAAAAAATTCACTTAAGTAGAGAGGGAATAATGTATTCACGAGAAGATCTTCAAAGTGCCCCCGTGTAGTTGGAAGGAAAGCTTTTATAGGTACTTGAGATGGAGATTTAAGAGTCTTGTGTTCTCTGCTCAAGGTGTGGCAATTGAGCATTAGTAAACTGTCTCCAGAACAGGATGGAAACTACGAATCTTGTCATTCAGAAGAAAGTGTTATCATCAGCAGCCTCTCATTCTCTGGATTTCCAACTCTGCTTGATATTTTTGTAAAGTCCTTGAAGAACATTAATTTTGAAGAGAATCAAGTTACAGCCTTATCAGCAAATCTCTTTGTCTAGCCTTAGTCTTCAAGACATTTGTAGCCTTATGCTATCATTCACTGATTCAAAGAAATTCTCCATTCTAATGCAACAGTCAATGAGAACTGTTCATTTTAAAGGAATAGTGAAAGGAAGGTAAGAAGTACCAGTCCTATGTGGAAGCTTTCTAACTATGTACATATGTGTGCATAAGCATGCATTCGTGTGTTCTAGGAATGAAAGATCTCCCCGACTCCCTTTGAAGTCAAGCTCCTTAAAGCAGCTTCTTACGCATATTTTCTCCCTATTTACCCCTAGTCAACTCCTGCAGGAGCCTACCTTCCCATTAAACCTTTGACATTCTTCCAAAAATAGTGATCAATTATCTACAAATTGCCACATGCAAAGGAAATTTTCCTGATCATTGGATACCCTTTAGCAATTTCTTAAGGGAATCTCTATTATTTAAAAAAATACATAAAATTCATAAACTCAAGCAATGTTAATAGGGTTATTCAAGAATCTACTGTTTTCAATCAAATAAATCTTGCCCTGAGTTGGACACCTGAGTCTATCTTCATTTCAGAGCCTTCACCTTCACTTCGGGCTGTCAACATCAGTAACCAGCATCTCACCTGAGATACAACAGGGAGAACCATTCCTCCTGGCACCAAGAAAGGAATCGATTCTAAATCTGGCATTATAAATTCAAACATCATTTACATCTCACTCTGTATATACAAATATCACCATCCTAAGACCAATCTGCTTTCCAAATGGTTTACATAGTTGGGAATACATAGTGCTTTACAGAATTGCCAAATATATCTCTTAAGGGTAACAGCATGCACAGTAAATACATTTGATTCTGAACAGTATGGAGACTACCTCCATTCCTGGCTTTCCCTATAGCGTAGGCTAATGGCTCAGCACTTTTTGTCTTTTACATGAATCATCCTTGCTACTCCCCGAGCTCCATTTCTATAACCAGTATTGTCTGTTATCATTATTGATGCTTATTGGTCATACCGATAAATGGGTTTAATACTGGCGAGTTTATACATGGTCATAACACACTTTAGTCGTTTAATTCCCCAAAACTTCCTCAATCCACTCTCCTTCCTAATTTCATTTTGGTTATGGGGTTCTGTATTGTGTTAGGTGTGTTGATCATACGTGTGGCTCACCAAGGGCTTTCACATTTGTCTCTGGTGACCCTCCTCATTACCTTTTCTGTCTGTTCTGTTCTGATTTTTCCATGCCCTTGCCTACCTCATCCCTTTCTTTAAACCTTAATGTTGGTCAATTAATTGCCACACTTTGACCACAACACATTTCCTTTTAGTTATAGAATCAGAAACAACCATCTGCTTATTATAAAAGGAGTATATGGTTCATTATGGAGCATAGAAATTTTTAAAAGTCAAAGTTCATATGCATACAGTTTTATTGTGCAAGAATAGTACTTACAAATATTGAGCCTGATTTATAGAAAAATACAGCATTGCACATACTCCAGTGTGGTAGTGTATCATGTGTTCATCAAATATCCATGAATTTTTCTACATTTTCCAGCCTCCTGGCAGTTACATGAGATCATTTGATGATGTATGGTGAGTCACTTCTGGGCCGATGCATAGATGACCTCCCGAAAGACCCTTAAACCTTCTGATTTGCAGATAGAAACACGTTCATGAGTCCAGTCTTGGAGCAGCTTTAGCAATCACAGTTGCTACCCATCGTCCTCCCCCAGGGTCCCCTATTGAGCATAGGATTCAGGTCAGTAACACGCTTCACTGAATTATAAACTTTGGAAGAGCATGTCAGAAAATAAATAGTGTCTGGAGCCATAAGACTGGGTAAGAAAAAGAATAATAAGCACAGAGAGTGAGGAGTAGAGGACTAACAACATTAGAAGACAAGTAAAGACTGTAGGAAACAGAAAAGAAGAATGAGAATCAGTGACGGTGCAGAAGGAAGAAAGTCATGGGGACAGAGCGACTTCGTGTCTTGGAAGCCGTACGAAGCGCGTTTATTGGGAAGGAAGGGTGCGCACTGGCATGAAATGCTGCTGGGGCACCAGAGAGAAAAGTCGGGAATAGTCCGTTACAGTGAGTCATGTGGCAGTCATTGGCTGCCTTGACAAAGCAGTTTCTTGTGGCCTGGTAGAGCCAAAGCAGAACAGTGAATGGGCAGTAGAGCATGAGAAATGAGGACTTAGAGAAAAATTATAAGAACAACTCTTTTTGTTGTTTTATTACTAAGATGAGAGAAACAACTTGATTTTATGACAATGTAAATCATCTAGTGGACAGCAAAAAAAATGAATTAAAAAGGGAGAGGAAGCATTGGAGCAAGTTTTGTGAGTGGATCCGAGAGCGTGGAACTTATTGAATGAGTGAAGAATTCCCTATAGATATGAGCAGAATGTGACCTACCGTGGATGCTAAGATTGCATACATGGGAAAGGATGAGCATCCACAGAAGTCAGGCTGCAGGCATGGCAAGTCTCTTCAATTAAATTAGCAAATTAGAAATGAAGGACTAAGATGAATGTAAGGGTGGACAATAGGTGTGGAATGTTTGAGGAGAGAAAAAGCACGTATTGGTAATTTGAAGTTTGGGAGAAGGACCACACTGGGGAAATAGAGGATTCAGAGGGAAAGTAACACCCATTGAAAGGAAATGACTAAAACATGTGGCTTTGTTTTTCTTCATTCATTTATAATAGCAAAATAAGAAGTGTTGGTAGTAATGTTATCCCAGTGAGATGTTATAAGAGGTAAGTCACTGTCACCAAGACTGTACTACTAGAAGCAAAATTGAAATTCCATAGTAATACAGGTATTCAATAAGTTTCTCTAAACAAGGTCCAGTTATATAATACATAAAGGATATTCACTTTTACTATAAAGACCTAAATAGGCTTTTATATTATATAAATATTCATATAAGCACGTAGTGAATTTCCTTCGAAATATTTTCTCTAACTTAGCACACGTAGTTGAATGTGCTATTTTTGTTGGCATTAAATTTAAAACATTTTCTAACTTCTCATTGGATTTCTTCTGCTAACACTAAAAGTTTAAAAATAAAAGGACAGGAAAAAAATATATATATATGTAAAACCTGAAAAAGTCTACAATGCCGAAACTGAGATCAGAAAAGTCAATTTTATAGCCAAAGTTATTACCAGAGATAAGGAGGGCCTTTTACGAATGCTGGAGTCAAATCATCAAAAGCAGGTGAATGTCCTAAACATTTATAATCCTAATAATATAACTTCCAAACACATGAAGCAGAACCTGATAGGACTTCTAGACAAATAGAAAAACTGACAATTAAAGAGAGAGAGGTTAGCACTTCACTTTGAAATGCTGATAGAACAAGTAGGCAGGAAAACAGTAAAATATCAAAATGTGTATGTAAGTGAAAGGCAGTAGTTAGAAGGGAGTTCATGGAGCACCAACGTTAAAAAACGATGAGCATTCTCAGATGAGACAATAGTGCTCAAACCAGAGTGAGAACGGCAAAGGAACCTCAGGGTGTGCAGTTGGGTTTACCTTAGGAATGTGATGTTGATTTAGCATCCAAAATTCACCAAGTATATTAAAAAAAACAGCTAAAATTGAAACCATGCAATTACCTCTAGAGACACAGTAAAAGCATTTAAGAAAAATCCAGTGCCTATTCCTGATAAAACTTTCAGCAAATAAGGACTAGGAGGGAACTTTCTTGATCTAATATCTACAAAAGTTCTCAGGGTAGCATTATAGTTAATGGTGTAAGACAAAAGTGTCCCTCCTCAGTGAAGGGACAAGGCAAGGGAATCCACTTAGTTCATTCTGTGGAATACTGTACTGTCTCAGGGACAGAGGTTCGGTAGCAAGTAAGCATCACTGTCTCATTCCAGGAGACGTCTTTCCCACAAAGCAAAAGCAGAGAGTATGGTTTGACCTAAAAAGTACAGATGCTTTTCTCAACACAGATCTATTTATCTTCTCATAATAGAAAACCCTTTTCAAAATTTAGCATTAGGTTGAGTTTTCATCCCTTTCGTGCCTTCACAGATATTATAGCGAAAAATGGATAGGTTTTCTCTGGGCCAGCTAACCTATTAACCAGATAATGCCTCCAACCAAAACCCATTTATCACTAATTCTAAATTATTTGTCCAGATTTTTGTTTCATTCCAAACAGATCATAACAAGGTCAAAGCAGGTATCATGTTTTAGACATGTACTGGCGGCATTAGCACATCACCTGGCAAATAACTACACTTAAAATTTTGTTAAGGAACTAAATTATTTTGTCATTTTCAGGCAACAGTGTTCTAAGCAAACAACAACATTGTGTTGAGACACTAGAGCCCACTGAGTTAAAAAGCCTAACAGAAAAACAAAATGAAAAGAACTAATTCCCAAGAATTTGGCAGAAAGCAGAAATCTGATCTATTGCTCATGGCTTGAAATAAACTGAGAGTCTGCTTGTAGTATTTGATCAGTGGCAAATATGACCCTTTGCTGGGACAAACCTAAGAGCCCCTGAGAAGCATTTTTAATATATTTCGGTGGCCTTGCTCACCACACTGATGACGAACGGACCGCACAGCTCAGTAACTCAACTGTGGGTTGGCCATTCCGAAACGATTGAGACCGTAAACCAAACGCACGGGGAAAGAATCTCCTCACTCTCTCCTGCGTGAGGAGTGAAGCCACAGCTAATACAAAGAAACAGTACCAGGACTGCTCAACTCGGAGCACCAGCCTGGGGCACACAAGGGAAAGTGAGTTTATTTCCTCATGCAGCTGAGTCTTACCTTTATGGATGTAAACCAAAGAGGAATAGAAAATAAATAGCACATAATTTTGCATTTTTATAATAAGTTTGAAACTAAACACTAGGAAATCTTGTCAGCCCCTGCTAAGCTGATTCCAATTAAGGCTTCTGGCAGTGTTCCAGCTGTTTTACTCCTCAAATAGCACGGAGCGTAACAAGGTTTATGAAGCATTCAAAAGTCAAATACCCTATTAACATAAACATGTAGTGAAATCAACTCCTCTACCAATTTTCAGCTTGCTTCCTTTCTTCTATTTGGGAGGGGGTGATAGAAGATGAAGTCTCTTATTTGTGCATTTGCTAGAAGGCAAAGCAAGACTTCCTTTTTGAGTAGCAGGGGACTAAGTCCAGGCCCCTCTTCACAAGGGCACTTTCATTATAATGAGCTCCTTCCAATACTAATCTTGGTATGGACTTGAGCTTTTCCTTTCTGTTGCAGCCTTGAATCTAAACACAAGGAAACAGGGGTCAGAGGCTTAGGATTGCATGTTTGTGGCTATGATTCACGTTCCCTTCCTGGTCTGCTTGGAAATGAATTTCTTCACTTCGGCTGCCATCTCCAAGATTTAATGAAAGAAAGGATCATGGCCTTGGCCACGGAAGTCAAATAATTTCCAAAGTGAAGGATATAAGCAGGTATAGTACTTAAAGTGAAAGCAAAACAAGAAACAAATTGATTCAATAATTTTTTATGGAGGTTGAGTTTAAGAAATAAGGAGCACCATTTTTGGCAACCCTCTGGAAATGGGTCTCCTTTAGCCAGCATACCAGATACATCTTCCTCTTATTGTACAACTCAGAAGTTTAGAAAATGAACTAACATTTATGTAACATGGTTTCCTCCAGTGATCTACAGAATGGCTCTTTCTTAAAAATGTGAAAATGGCTTTAATAATGAAAACAAAAAATACATAGGAATGTATATATGTGTATGTATATAAAATGAATAGAAATAAATATATGTGAATGTTTAATATACATTATGGATATTTTAAACATCAAACTACTATGATTAACTATTTATTCATTTGGTTCATAAATAAAAGCACAGTTCTGGATTTTTAAGCCACTGTTATAATATCTACATTGAAATATAAATATATTTTATAAAAACAATATAAAATAAGATCTTGGGTATCTTCCAATAAATACACAAATAGCTTATACCTTGTTACTTAATCATTGGGTATTCTTCTTGAAATACAAATAAAACAAAGCAATTTAAAGTTTAACTTCCTTCAGTGTTTACAGAAATTTGTTACATATTCTTTGTTTTTTCCAGATCTGATTATACATCCCAATGAAATCTAAATTCTAGAGTTTCATGGTTAATTTACTAAATAAATGTTTTCAATTCCTTTTCTATTCTAGGAGCTTTTCTAGGAATAAAGTTTCCATAGGACCTCAAGGAAGACAGCCTGGGTGAGGGGGCACAAATCATTCCTTAATGTGACAAATGCAACAGTAAATTTATATATAAGGCACATCAGAGACATGGAAGGGAAGGAGTTCCAGGGACATCAGCAGAGCTTCTTGGTTAGATGCAAAATCCTTTTAATTACTAGTTGAATGACCTTGGCTAAGTTTCCTTCCCCTTTAGAACCTCAGTTCCCTCATTGATAAAATGGAGATGGCAACATTTACTTCGTAAAATACCTTGAGAGTTGAGATACTTGAGAGTCAGAAGGCTATAGTGCACATAGCATACTTTAAGATTTGTAATCTAAACACGAGTAATTATTGTTGCTTGTAAAAGTGCAGTTTTCATTACTATAATAAAATACCTGAGGCTGGACTTTTGAGGGAGAGAAATTTATTTGGTTCTCAGTTTTGGAGACTGAAAGTCCAAACAGCATCATTGTGCCTGCTCTGGCAAGGAACATTTTACTTAGATAAAAGATCACATCACTAAAGAGGAAGTGAAAAAGCAATTCTGTGAATGGGCTTGTTCTTATAACAGCTAGATCTCCAGAAAGCTCAAAGATTCTATAAAAGCTACCTTAATTCCTTTCAGGGCAGCTTTCTCAGTGCTCTAAGGTTCACCCACCAGATTTTACCTATTAAATTTCCACCACCTGTCCACATTGGAAACCCATCTCCCAACACAAGAACCCTGGAAAGACTCACTCAAACCATATGCAAAACACAGCATTGATGAAATAACAGTAGGTTTTCACAGAGATGGTTGTAACGATATCAAGTCGAAGAAGGAGCAGCAGTCATCGCATAGACAAAAAAGAAAAGGGAGAGAAAAAGACATTGGTTAGCAAAATGTTTATAAAACATTTGGAGAATGTAAAGTAATCCAGATTTGCATAACATGTGGGTAATCATTGGTAACACATAGCAACCCATACATGGAAACATAAAATTGTTCCATAGATCAAAACATTAACATTGTTCCATACGTGTACAGGCAAAATAAAACATTCTGAAAACATCTCTGACATTGTTTTATTAATGAAATTTTTTTGATAGGGTGTACTTATTGAGTTCAGTGAGAACTCTGCTATAATATGTGGTTCTAACATTTGTCTTAACTCTTTGAAAGAATCTGGATGAAGTGCTGTTTCCCTGGCACATTGGCTTCCTTTCTGCATTTTAAACCATTAAACCAAAAAGTCTATAGAGAATAATACAGTGGACACCCCTGAACCCTCTCACCTCCATTTTAAGAAATCGAACTTAATAAGTTGCATTTTACATTGAAGACTGTGCATTCCTTGTTATTCCCAGTCATTTCCTTCCCCCTACAGATCTATACAGGAAAGGGTTAACTGGGCAAGACTAGATTCCTGAAACCATGACACTGTCAAGAAGGGCCAGTTTTGGGGTCTTAATTTTAGTAAGCTGTTGGGAGATGAGCTTTGAACCTTTGAAATATTTTACTTGATGAGGATATTTTACTATGCCTAAGCTTCGAGCCCGGTAGTACCAGTCTGATAAGATAGTTCATGTTAACAGCATGGTTGACAGTGAGGACACATTGTTCACCTGGATAGAGCAAGAATCTGAGTACTTGAGGTCACTGATGCAGCTTCTCAGGCACATATTCTAGACGAAATGTGCTTCCCCGGTCAGTAACTGTTTCACACATGCTGTCAACACCATTATTGGGAAAATTAAGTGCATTCTTGTGATTCCATGGGGAGAAGACTCCCGGAAGCTTCTGTCTTGTTTTCACAGAACTTTACCCTGTGTGCCTATTCTCTTTGCTGACTTTAATCTGTCCCTTTTTATATGATAAACCATAATCATAGGAGTTTTTCTGAGTTCTGAGTCCTTGTACCAAATCAAGACTAATGGTTTCTGATTTTTCCAAAATAAACTCTAACCATAACCCTGATATTAAGATTTATGTCAATGTAAAACACCACATAATACATATTTGAATATGCAAATGAATGCTATTCTTTGTATGTTAGTATATTTTGTGGTTTGTATCTAGATGTCCCCCAAGAAGGGCATGCAGCCAGTGGGACTGTGGAATGTGATTGGCTTATAGAGGTAAAAGAGCTGCCTTGCCATGAGGAGGCAGGGTGTGCCAACAGCGACAGGTCCCCGGGCCTGATCCAGAGGGCCCTAGTCCTCCCCCTTCCCAACTCTCTCCTTGACTTTCTGCTTCCGGCCCCCACTCCGTGGGCAGCTCTCCTCCAGGCTGCCCTCTGCCAGGCCACCCTGCTTTGCAGCTAGCTGACTAGGAACGGAAACAGGAGCCAAAATACCCCTTTCCTTAGATGTAGGTGTTTGGTATTTTGTTCCTGAAAAGAAGGCAGTAACTAAGATTTAATCTGCTTTTATTACTCAGGGCTATTGTGTGAGATTTAACTACAATGATGAGTGCATGCTTTTTAAGTTCCACATGTTTGCTTTTATTATTATTTCTCTTAGTGATGGACATTGATGTCGTTTCTCACACTTAGTTTTTGCAGTGATGCAGTAAATATGTTTGCTTGAGTCTACCTACGCAATGTGTAAGAGTATCTCTAGAACATACTTTGCCTACTTAAGGTCTCCAAACAGCTTGTGTAATCTCCTTTTTTACCTGTAGGAGAGCTCAAATAGACTCTATTGTAACCAGTATCTGTACAATCAAACTGGCTTTACTAAACTGATTGTTATGAAATGGCACCTCATGTTGGTTTTAATTTGCATCTTCCCAGTAATAACTAGTAAGTTGAGCATCTTCTCATTTATCAGCATTTTGTGGGGTTGTTAATGTCATTGCTGCTGTTTTAATTGGAAGTAATGTTTCTTTATTAAGAATTTAAATCCTTGTTGGTTATATGGAATGAATATCTCAGGCTGCTATAACACAATACCTCAGACAGGGCAGCTAAAACAATAGGTATTCATTTCTCAAAGTTGTGGAAGTTAGAAAGTCCATAATCGAGAGGCAAGCAAGTTTGTTTCTTGGATAGGATTCTCTTCCCGTCCTGACATGACAACTTCTCAACTTGTCATTGTGTCCTTGTGTGAGGGGAGAAAGACTGAGCTCTGTTCTCTTCCTCTTTGTGTAGGGGCACAAATCCCAGTGTGGAGCCGCCATCTGCATGACCGTGTCTAAGCCTAATGGCTTTCCAAAGGCCCCATCTTCAACTACTACCATATTGAGAGTTTGAGCTTCAACATGTGAATTTTTCAGAGAAATTCAACTGTCTTATTCACTTCTCCTGTTGCTAGGACAAAACATTCAATGCTCACAATTTAAAGGAGGAGAGGTTTATTTTGACTCCTAACTTCTAGAGGATTCAGTCACAACTTCTGGAAGATTCAGTCACAGCTTTTAGAGGATGTAGTCCATAGTCAGCCGGCCCAGAGGCAGAAAGGAGACGGTGGAAGGGCCTGAGAACGAGGAGGACGCTGCTCATCTCATGCCAACCAGGAAGCAGAGAGAACAGGGAAGAGTCAGGGGCAAGAATACACCTTCCAGCTCACTCCCCAAATGAGCTGCCTCTTCCTCCAGGCCTCAACCCCTAAAAGTACATTTTGAAGTGGATGAATCTGTGGGTTAATCCACTAGTAGGTACAGTACCCCATAACCCAATTCCCTTCCCAAAAGCCCCACTTCTGTACACAGAAGAATTTTGGGATGCATTCTGGACTTAACCATAAAAGAAAACAAAATGAGTCAGGCCATGGTACAGTGAAAGCTTTTTCCCCTTTTTGGTGCATTGTGTCATTTTACATGCAAAAACTACTTATTTGTTAAACTTTAACGTTGCAAATTATTTGATCTTTGGCTTTAAGGTTAACTCATGTCTTATTTAATATCTCTACCATAACTTAAAGCTAGATAATATACTTACTTTTCTCTGTGTCTTCTAATTTAGAATGCTGAAGTTTTCACTTTCACAATTAGATTTCTAATAATATTAGAATTAGTTTTCATGTATAATGTGAAATGAGGCCAAAAGTATTCTTTTCTTATGCATAATAGGTTGTCCCACTACAATTTATTATACAGTCCATCTCCTTTGTAATTTCACACTTTGTAACTCCACTACTTTTTTATTTCTCATAAAACTTTTGATATATATATATATTTATATTTATATGTGTACTAAAATGTTATGTAAAATATATTTCATATTCTGGGACCTGTTAGAAAAATACTTTGAATTTATTACATCACAGTAATGAATTATGACTAAATGAAAGACTCATGAAGAGTTTATGATAAAGTTAAATATTTCTATAATGGACTCATATGAAGGACATTGTCATATTAAATATACCTTTTCTTTTTTTAAACCTTATTATAGTGGACCCACATGTTAAGAATCAGTTGCATTTTAAAGGGATACAAAGTAAAAGATGAATATAAGTCACAAAACGTTTTTTTTCAGAACCACATGCTTCATAGTTTCATAGGATGAGAACTATGTGCATTCCATTTACCTTGGCAGAACCTGTGTGTAGCACAATTCCTGGGATACAGCAGACATTCAGTGAATGTGTTTAATGAGTACATTAAAACATGATGCAGCAAATGTCTGTTTTAAACCTTTGACCATAATAAATTTGGTGCACATCCAAACATCCATCCTCAAAAACAACACTAAACTTAAGAGTTAATATAGACAGAAAGTCTTTCACTGTTCAAGGGACTCTGTTTCCTTTTTGGGTTGGCCTTTCCCTACAGTATCTCTTAATCCTATTCGGTTTTTGAGTCCTGACTCAGATGCTCCTTCTCCCCCACCTCCATCCCTGGCCATGCGCTAGGTGTTGGTATCAGAGTCTAAAAAGTGTGAACATACTCACCTCTTCCATCTCAGATGTAAGACCCACGTGGTCTGAAGTGCTCCCCTGGATGTCAGAGGCACTCATTGTGCACCAGTTGAATGGTCAACAATAAGAGAGTGGATGAAACCCTGCCTTCGGCCCTTATTCATGAGATGCAGGGCCACAGAGGCATTGCCTGCTTTCAGGACCAAGAAGAGACATGGTTCAGTTTCCATGCAAATCATCAGCGATGTGCTGACATCAACGTTATTCTCTGCACCACTGAGGGTTGGAAGCAAAGTTAAAATTTTTAAGATACTCCTCCCATTCATCCCTTTTATGACATTGCTTTTTTAGTTATAAAGCAGGGTAAGGCAGATTACCATTTTATTTGATATTTATTTTGACCAGATTGCAAATTTTCTGTTAACTGAGTCTTGAATTGGGCAGTGCACAGTTGCAGATTTGCTTCGCAGCTTCTGCACAAAGGATTTATTACAGGATTTTCATCCACATCTGCTCATTTAATCTGCTTAATCTAGGGTAGTGTTTCTCTTATATGTAGGAGAGAAAGTAAATGCAAAATGTACAAAAAAAGAATTTAAAATTATTTGCTTTTTGTTTATATTCCAGTCTTCTAATAAAATATTAAGTAAACTAGCTCATCTTTTTGTTGGCACTTTATATACTACCCGTAATTTCTTCACACAAATACTACATGTAAATTGAGATACCTAAGAAAATACAGGCAAGAAAATATTAAAAACATTATCTATAAACTCATTTACTCAGAACAATTTTTGATATTCTGTTGTGTATATTTCTGAACTTCCTGAAAAGTATATATAAACATGATTGTTATACAAATTGTACTCAAAGTTTTGTAGAAAGCATTTTTCAATTAACAGTTGAAACTTTCTTCCTTAATTTTGTTAACTTCTTTCAGTATCAGTAAATACCCATACACATTTCATATTTAATGACTCCAGGGATTTTTACTGTAAGAAACTATGTGACATATTTAGTAAACCAATCGCATGTTGCAGGAAATTTAGATAGTTTCTGATTTTCCAATATACAAAACCTTTTGATAATAAACTTTTTCTATTTTAAAGAGTATAATAAAACATTTATTATTTAAAATTTAAACATTTTAAATATCTTTTTATTTTAAAGAAGATAATAAAAAATACCACAAACATAAGCAAAACCAAAACAAAACAAAGCAAAAACAATAAAAATGATACAGGGTTTCAGAACAAAAAAATATTTAGGATGGATAAATTCTAAAAAGAGGACTTGCTAAGCCAATTGTATTTTTTTTGTTGTTAAAATATACTAGCTTTTGGTATAAGCTAGGCATGGTGGTGCAGCCAGGGCCTGGTTGTGCACAACTGTAATTTCAGCACTCAGGAGGCTGAGGCAGTAGGATGGCCATGAGTTCCAGGCCATCCTGGGTTACATAAGCTAGTACAAGGCAAGCCTGCACTACATAACAAAACCCTGTCTCAAAAAATAACAGCAACAACAAATAGGCATCAGAGGCCAAATTACCTTCAGAAAACATTAATATATACTCCTTTGTTTCACCTTCCATCACAAGTAATATTTTTTTACCTTTCATGTTTGTAATCTAAGTTTTAAAACTTTTTTTATATTTTTTACTATTTTTCATTATTGGTTAGGTTAAATATCTATTTCTATGTGGGTTGACAGTATAATTTTCTGTGAAACTGATAATCTTTTCTTACTGATATTTCAGATTTTGTTTTGCTTTTGAGGTATCATGGGGTATACATTTTTAATCCGATAAATAAAATATTACTTTTTTTAAAAAATGTATGTATTTTAGACTAGCCATTTATGGTGGCACATACCTCTAATCCCAGCACCCAGGACACTGAGGCAGGATGATTCTTGCAATTCAAGGTTAGCCTGTGCTACGTAGTGAGTCTGAGGCCAGCCTAAACTACACAGAGACACTATCTCACAAAACAGAAAGAGAAAAAGAGAGAGTGAGAGAGAGAAAGAGGAAGAGAGAGAGAAGGAAAGAAGAGAAAGAGGAAGAAAGAAAAAAGGAAGGAGGAAGAGAGAAAAGGAAAGAGAGATCCAGCTCACTGAAAGATTACAATTAGAAATCCTTGACTGAGTTTTCTTCCCCAGCCCACTTTTCTGTTTTCTTCTTTAAGGGCACGTAGTGAGAACCATGTAACTCGTGTTATTTTCAAGATTAATAGACTCAGGGCACAAAAGATGCGACATTCCAAGCATGAAGAATTATTAACTAGCAGCATTTTATGAAATGTTCTTGCATTTCAAATGCTTCATTGCTTCATTGAATAGTGAGCAAGAAGCTCAAATGGAGGCAGATGTTGTGTTTGCACGTACTACCAGTGTAAGCAATTATCTCCAAAGTGAACATCAAGGAATAAACACACACACACACACACACGCACACACACACACACACGCACAATTCTCTGATGAAAAGAAGGAAGTGATGTCACCAAATTTGAAAAATGAGCTCTGTCTAGGAGCTGTTTCCCCAAATTAAGGCCGCTGTGTAGAAAACACAGATGTGCGGGGGATGAAATGAGAAGGAGAAACCACAGTAAGCACACCCAGTGCTGATGCTGGTCGGTACTCCAGTAGGACGGCTGCTAGAAGACAAAATCAATATGCAAGCTGTCATCCCAGCAGAAGTGGTAAATGGCCTTTAAGAAAATGCTTATAATGCTTCTGAAAGTATGTCTTAAAATTTTGTTCTGAGTCAGATACATGCCTGATCCTAAGGAATAGTTTTCAATTTTTAATCATAATTTTAAAGGGGCAATAATACCCCCAACTAGGATATACACCAAACGTATGTGCATCTCCCTAATATTAGTACAGACTCTACTTCTCTGTAGAAAGTTGATGACCTTTTCCTTTCTTCTGCTTCTTTACATGCCAAAATACAATTCTTCTCAAACACGGGGGCAAAGATCACTTTGTAAGTAAGATCATTTTTAACTTAGCAATCAGAAAACCTGAACATAGAAACATATGATTAAAAAATAATAATAAATTCACCTTGTATCTGATCATACTGCAGATTGGTCTCACCTGTCAAGCCAGGGCAGAGAGTATTTCATTCCTCACTATCTCTGAAACGTCAACAGATTTTGTGAAAGGGAGAAAAACTGCTCAAAAGGAAAATGTGACTGGGATGACAGGAGAAAGAAACAAAGAAGGAAGGAAAAATTATATAAATAATATTTATTATATAAATAATATATATACTATATAAATAATATATATAAATACATACACATATATACACACACACAAGATAGCTAAGATAATTGTACTACTAATTTCCACTGGTTTATTGAAAGGAACAGTTAATGCTTAATTTTTTGATGAATTTTACATTCTTATCTGGTAATCTGAACAACTACTTTGAAGATAATAAGCAATGTAACAACCATTGTTGACTTCCTATCATCTTGTTTTGAAATTTCATATCATTTTAATGTTTTTTAATGTTTTCCCTTTAAAATAAAAAATATTTTTAAAAAATCTCTATAACATTACATTTTGGACTATCTATATTCAAAGTGCTCATGCAAGAGCAAATACTTTATGCTTGGATGACTGAACAATCTAATATATAGGTGAATTTTTGTCATATGCCTGAAGTTTTTCTTTCTGGTTTCTCTTACTTTTTGGGACCTGGACCCTTGCTCATAATGGATTACCTGATAGACTGCATTCTGGGTTTTGAGTTGCTGCCAACCTTTCTCCCAAATGCTCAGGACCTCTCAGTATTTGGCTTAATTTTAGTTTTTTTTCCCAGAGCTAAGACAAAATACCCAACACCTAAAGTTAAAATGGAAAAGGTTTCTTTAACTCACTGTGTGTAGAGGTTTCAGTCCAAAATTGGCTCACTCCAAGGGCAGGGTGGTGTGGCAGAAGGGCATTGCACCCGAGAAAGAGTTCATGGCAGGTAGGAGACAGAAAAGCATACAAGAAAGCAACCTTAGCAGCTTTTTCAGCCCTTTTCCTGCTCTATCTAGGCTACTGGGATTAGAGCAGCACCAAACCAGAGGATGGACGCAGCTACCACACATCCTTCATCCTGGCGTCATGTACTCTAGATTCAGCCCCCTCCATAAAAAGACCCACTTGTACCTTATGAGGATTTTGGGGGGACTTCTAGACACAAACCTAACAGGTTTCCAAGACGTCTCCAGGGAAGGTTCGCTGTGTAATTCTTCAACATCACCTTTACCTCCTGGAGCTGATCAGGTGACCAGTTGGGTTTATCCCTATTACTAATGCACATCGGAGAGCCTGAAGTATTGAGAGGGAACCCTTTGGATTAGAGGGAAAAGCACTGTGCTATTGGAAATACATTTTTTATGATTTCTACCCTCAAGTCAGCATGTATTCCAAGTTAACATATTCCTGGGAAATTGATGTATTCTAAGCATTTATGGATTAACAAGTGAATTATTATTATTCCTGCAGTCCAGAAAGAATCTGTTACTGTCTTGTTTCCTTATTGTTAAATCAGGAATACGTAGTAAACATAGCAAAATATGCACATTGAGTTATGTATACTCACACATTGAAAACCCTCTTAAATATACAAAAATTGTAATAATCCTATATTAATAGCTAGATCATTCTGCCATATCTTATCTCCTTTTCAGTTTTATCTGTTGTATATCAGAAAGGAAAATGTACAAACCAATAGATAAGACAATGTTTTACCACATTTTTCTATGTAGTAGAGAAACATTTCAGGAAGCAACAAGGTCTTCTCTTCCCCAGTATTTTGTGATGATGCTATTATTTTGTAGCAAGTAGAACAAAAGTGTCCAAAATGCAATAGTTTTAAGCCTTTTCTATTTATTGAATTGGTAATCTCAGGAAAGTTCCTTAAAGTTTCTAATCCTCAGATTTATTGTCTTTGCAACAGGAACATTCCATCACCTAAACACGCCATTTGCAAGGATAAGATGTGAATGTAGGAGCTAGAAATAAAAAAGTAAAACAAAGAAATGTGAGCAACTGCCAGTCAAGACTACTACGAACATTTTATTTGCCAAGTACTCATCAGCCAGTCTTTTCCTTTCAGAGCAGCGTGGTCTCCTTCAACTCTAAATATCTCCAGTAGAGCTCATGAGGGAAGAGAGCAGACAGAATGGACTGTCCTACAACCAGCAGAGCCCCAAAAAATCACCTTGGTGAGTACAACACGAAGAGGCCAAATCAGTGGCAGATTAACCTTCAACTTCACACCTTTGTGCTTCTCCTGAAATCAAATTTGTGACACGAAATGGAATCATCACAATGGTGATATCCTATCCATTTTTATTTCCCAGGGTATTTAATTTTTCTGCATAACTAGCAACTTTAGCCCACTGGGGAAATTCACGAAAAAGCTCAAGCCTTAATCTTCCCTGTTGAAGGGGACAAAGCTGATAAGACCCAGCCAAGGCCCCAACAGGGCTTCATGAGGGTGCACTTGCAGAAAACTTGATCTAGGGATTAACAGGATACAACATCTGTTACTGTATGCTTTTAAATTCTAATGAAAATAATGCACTGTGAATCCCTTTACAATGTATTATGCTGTAAAATCTTGATCTTTCTTATTTTGTCTTTCTTTTAAATTGTCCTATCCCTAGCTACCCTATGTCACTTCATGCCTTCAGAAAGTAAAAAGGCCTCGTTAGGCAGTATCCATAACAGATGTCACTTCAAACTGAGAACCCTAAAGAGATGCAAAGTACACCTTTGGCAGCCAGAAATGAATACATCCTGCATCCAACAAGACAAACATGTCCAAAGGGCTATTCGAACAGATTTGACTCTGCATTGCAAAGTGCTTGAGTGGATGTGGCAATAAAGGGGAGATGTATATTTCAACACTCTAGGAGTTCATTTCTGTCAATCAATGGCAGGAATTTACTTTGAGGAGATTACCTAAAGGTGTTTTTGAATCACTGGACATTTGGAAGCCTAGTTTGAAGCATGCATTTAATGGAAGAGGAATGTTTAAAAGCTTTCTAACCATTTGAAGCTGTTATTCAGAAAACAGCATTTCAGAGTCATATAGCAGTGCCATTTTTTTAGGGCATGAGGGGTGAAGCTTAGCAAAAGTGAATGAATTGTTCCACAAATGTGCATCACAGGGAAACAACAGAACAGAAATCAGAATGTCTTAACGTGCTAACCCGGCTATTGAGGTGCTGTCAGTGATACTTGATAGTGAAGAAAAATGCTAACAAGGAAGGATGCTTCCAAGTTTTACAGAGATTTCACAACAACCGCAGAAATTTCTGGAAGGAAAAAAAAGCAAGGAAACCTATTTGGTTAGAACTCAGTGGTAAGAGCTGAGAGGAGAAAAGACAGAGGCTATTTTCTTTTCCTTTGAATTATGGCAGAGGAGAAAGAGAAAGAGAGAGAGACAGAGACAGAGACATAGAAACAGAGAGACAGACAGAAAGACAGACAGAGACATAGGCAGAGACAGAGGGACAGAGAGAGAAAGAGAGAGAGAGAAAGGAAGCTACGTGCCAGGCTTTATTCACAAGCAGGGCCAGCAGAAAATATAAAGACCAAAGCAAAACATATGATGGAAGAAAATGTCCTGAGTGGAGAACACTGGACTCCCTTCATATTTCAGCATTTACTCTATCACTGTGAGCAAAGCCCCAAAGCTCTGAATATTGTGTTCCATTCGTGTGTAACTGGGGATTGTATTAGAATTTCATTTAAATTTTTGCAATTCTACTTTTACAATTCTAAACTACACTGATTGCCTTAGGAGGTCCCAAATTAACCATGCTCGTGAAGTAGCCTCCAAAGCTATAAAATACTATGCAAGATTTAATGTTATTATTACTTTTGTAAAAGATGTGTATCATTTCTGAGACCAGAAAATTCAATGGCTAGGCTCAGAAGTGCACGGAAAGCATGACAATGTTATTGTTAATGTATACCCTTATGCTTACCATGTGCTACCTCTAATCTTTTCTATAAATTTCAAGTTAGGCATTTGTGTTCATTTCCCATCCTTATTGAAAAAAATATAACAACTTTGCAGCTTAGGAAAATACAAATCTATTATATCTATGAAGGTCAAGGTTTCTAAGTCAAAGTGTCAACATGGTTACATTCTTCCCTGAAGGCCCTGGGGAAGAATTGTATTCACAGGTCCTGTAGATTAGCATGTGGACATCTCTGGGAAGAGGACACTATTCTGTCTACCAGGGAATTATCAGTCCTCCACTGAAATAAGGAGAACGTAGTGAAATAATTTGACCAAGAAATGAAGCAGGCATAAAGGAACACCACCTCACGCACTGGTTGGTAAGAGTCATTTTGATATTAAATCTTAATGTAGAAGCAAACGCTGTTTGTTGTATAAATTTCCTCCACCATCACACATCTGCCTGCCTTCATTTTCCTGCCTTTGGGTATGAAGCAAATTAGAGAAAGGTAAATTATGAATAAATCCCAAATCAGATGCACTTGTAGAAAAATTTTACCAAGACTAGATGCTTTACAGTGAGCAAATGGAAATTTCTGGGCAAAATACTGAAAAACAGAAAAAGCTTCAGTGTTCTAATTGAAATAACTAAAGTGATTTTTTAAAAATTAAGCTTTTATGCTGTTGATGTTCAAAAAGCTGAATCGACATGGTATATCTCGGCCCTCGCTGAAGCGATGTTGCAGTTTGGATCTCCACTTTATCTATGTCTAGATTTATGCCCATAAGCATGCAGATGTGATTTATATCTGAAAGGTCCTCCTTCCGGAAAGGTCAGCCAGGCTTAGTTTGCATATGCTCACTCTGACTTGGGAGGTAGAAGCAGCTGTGATTACTAAAACAACAGGTCAGGCTAGGTCAGGAGAAACACAATTACATGTACCATGAAGAGGATATAGAAGAGCTTTCAGAGCGTTGAGTGTGCCAGGCACTGTTTTAAGTATTTTATGTTCACAGACCGATAAAGTCTTAGATCAGCTCTTGCAGTATGGATGAATACCGTGAGAATGCTACAAGTGAGGAAAATGGGTTAAAAACTGAGGTAGACAGCTGGAAAGGGGTGCAGGGAAACTACATAGGCAGCCAGACTGTTCCAGGGCCTGGGCCTACATCAAGCAGGCCTCACCTGTGTGCACAGCATGATGGCGGTAGGAATCTCTACCAGCCCGAGTCCCACAGCTCTGGCAGCATGGAGTGGCTAACAACTCCTGGGAACAAGCTGCAAGGTGTAAGGTGACTGTTATGGTTTGACGTTTTTTCTCCAAGGGAAATAATAAAATACAGGACACATATATTATAAGATTATTTATAATAGTCACCCAAAGAATGATATACAGAGAGTACAGGAAATCTGTCCACACACTAAAACCTGAGAACCTTACCGAGGGCCTGAATCCCACAATAATGTGCTGCATGAGTCCAGCTGAAGACCTAGAGCTCATAACAATGCTTCCCACAAGTATAACAGGTGGCCTAGAGTCCTTAACGATATCTCATGCAAGGGCTGGTTCATGGTTGTACACTGGAAGGCCCAAAGGTCAGTGGTGGAAGCTAGGAAGTCTGTACCAGTAGGATGAAGGATCTGTGCCAACAGACTGAGAGATCTGCACTAGAGCCAGGAAATGATGCATAAAGTAACCAGAGCTCCCCTGAAAAGTACCACGCCATCTTCAGCAACAGTGAGGTCCCGAACTCCTCCAATGATCAGGAAAGCCAAGCTCCCATCAAGAAAGCCAAGCTCCCATCAGAAAAGGCAACATAACAAGCTTCTCTAGAAGACTGGCAGTCCACCATCTTGCCCTCCAAAGCCAGGAAGCAATGCTCAGAGTGATGATCAGGGCTCCCCCAAACTAAACTGAAGCTATTGTCAGCACCAACAAGGTCTCAAGCTCCTTGGAGGGGAAAAACACCCAAGTTCATCAGTAAAACCAGCATGCTGAGCTCCTCTGAAAGAACCACCAGCTCCTTACAGCTTCTACCAGCTCCCAACAGCCTAGCCTCTTCTCCAGTTCTGTCTCTTATGCTGCTGGCAACAATCCTCAGGTGAGTCTCCCACACCCAACACCATGCTTACTCAGTTCAGCTGGGCCTTATAAGTTGACCACCAGTTGTCATTCTACCACAGCGACTTTGGTGTGCAGGTCAGTAGATGTCAGAGTGGGGATATGAGACTTCCTCTTAAGTGCTTTAACTCCCCTTTCAGCCTTCAAGGCACTGAGGGAGAGGGCAAGACTGAAGGTCTTGCTCTGTGACTTTTACCCTCCAAACTACTAAAAAAACAGAACCTTGAGTCCTACCACACACAGAGCCCTGGTTGTGTCTGTTCTCATGTTCAACTTTAAACAAGAGGAACAGGACAACTGCCCTAAGAAGAGTAAAGGAAAAGTAGGCCAGTACCTGAACCTATTTAGGTTCATGAACCCAACAGAATCAAGAAATCATGTCTGGTACTCATTAAAGCAACAAAATTATTTTGTTTATGAAGGCATTTGTAAGTAAAGAAATAGACATTAATATTTTATCAAAAGATATTCTAGAACAGTATACCTCACTTACAGTTAGGTTAATGGAAGGTTTTTATTTAACTTGGTAACACTCCTGGTCTTGAAAAAATTGAGACTGCTTGTAATCCCAACACCATCAGAGGCTGAGACAAAAGGATGGCAATTTTGAACTCAGTCAGGGCAACTCAGTGACTGAAACCCTATCTCAAAGTTAAAAATAATTATAATAAGGATGATGATGTATAACTCAGTGTGTTCAACTCCTAGTATCTCTCTCTCTTTCTCTCTCTCTCTGACACACACACACACACACACATGCACACACACACTCAAACACACACACACACACAAACATAAGATCACTGAAGGCTGTTGTAAAAATATTTTCTTGAGTTAGTAAACTCCACTATTTGCTGAATTCCATCTTGTATGGGCTCTGAAATAGGACACTGGATCCAAAGGCAAACTAAAACACATGAAAAGTAGGAAACAAGTCTCTCTTAAATGTATACTTACTTCCTATACTCCTGTGTCTTCCATGTCCTGTGAATAACAAGAAAATGTCTTAGTTACTTTCTTGTTCTGGAGACAAAATCCTGACACTCTCAAGTTAACAGACAAAAGGTTTACTTTAGCTCACAGTTTTGAAGATTTCATTCCAGTCAGCCAGCTCCGAGGAAGACATGGCAGACAGCCCTAGCAGAAGGGAAAGAGCTCATGGCTGGGCAGGTAGAAAGCCACCAGCAGTGACCCTCCCCTTCCCTATTTATTGCATCCAGGCTACAAGTCTATTGGTCACTTCTACTCACATCTATTATAGGCCTTCCCATCATCCAGATCCAGAGCAGTGCTAAACCAATTAGTGGACTAATCCAGTTATCACACCTTAATCCAGTATCACACACCCAGGACCCAGCTCTCTCCCAAAAGCTCCACCTACAAGTGCATGTGGATCTGGGGTGTCATCTATACATATAAAAGCCATAACAAACAGTGACACTGGGATATAAGAAAAGGTCTGTTCACCTGAAACAACCATTTCTCATGAGTGAGTTTGTTGAATTATTGTGTGCTGGCTATATCTAAAATGTTAGATTCTCCTGTATCTCCAGGAAAAAAAGCAACTAGAAAATGAACTTTCCCCTGAAGGAGTTTAAATTAAGATTGGTTATTCATAAAATAATACTTGAGAGAAAAATGTATAAGAACGTTTATGGAGCAATTTTCATTTTAGTTTAAATTAATGTTGCAAATTGCATGCTTAATAGTGGCTAATTTAAACATTAAGAATGATATATATTAGAGACATCACCCAATTTTTAAGTGAAAATATTGAGATCCCAGGTAAGGTGAAGGTAAGCCCTGTACTAAAACACAGGTGATTGTATCTCAATTCCATATTTCTTCCACTATTATTATATGACTCACTTCCTATACATGTGTTGTGAATTATAAGGAAACCTCTTTGGATAGAAAAAATTTAACCTGAATTTTGAAAAATAAAATAGAAAAGGTATTCAGGTTAAGTAAGTAATATGGGTAAAGTTGTAGAGTACTAAATATCTTTGTTTACCTTTATGGTGTGTATGTGTGTGTGCACGCATGTGTGTGATGGACAAGAGCCAACCCAGGCTAAAACAAAAAATCAATAGTAAGGAACAAGACTTATTTTGTCATTGAATTCTCACCATTTATCCTATACTTTTCCTATGGGAAATATAGGGTACCTTGGTTCATGAATTCAGTTTCTTCTACAATTTTGGAAAACACGGCCACACTTGTGTTTGTGTGGGAAAGATGTTCGCTGTCATTCTGTCACCCAATTCAGAGTTCACAAACAAAAAAATGTTGCCAGTTACTTCTGTTTGTAAACCAAATTGTTTACAAACAAAAGTGATCATGACCCAAGGTACCACTGAATAGGGCTTGGCACTTGATCTCAGTGTAACAGGTGGGTCAGAGCATTTTAATGGTCATGTCAACCCCCTGTCCCAGCAACTGATTTGGAAACGTATTTGTGAACTCCATGGAAGCCTCTGAACTACTTATGACTCAGATTAGAATAGGAAACTACTGACTCCACTATGATAATAAAATGGTTTGGATTTGCCCTCCAAGATAGACAAGCACTTATGTGGAGCTCTTTTAAAATGATGATGAACAGAAGCTCAACATCCACGAGAAAATAAAGTATAGAGTGTCTCCCCAGGTCTCTGGCTTTCTCCCTGCCCACAGGCTTTCTCTAGAGTATTGCTCGGGATGGACAGCCCAAGGGCCTTCCTTGTGCAGATCTCAAGGAGAGAGAGGAGACTGAAGTACAGCGCTGTTGAGACGGCTGGGTCAGTGGGCAGGGTGCCAGGGACAGGGAAGCTATGTAGGAAAGAAGCCTCCAAAATCTTCACCAATCATAAGTGTTTGCTTTGCTATAGGCTGTAAACAAGCAGGGTAAAGATTCAGGTAGATGGGCAGAGAGTGGCTTATTGGGAGCAGAGGAATGAACTGAGACTCCGAGAGTCGCACAGTGCTCTGAGTGAAAAAGATATCTGACCAAGCAGCCTGAAGAGACTTCACTGAGTGACTCTTTTAGATGAAACCCTCTAAAGACTCCCTCTTACATGCACAAGATCAGAACAAGATTATTCTATAATCATTCTTATAAAGACTAATAACAAGGCCTGAAAGAATTAGCCTTGTGTGTAGTAAATTAATTGCCAGCTAGAACACGCTTGTGGTTGATTAACTAATGGTCAACTTGTAACACCCTGATGAAATGAATTGACATGGTGCCGGGTGTGCAAGTCCCTCCTGAGGATTGTTGCCAGCACCATAAAAACAGAACTGGAGGGGAAGAGAGTGTGCTGTTGATTCTCCTGGAAAAACTTATTCATGCTGATTTTCCTGATAGGAACTCAGCTATTCTCATGATTGGAGGAGCTCGGAACCTTGCATAACTGAGGACGGCTGCAGTTATTCTGGGGGATGCTCAGAGTCTTACCTTGAGCATCACTTCCTGGCTCCAGTGCAGATCCTTCAGCCTGTTAGGCTAGATCCTTCATCTTGCTGGTACAGACTTTCTAACTTCTACCACTGACCTTTGGTCCTTCCCAGTACAGATTCTTGATACAGCCTTGCATGAGACATTGTCTTGGTTTCGTGGCCTCCACTTGGACTCATGAAGGACATTTGCCATGGGATCAGACCCTCAGATGAATTCTTTGGGTCTCTAGTGTGTGTACAGTTTGCCTGCACCCTTTTGCATTTGACTGTCTGGGTGATATTGTAAAATAATTCTATAAATTCTGTGTCCTATATTAAATCCTTTCCTTTGTAAACCCCGACTACAGCAATACTTCAACATTTTTTAAAAGAGAATACAAAAATCAGACAATTATTGTAGGCAAAATAAATCAAGAATTGTAGGCAAATCATGAAACTGAACAATAAAATGTATGGAGGATGTGACTCTGACAGTGGCAGACTGTAACCAGAGTGAATGGAAAGAAACTAGATGGGAACAAAGGGTTGGCATTAACAGACAAGGATGGCAAAGCAGCTGAATGAGATGGTTTTTTAAAGATTGCCAGGTCTATTACTTTCTACGTCTATGCATACACACACATACCATTTGGGAAGATTCCTTGCTTCATTTTGATTCAGGAAATTATTTAGAACTTTAAAATATTGTGGCTATATAGACACTGGGAATAACAAATTAAACAAAAAGAAAATGGTCCTCTGCATTCATGGAGCTTGGACTTTAGTTGTAAGCAGGAATTAAATGTTTGGCTTTCAGTCTATAAATGCCAGGTTGGAGCAAGTATAGAACTGAAGCAGAAGGAATTTGACTTGGTTGAAGAAAAAAGAAAACTCAAAGTGGAGAAATAAGACTTTTCTGCAAAGTTGCTCACAAATACCTGCACACTATGCCTGTAATTTGCTTGGTGTTTCCATTCCACATTCCTTCAGAGTGGTAAACCAATTCCTTATACTCCAAATAGATATTTGATCTGAATGTATGTTTCTTGATACCAAAGTGGTCATGCAAGGTAATTAAAGGGCTTGGGCTGCATCCAAAATTGTCACCTGAAGAAGCAGCCCCTGAGCCCTGAACAAGATGGAATCTAAGCCACTATTAATATGGAAATAAGATATTATTCCTCTTTGGGAGAAGAAAGATGAAATCAGAAGCATAAGTTTCTACTTAAGAGGAAAATTATCTTTAATTAAAAACAAATCACTTGGATCCAACATACTTGGTTTATTCAGGTAATGCTTCATAAATTGTCTTCTCTGTGCTGATGAGAAAGGTGAAGGATATAGAATATTTATGATCCAGGACACTAAACAAATTGCCCATTCACTGGCTAATTGATCTGAGGAAAAGATAACAACTAAGATTAAATTGGACTGTGTTCTGTCATTTACAATTTACACATCTTCTCACTTTAGTTTTCTCAGTTCAGTGGAAGAAGGTAAAGGTCTTCTTATCCAATTATTTGACTATAATACTTATCTTTTTCTATTTATAAAATAATTACTTAAGCACTATCCTTAAAGAGACTTACAATGTTATGAAACTTTTAAAAATGTATAAACTAATATATAACATTTGTAAGGAGATTGTGATTTTGTGAAAATTCACAGTAGTAAAAGATGTTTAATCTGAGGAGACAGTGATGCTTTGCCACCTTACTTACTGCTAATCTATTCCAGAGTAAATGAACAGAATCCAATTAGTTTTTCTGATTATTTTTCTTATACCATCTGAACCAACACTTTGTTTCTACTATAAATTGAGTATGATTTAAGTTCCCCCCAAAAGTCCATATGTTCACACTTGAATCCTAAAATGGTGAAACCAAAAGCACTATAGACCTTTAAGAAGTCAATAATGGGATGTCCTTAGATAATTGAGGGTGTCTTCAGTGGGAATCATGGGACCCTGTGTTCATTCCTTCTTCTCACTGTGAGATGTGTCTGTTTTACTTCTACATGCAATCGTGTCATAATATACTACCATCTGCTGTCTTTACTAGTACTGACCAAGAAGACATCATGCCTTGAAATTATTGAAACTGAAAACTAACTAAAAGTTTCCTTTTATAAGTTAGTTGTCTCAAATATTTTGTTATAGCACCGTAGAGCTGACTAATATAGTTTTGAATAATATAACTACTTCAGATAACTTTTTGATTTCAAAAAAGAATAGTAAGAAAGAAAAGAGCAATAGCAAAACACAAACAAAACAAAGCAAGGACATTAAAAATGATACAGAGTTTCAAACCAAATGATAGGGATCAAAAGTGGTTGTTGTATTACATACTGTTATCTTCAAGGAAGTTGCTCAGATTGCCAGATGTAAGAATGGCAGATCAATCAAACCATTAAAGAGAATAAGAAAACAATAATTTTAAAAAACATTAGAAACAATACAGAATTTCACTAGACAGGATGGTAGGAATTCACCAGTGGTTGTTATATTGCATATTGTCTTCACGTTACCAGATATAAGCATGCAAATAACTTTCTGTATATGAAATTGCAGTCTGTTTGTGTGAGAAATTACAGCATCCACTTTTGATTTTGCTCTACAATGCAGTAAGTAGAATATTACTCCCAAACCCATGTCTTGAGTCCCTGCAAAGGGCTTCATGAATCTGTAAAATTAAACTCTCCAAAGCCTTGTGATGACTTACAAAGCATCACTATTTATGAAAGGGATAGGGAGCTTTCTAGAACTTTCTTCTTAGCACAGAAATTTTTCTACCCTCTTTACTGCAGTGCTCCCTGAAACATCTCTGCTTCACTAAATTTTCCATTCTTCTTTGCCCTGCACATCACAGTGATTAGTCATTACAGAAACATTTTATGTTTTTTCCCACAAAAAAAGAACTTTTTAGAGACTCCTTTGTTCCCTGCTCAGTCTCCAACAAAAACACAGAGAGGTGCATATAGGAGAGCAGAAACAAGTCCTCCTGCAGAGTACCAGGACCCAGATCTGCTTTCTGCTCTTCTCTGGATAGTCCTGTATATAACCCTACCACAGAATTGATGCTTCAGAAAGCAGAAGTGTGAAAACAAGCAGGACCTGAAAAACTGTTGTTTCTATTTCCCAAGGTCTTCACCAACTTTGTTTGCCATCAGTGATTAAAAAAAAAAAAAACCAAACTTCTGAAGGGTTTAAATATGCAGGAGAAAAGTAGTATAATAATAGTACACTTTCATCTTTTTCAGTGTCTGTCTGCCGCCTGCACACTTCTTAGGAAAGATAAAAATATGAACTCATGAAAGGTGTTCACCCACCTTTTGCCCTCAGACTTCTGTACTTAGAACGAGGTTTGCAGCAACATTTAGCAAGGAGTATCATCACCCTCCTAGGATTCCTAATAGACTCGTACAATGGCACTTAGAGGCCTCAGGAGAGAAATGATTTTAAAGCCTGTTAAAGTCACAAATGTCATGCAAGTAGATGCTACTGAAAACAGCACTGTGAGAACTAATGACCCTGGAGCTTGCAGGACAAAAGTAACCTCAGTAAAAGGTCAATTAGTACAACAGGCAGATTAAGGAGCAGGAGCTGAGGCAGAAGAGCAGGAAGATGACAGGCTAGTGGTTCTCCAGCCTTTGAACACCAACATAAACTCATTCCTGATGCAAACCAGGCAGCTGGTGTCAGAAATCTGTCTTTGTAAACATCTCTACTTTGAAAAAGAGAACATAATTTTGCTCCCCTGGTGTACTTCTTCACTTATAGCTGTCTGAATAGAAAAGGCAGATGTTTTATTTGTGGAATTGACTGCAAGGGTGATTGCTTTCAGGTGAAACAGTTAATAAATTAAAATTTAGGGAGCCAGATAAGTCTACTTAGGGAATAGAACTCTGCTAGCTAAAAGTGGGGAGAAAAGAACTCAGCCTGGTTGCTCTTGGAATAGCTGTGGATAATTACATAATTAGGAGGGGGGTGGAATAGTCGTATTGATTAGCTGTCTAAAACTTGCCCTATTGCTAAACCTGAAGCCAGACATTTTGTTGCTGAAATAAAACTTGTTATACAAGCCCAAGGCCCACGCAAAGGCAAGTATTACAAGCAATACTTTGTACATACCATGCTCAAATCCCCAGGACCACAGCCTGTTTTGAACGAAGTTAAATCTTTCATTGCAAAACTTTCTCCCTTCCTCCGGTCTCCCACACTATTCATATCAATATTGTCCCAAAACCTTCAAAGAAACCGTGTTCGGGATTAACCGATACCGTTTCCAGGGTCTCACTCCCCTCATTTGTTATCCACCTCACACTCACTCCATCTCTGCCTTGACCCAGGAACCTCTCCCGGGAAGCCCCAGTACCTTAGTCCCTTGAGGCCCTGAGGACATTTGCGTGTGCCTCATCCCTGTCCATCCACTTCCTCTTTCTTAAAACTCTGGTCCTATGGTTTTTAGGAGTCCACAACTTCTGTATGCTGCCTTTATGTTTCTTGGTATTTGTTGCCACTTTTCATGTTAGCTCATATTGTGGTTCTAAAGAGATGTTTGTTTTATAAATAAGAAATGAAAAACAGGCACAAAAGACTGAATTCTAATTCTAAAGAAAACATGGGAGTGGGCAAACGAGGACCTGGGCTCCATGGCAAATTGTTGTAGATTAAGCTTTTGGTGGAGTTCTTGATAATGCACCCTCCTGACACTTGCAGAACCTGAGGCAAACATCAAGTGTGCAAACACAAGCCTGACTCTCGGAACTTCAGTCTTCCCTTATCCCTGCCAACTCAGGCCTGCATCAGGCAGAGCCAGCCCCAGAGCCAGCCAACAATGTGATTGCAATGGCAAGCTTCTTCCTCTGCTGCTGAGCAGCTGTCACAGCAGCCACATTTTGGTTATTCCCTTGCCCAGGGGGAGGGCAGAGAGCGGCTGAGCTCATCCGGAGAGCAAGTGAAGACCCGCGGGTAGGTCACAAAGGCCAGCTTAGCGGCTTTGGGCTCAGAAGTCAGAGCTTTGCAGCATGGTCTAAAAGAAGGAAATTGGCTGGGTTTGGGAGTACATGGCCCTTGTTCTGTAAGGAGACAGCAGTAGGTAGGAGGCCAAGTGGGATTCCACTTATCCCCAGAGAAGGGCAGGGATGTGGCTAGGCTTCTGCCTGTGGAAGTGGTCTCCACCAACTTTTGGCCTTGTTAGTTGAGAATCTGATGTCCACTTTAGTTGTCCTTGAAAGGATCAGAACCCAGGGAAAACCTCATTTTCAGGGCATATATCTTCCAAAGCTTAAGGTACTCTGGGAGGTGCCATGTCCCTATAGACTAGGTCCTGGACTCTCTCTGTCTGTCTCTTTCTCTCTCTCACACACACACACACACACACACACACACACACACATATATTTCATTCTAATCATATTCCATTGAATTGTCTTTGTGACTTGTTTTACAACATTTTAATGAATAATAATAGATAATAAAAGAAGAAACAAGAGAATAATGAAGCAATATTGCTGTGTGCTCTTCTTGAAGGCTGCTAAAGACCAAATGAAGGAATTTTTATAAGCAAAATGTTGTGGAAAAAAACGGAAAACTTAATCAGACAGAAGTTTAATTAAAAACTAATGAAGTGAGGAAACTTGGCTTGTGCAAGATGAAAATTATTTCATTGTATGTTAGCCTGTTTGCTCGTTATCTAAGCTAGTAGTTGCAACTTACTCATATGCATCTAGAGAAAAAATAATACTTTATTTAGCAAAACCAATCATGTATACTAATAATCTATTTCCATTTGTACCCGTGCAATCTTTCATTTCCCATTAGAGAAAGGCAAAATTTAGGGAATTTATGCATGTTGTATAGGATTTGGTGGTGCTAAATATGAATATTTATAGCAAAAATTTTTAAAGCAGCAGGGTTTTCATCTTGAAAGAATCCATAAACTTTAAAAATTGCATCATTTTAGATCTGGAATAAAACACTGGAAATTAAAGAAACTCTCTCACTCTTCTTTGCTAACTCCTCCACTGTGGGACTATTTTATTGCCTCTGACTGTAGCGTGCACTTGCTCATGTGAGTCTATTCATTTCTCAATGTCCTTCTCCTTTTATCATCAGATGAGACTGGAGTTATTCTTTCAAACACAAGTCAGTCAAACACATGCTGCATGTGAATTCTCCTACACCCCACTAGTCTTAGACAGAATCAGTCATTTCTTATTGCTGCACAGCAGGACAGATTCTAAGACTCAGTTCCTGTATTCGTTCTTTTATCTTCTGGCTGTGTGATCTTTGGCTAATTTTGGTTCCTCAGCTTCTTTATCTATATAAAATAGGGGCAAAATGGGATACTTTTCATGAGGCTCTTCTGAGATTAAAATGAGTTAAGAAAAAGATGAAGGCTTTAGAAACAATGGCAAAGACATTGTATCCATAGAATGCTAACTATTATTAGAGCATATCTTTATCATAATACAGCATATAGATAGCTATATAATCTGTTTATCTTCTAGTTACCTTATCAGAGCTTTGCATTCTATTCTCAATTCCCCATTGTTTACAACATAATAAACTTTTGAGAACTCTTTTTTAAAGTGTACTACAGTGACCCTATAGTACTTTATACAAATATCTAAAATTTTATAGTGCAATAAATTAGCTCTTCATATGAGACCTTTTTCTATAACAAAACCACAAATAGATCCTTCTATCAAAATGAAAAGGTACTCACCACCAAGACCTAGAGAACTGGCCTGAATGAACAAAGCTCCCATTGAACAGTACTTTTGTTAAAGAGTTGTAATTATCTACTCAAAAAAGAGTTTAAAATGGTTCTGAATTATGCACTGCATTGGCTAAACCAATATTATGCTTTTTCTCAAGCACGTTCTACTATCATATTTTATGTTAGTCATAACTTATATTTAAAAGGAAATTATTTCAACCAAATTATCCTTGGACCTAAACATTATAAAATTTTTCTCACTTTCATGGCATGAATAAAAGGTCTGACTCTGATCTTCTTCAAACTAATAAACGAAGAAGTCAGGAAGAAAAACCACCATTTGCTGTTGGACAGTTTGTTGTTTTGCAATAATAGAATTCTCATTTTTAGATTTTCTAGCTAATTTAGCAATGAAAACTTAAGCATTTGAAATTGTAATCATATGGACATCTCTGCTCCATTTGAAGGCAGAACCAAAGAACACAAAAATATTTAGCCAGTTATATGTGATATATATACCAATGTCCCCAGATAGCAGAGTGAATGACATGATATCCTTGTGCTTAGTGGAAAGGGAAAGGGCTATGTCCAGAGTTCCCTGGAGCAAGTAGGAGACGAAGCAGGAACTAAGGCCAAGCAACATCGCCTCACTTCACATCATCAGCACAATCCCACTGCCCTCTCGGACACTCAGATGCTATACGTGATCCAAAACACGCTATGAAGGAAAGAGGTGGCTGAGGTGGTCGCTGTGCTTCAACTCACTCCCCACCCAGGAACTACTGCCCAACTACAAAGAAGAGAGGTGCATATTTTGCATTCATTTTGAAGTCCTTCAAATCTTTATTTACTACCTCAATGGCATTTTCTTCTTCTGTCAGCGCAGAACCTGACTTGACAGAAATATACATACCCTTATCAATCTGTATATAGCATGACGTGAGACAGTTCTATTTTGGGGTCATTAATGTGTTGTTAGCATATTTGTAGATGCAGTTGAAGAAATTGGTTGATGTTTTTACTTCGCTTGATTTTCTTCTTGTCTTACAGATAGGAAGTCTCAAATCTCTGCGCAACTTTTTGATCCATCTGAAGTAGAGTTATGAGGACTAAAGAAGTAAATATCTGTAGAAACTTTGAGATCCAAACAACTGCTCATTCGTAGCAGATAACAGGCTGCTTGCAGTAAGAGGAAATCCTCTTCAGGAGAAAGACCTTCGAAAATGCTGAGGTGCAAATTCAACAAAGTCCTCTAAAGAAGGACTCAGATGATGCATAAAGTGTGGATTTCCTTTCTCCCTATTTACTGATCATTTGGAAAGACAGCAGGGATAGAGGAAAGGAGAAAGGGAGCAAGGGCGAGAGAGAAGCGGGAAAGTAGACATGTGCCCCACGGATCCTCAGCGAAGCACGGAGCTTACTAAATCCCTGACCCAGAGGCCCTCAGCTTGTAGGAGTGGGGACCAGTGGAGCTAAAGTCAGTTTCTAGGCACATAGAAGAAACATACATAATATGTTCAGTCCCCAGATGAGGTGACAGAGATGATCCTAAGAATAGAATTCCTCAAGGAAGTGCAAAAACTATGGTAACGGCTTGGGTTATCCCACTTGGGGACCGGAAATCTCACTCAAATTTATTTGGATCTCTGAAAGCCAGGAGGTGGGCCCTGAAGTCAGAGTCACCAAGTGCTCTTATAACACATGTCAACTTCACAGATTTTATGTTTTGCTGGCTGGTTCATAAGCAATGCTATCGCTTTAAGCTAAGTTCACTGCTGTGTGATGTTTAACATTTCTTTTGCAACATGAAAATCTGCAACTCACTGAATAAAATGTTCTATTTTCAAATCACTATGAGCATGTTTCATTAAAGTCTTCCTCATGATAAAACACCATATTCTTTTTTACTTTATTGTACTTATTCTTTGGCACAAATCATATATGAGATGGTTTAGAATCTATCAGAACATGAATTGTACATAGTTTATTATTCACAAGTTATCAACTACATTAAAATACCCAGCACAAAGTCTTCCACCACGCCAGTATAAAAGCTAGTCTGAGAAGGTTTACTTCTCTTTTTGCCCTCTGAAAACTGAAGATCATATTATCTTGAAGAACACCTCAGGCTCCCCAGAAGATACTTTGTAACAAGAATGACTAGCAAAGCCTTCACTGGGTAGAGACCTTTTTGACAAAGTCTTCAAATTAACTGTGGAAAAGCCATAGACTGTACATCTGTTTTTATCATAATAAAACTCAGCTTCTAGGACCTTCAGTACAAGGCATTCCTGCATGCTTGACGCCAGTGCTGAATTTGTCACACACCCAGGCTGCTCCAAAATATTCTTGCATCCGTAGAGTTCACCCTGCTTTCTCATAATGATCTTAATCTTCAGGTCAGAACACACACTTAACTATTTGTTTTTAAAAATTACACTCTGCCTTGATCTAGAAGGTGGTAAATAAAAGATATTTTAACTAAGATAATTATAGGGTATATTTTAAAAACTGACAGCAAGTCAAAGTAGTGGGAACAAAATGAGATGTAAGCAAAACAATGTCTCTTAAGAGTTGCCTGAGTGACTGACTTAGCAGCAAACAGGAGGTGTTCACTTTTTCTACTGCGTTTACTGCTATTTTATGCATTTTATTCACTACTGAACAGAATATAAGCACTCTGTTAGAATTTTTCTAATTCCTTCTCCAAATAAAGTTCTTATTTTTATGTAGGCAATGTCAATTTCAAAAGTTATTTTCCCATTTCCATGAGAAAGTATTAACTAATTATGCATCCAAAACACCTTGATACTAATAGAGAATTATTCTAAACTCTAACGGCAAACAAATATGCGATTTCAGAGACTATGGTTTTACCCACTTATCTCATTTATTTACAGTTTTCTGTGGTGTATTATTTAGCTTTCATGGATAGAAAAAAAATTATCTGAAATCTACAAGTTAAAGAAGGAGACGTTTAATATGACTTATAGCTTTAGAGGAGTTAGTTCATGGTAATCTGACTCCTAGGTAGGAAATCAGTAACAGAAAGGCTTGGTGAAATAAAGATGTTCAGTTCATGGAAGCAAAGAAGCAGAGTGGGGTAACAGAGTGAGAGAGAAAGGGACATGCTAAGGATCCAATACAGACCCCAGGATCACACCTCCGTGACCATCCCAGACACACCCTTAAGTGTGTTCCACCAATTTCCCTAGTATATATTCCAAAGCTACTTGAGTTGAGACTCTAACCACTACATCACATGTCTTGTCAACTTGATACCCAAACACATCTCTTTAAACCAAAAGTAATCTCCAGATAAACACAAGGTCAAAATTCCACCTACCACAATACAACTATTCTATGTATAAACAAAACAAGACAATACATTCTCCAGATTCACAACAGTTGCAGCATTTTTCAGAAGTCCAAGTCAAAGTCTTTTCTGAGACTTAAGGCACATCTTTAGCTGTACATCAGCATAAAATTTTAAAACAAGTTACATAATACTATGATACAATGGGATAAACAGTCTCATTACAAAAGAGAGGCATGGAGAATAGACAAGAAAAGGACCAAAACAAGTCTAAACTCCAACAGGTCAAATATTAAGTCTTGCAGCTTCAGGTAGGACATCCTGGGCCACTAGCGATAAGATTTGAATTCTAGAGGGTCTGGGTTCTTCACACCTACAGCCTTGCTGGTGCAGTCCAAATGTTCTCTGGCTTAGGCTGGTTCCATTCATGACCTGCAGGTTTCCTTGATAAACATTTCATGTGCCTGGCATCTTTAACTTCCTAGGTGTCCACTATACCCTTTGACTTTATTCCCATAGCCTCACACACTGGTTGCTCAGGTCTTCCTTGCCTGTTCTCTTGGGCTTCCCTTTGAAATCCAGTAGAAGCCTCCCTGCCCTCATAATCTGTGCATCCTATTTGCCAGTAAAGCCACGGTTACATGGAGATGCCATCTTCTGTCAGCAGAAGCACTAGCCAGGACCCTTTGCACAATGGCTGCAGCAGCTTCTAAATGGTTATGTAGCCAAACATGTTAAAATAAATCCCGAGGAGCCAATTTCCTTGGTGGCCTTTCTAGAGGAGGTATCCCGAGAACTCTCTGCTCAAATGAAAGGTGAACATTTTTGCATCTTTGAGCTTGTGATGAGTAAGTCCTGCTGATTTCTGAGATGCCCTCAAGGCATCTTTCCTTTTTTCTAAACAAATCGGTTCATATATTTTTAATGGTCCTCCTCCCTTTAGCAACCACACATGCTTTCCCCCAAACTTTATGCATGTTTCTTCTGGCACCAACATTTATGTATTTATAAATTTTTCAGTTTTAATTTTAGTCCTTGATTCTCATTATACATCTAGCTAAAAGCAGTCAGCTCTACCAGTTCATTCTGAAATTTGGGCTTCCTAGAAATTTTCTCCACCATCATTAGTCTCAATTGTCTGCAGTCTGAGGACGTGGACAAATTGTAGACTTTTTGTCAGAGTTTATACACATAGTCTCTAGTCTAATTGCCAATAAATCTCTGTTCCCAGCTAAAACATTATAACCCTCAACTTTACTGTCTGTATTTTTATCATGACCCTGGTCTTACTACCTCCAACCAAATGTACCCATCAGATTTCCTGCAGTATTCTAAAGCTTCCTTAGCCAGAATTTCCAAACCTTTCCAGAATCCTCTTGCAAGATACTTCCAGTGGCTGCTGAACTCTATGGCCAGGTACAGTCACAGAAAAGCTTATTGTTCCTGAACAAAATTTTTATGTTATTCAGTCTTCTTTTCACTAGGACATAATACCTAACACCCACAACTTAAAAGAGGGTACTTTTAATTTGACTCATGGTCTCAGGAGTTTCAGTGCGTGGCCAGGTGGCTCCAGAGGGGAAACATCCTGGCAGAAGAACATGTCACATTCTAGTTGTTCTGGTCCTTTTAACCAAGAAATAGAGCAAGGGAACAGTGCTATAGAGGAAGGGATGAGGAAGGAACTACCTATAGACCCTGAGGTGACACCTCTATGACCACCCAGACACATTCTGAAGGGTGTTTTAATAATCTCCTGGAGGCTCCTAAGCCAATCAAGTGCACAGTCCACTTAACTATAACATGCAGCATTTCCAACTGTTGAACCCTTTTCTACTGAAACTCTTTTTTGTGTCTAAACCATTAACTTCTTTGCTCTATTCTTCTTTCTAACCATTCTAGTTGGACTAGGGAAAATATGTGTATCAAAAGCCTGGAAAGGAGAGAGGAGGAGAGGGTGATCAGTGGGTACCAAGGAATGGTTAGGTAGGCACAAGAAGTTCTGGAGGGCAGTTTCACAGCACGGTGGCTATACATAATGATAATGTGCTGGTGTTTCAAGACAAGATGGAATAGATTTTCATTCTTTCACCATAAAGTGTGATAAATATTTTATGAGATGCATATGTTTACTCTGATAGGAACATTACACAATGTAAACTTATATCAAAATATCTAATGGTACCCTATCCATATGTACAAGTTTTTTATGTATCTATTGAAAAGCTAAAAAGGAGTCTTGAGGAGAAAGCCACCAGCCACCGGGAGTAGCACAGGGCAATATGTAATAAAGGTTTCAGGGAAAAAATACTGGCTGACTGACTGAATGAATTGGGCACCTGCCTATTTGATAACGTGGACAGCAGTTATATAAATCCTTATATAAATGACCTAAGAATTTTTAATCTGGATTTGAGAGAATTAAGCAGACTTAGATTTATTTGGGGTTTTTTGTCATCCACTTTTTTTGTCAAATATGATGGTTATTACAGCATTATCTCTCAACTATAATCCCTCTTTCTCAACTTTATTTTTTCATTCTGAGTTGAGACTCTGCTAACCTCATTTCCTCTTGCAAGTGAGTTCTAACATGTGCCTTGAAGAAACTGAAACTTTGAGAGAGGAAGTTGGAGTGTTTTTCTCACAGTTTTCTTGCTGGTCTGATAGTATTAGTCTAGCAATAAGTTTTCAATTGAGAGGTGCATTTGACCCATTTCAGGCTTCTCCTCACATTCTCTGAGCCAGTTATGCAGTCATCAACTTTAGCCCAGATATGAGTGCCAGTATTTTGGGGGCCCCTACACACTGATGAGGAACAGCTCTATGTACCTAATAGCGATGTTTGGATTTACAGACTTCAGATCAACAGCTTCTACTGCTTCCTCTACAAGCAGAAAGGTAGCAAATTGCACAGTAACTTAGTCCAAGTTGATTCAATATTCCAAATTCACTGTTAAAGTAGTGGTAGATTCTGTTCTCTATCACAGCAGAGTGTAAAGGGAGCATGACAGCCTCTGTGTGCCGTAGAGAAGCACCTTAGGCCCCTGTACTGATGTCAACATACACAAAGTGAGCAAGTTCTCTCATATCACCTTTGCTAAAAAGGTGCAGCTGAGTACAGAGGACACACCTTGGAAGAGTCCATATCACTGAAGAATTTAAGACCTTGAGGTTAAATTCAAAAGGCTCAGCAGATCCAATGATTCAAGAAGAATTTTCTGTAGATAAAAACACCAGGTGATGCAGACAAAAAGACCCGGCCTCCCCCCAGATTGTGGAACTCCAGGGTACCAAACCAAGACGCTGCCTTCTACAGCAAAAAAAAAAAAAAAAAAAAATCATCGTCATCATCATCATCATTACCCACAAAACTTCTGTGCAGCGTGTTAGCAGGCCACACAAGCCTATGGTCAGATGGAGCATTCAGCGATTGTGCACCCAAAGCTGTGCATCACCAGGTAGAGACTGTCAGAGACACCAAGCCACAAAGTGAAACAAGTACACCAAGAGGTCATAAAAATATAAAATTCTGGATGTGGGCCTCACAGGACCACAAAGCACAAAAAACTAAACCAGTGTCTCAGGTCATTTAACATCTACCTCTTTTGGACTTACATCTCTCACTTAGTTTATCTTCATGACCTCCTTAGGGAGGGGGAGGTTGGAGGGGTAGGAGTGCTATGCACAATCTGATACGATCTTTTTAAATCTGATCTTTATTCATAGATTAACTTGAAAGATTCTTGCAGAGTAAAAATGTGCAGTGGTGAAACTGCAAGACTGCTCAGAGGTAACCCTAAAAATCACTGGGGGAGGGAAATTGGCTCTGTGAGCAGAACTTGGAGGAATACTCTTAATCATCAACTTTGAATGAAAGAAGTAGTCTGAGGTAAGGATGTATCCAAACTCCCCAGCCAGAAGTAAGTATTTTGGAAGATGAAAGGCACCAGTGGAAGAATACTGGAAAGACATCTATAGGGGAAGCCTTTGGGTGGATCCATGAGAGCAATTGCCATTAAGAAACACTGGACACTCAGGTCCTCAAAGTTATTCATCTTGTGGCATAACCATACCCTCTCACCAGCCACATCAGGGTCCAGAGATGAAATAGTCATGTGGGGAAGGATGAAGGCTATACGTGACTCACTCAAGATGAGATTTCTGTCCCCAGAGCCTCTGCCATTGGTGAATATCTGACTTGTCAGCAACAACAGCCAACTCTGAGTGCTCAGTATGATATTATCATTCATGGTAACCAATCAGCGACTTGGAACAAGTTGGTTACTGGACTCTTTTACCTTGGATGTGATGCTGGTACACTCCTACTAGGATGAACATGTGCTCTAGGGTTTCTTCTTCCGTGTCTACAATGTCTCTGCAAGGGCTCATGATGCAGCAGTCAACCCTTCTCTGAGTTTTGCTTTATGTGTTTTCAGTTAGTCATGGTAAACTGGCAATTTGAAAATATCAAATGGAAAATTGTAGAAGTAAACAATTTATAAACTACAAATTATTTGTCATTCTGAGTAATGTGTTGTCCCACTGTGTTCTGCTACATCTTTCCTGGTGGTTAAGCAACCTTTAACCTGGGACATCTACACCATACAGGCTATCCATGCATTAATCACTTAATTGCTATCTCAATTATCAGATTGACTGTCCTAAAACCACAGTGCTTGTATTCAAATAACCTTCGTTTACTGAGTGGTAGTTGCAAAGTTCAGTAGTAATGATGCTGGTAATTCAGTATGCTAAAGAGAAGATGGAAAATACTTTAAGTGAAAAATAAGTTATTTACTTAATAATGGAGGAAGAAACATTGCTACAATCTACAATAAGAGTAAATCTTATATCCATAAAAATATGAAGAAGAAAAATAAATTCATAGGTGTGCATATGTATAGGTAATAAATTCATAGGTGTAGCTATAAATTCATAGCTATATACTCATATTCATAGCTATATATTCATATTCATTCATAGCCATATGTGTATGTATGTATATATGTATGTATATATATTCAGCTCTAGCTGTGATTTCTAGCCTGTTGGAGGTCTTGGAATATATTCCCGTGGATAAAGAGGGATTAGTGTAGATAACTTATTGGTATCACAGTTTTCATGGTATACCCTGGGACCAAGAGGTATCCTTTATATCAAAGAAGCGGGGGCTGGGGATATAGCTCAGTGGAATAAGCGCCTACCTAGCAAGCGCAGGGTCCTGAGTTCGATCCCCAGTACCACCAAAAAAAAAACAAAGAAGCAACAAGTAACTCCCAGAACATGCGACCCTTTGGTATCCCTGCACACTACTTCGTAAAGAAGCAGCTGCTCTATCGAATGCTGAAATAGCCTTTCATACCTTACATCTGGAGCTGAGATTCCATTCAAAGGATGGTATAAGTTGGACAAACATATTATACTGATTCTGTATCCCTCAAAAGCTAAAACATATAGAAAAAAAGAAGGATTAGGAATGTTTCCTCTCATCATTTTTGTTAGTGATTCACTTGGGGGAATTTGTACGTCCTGTTCTGATGATTAGATGCCACTCTTCTGTTTCTTGACTTACTGCTAGGAAGAGCGAACAAGACAAAGGATAAACGTTATTAGTCTTTACCATAGTTGTGCATGTGCATATTACACATTTTAAACCAAATATATCTAACAACTTAGTGTCTTGGTTACTTTTCTCTTGTTGCTGAGACAAAATACCCAACACCCAAAATGAAGGTGGGAATGGTTTATTTAGCTTAGTTTGTGGAGTTTTCAGTTCATACTTTGCTGGCTCAGAGGCACAGTGGCACATGGCAGAGGGCAAAGGTTCATGGCAGCAGAGCACAGCAAAAACAACCAGCAAAAAAGGGACGAATGGAAGCAAAGCCGCCTCTTTCCTCCCTTACATTGTAAACAGAAAGCCTACCCCCACCCAGGGGCGTGTAGCTCTCACACAGTCTCCAGCCCTCCTCTTCCACAGGCTCAGGATGTGTAGGAAGCAAGCACCCTGGCTTCCTGCTGAGTCACTCAGCCAAACCTATAGACTCCCCAGTTTGACACAATGTATCAACCATAACACTTAATAACCATTCTCTTTCTATTCTAAGGACTACAAACAGTGCTTTACAGGGTGGCCCCTTTGTAACTGTTGGCTGAAATGAATTGTCTCTGTCCTTTTTAGTTCAAAGTTGGGCTTCCACAAGCGGTTGAGGGAGAAAGCCAAGCGGAGTTACATCTTCTTCAGCTCAGTAGTGCTCCCACATTCCACATGGACGCTGAGCAGCACTGATTTGCCTCTCTGGCTTCTTGATTTTTCACTCAGTCCTTCAGTGATTCTTTCCAACGAGGTCCGCTTTACTTGATCATGCATCCTCAACTGTGCTTCCTCAATTGTGCTGCCTGTCTGTCATCTGTAAAGAAAGGTATCATTTAGCTGACAATAAAATAGAATATAAGCTGCTGAAATAGCATTCAGCCATTCATGTGCAATTTAAGCAAAAGAGCCAATCCCTCCCCGCGAAGTAAACAACACCCAAGATACTACAGTCCAAATTTTCTCACAACAAACTCCGTTTTTCGAAAGACATCACTTCACCAAAAGAAGACTGTGTTTAAAAGTATATTGTTTTCAGTATGAGGTTTGTCTTGCTATGCAGCTGGGTCTCCTTCTCAGCGCATCGTATTGTTTTGATATAGAAAATTCAAATGGAACTATTAGTGCATTTATCCAAAACAGACAAGGCAAAGTAATTTTTTTAAAACTGACCTCATGATCTTCCTTCCTTTTTTTTCCTGTCTTTCAAGAGCTACTTAGTGATTTTCACAGAATTTGGGAATAAAAACACAATGGTAGTAATGTGAACATCACAGTTAATTCTCAGAATTTTCAAATATGCAACAAAACATGATAGACCAGACAGCATTGCTGTTTGCTGTGCTAAACTTATTATGTTGTGAAATTTGAATTCTTACCCCAATTTTTGTCCACCCAAGAAAGGGCAATGACAATCACTTAAAAATATAAATATGCTAGTGGAATTTATAAGATAAGCATAAACACAATCTGTTACTAATGTGAGATAGGCTCTCCTTAAACAGACATAATGCTAAATAGAGTGGCTTGACAGGCAGAAAGTAGGACACACTGAACAATGAAAGCACTCAGTCAAGAAATGTCAGGTGGTGTGTGGGAAAGTTTATATGCTACAATGAGCAGGTGATGGTGTATCTGACACATTTAAAGTATATATTTAAGGTTGAGGAACACTTTGATCATACACTGAAATGTCAGCTCTGTGTAGGTCCTCCTAACCTTTTAAAAATGTAGGTAGAGAGGCCTTAAATTCTTTCTAGTGCAATAGAAATGGGAGTTATAATTTTGCCTTGTCTGAAAACAATAAAACTTTAATACACTCGAGGTTCCTTACTCCAAATTCTTTTACTTTTATAACAAAAAAGAACTTCTTTGCACACAAAATTTCAACTTTGTGGAAAGTAATACAATTAGTTCTTTCATTAGACATACATATGATTTTAAATTATTAAATGCTAAAGAAATGCTCATTCATTCTCAAACTCAGCTTCTTTTCAAACAACAAAATAGCTTTATTTTGTTGAAACACAGAATGAAACATATACCAAGAAGGGGGAAGGAGAAAAGCATGTTAATATTTGAAAGCAAATACAATCACACTTCAACATTTCACTGACACAATTGTTCTTTTCTTTTGAGCAGACTCTTTCCCTTTAACAATATCTATTTTACCTCTTTGATCTTATTTACTCCTTCACTTTCTTACACTAGGGAGACAGTATGAAGTTTATACATGAAATGCCAATTTATTTGTGAAACTATATTTTAGGCTTTCCATTTATTTCTTCACTATAACACACACTTTTCCATCATAAGACCAGTTAGTTCTTTCTCTGTCTCTCTGTCTCTATCTCTGTCTCTATCTCTGTCTCTCTCTCTCTCTCTCTCTGTCTCTCTCTCTCTCTCTCTTTTTCTCTCACTCTGTTCTCACTTTTGTTGCCCTTTAATCATTAAATGTTCATAGCCCATACCTACTCACAGTGGAGAAGTCCAGTGAATTGTCTCCTTACCACCCATATCCCTTTGCCCCCACCATTAGGAAGAGGTACACGATTAGGGATTACTATTTAGTAGAGCATGTAGGGCGACAGGCAACGAAGTGCTGGCAAAGTTTCAGTTGGGCTCAACCCCCGAGACTGCTTTCTGTATGAAGGGCAAAGTGCTGGTTTTCTACTGTGAACCAGGGTGGGTGCTAGAGACTTTACATCCTCAGTTTTTTTCTTCTTATTTGTCTTTTTAACTTTTTGTTCCCTTGGTCCCCTTGATGTACCTTTTCCTTTTTCATTCTCTGGGTCTGGGATGAAGAGGAGCACCAGCTTGCCGGGCTTCTGGCGCTCTTCCTTATTTTTGCTAGGGTTTAGAAGCTCTCTCGGAAGCTATCTGAGAATAGTATTAGATCTGAGGGGAATTCAGATTATTCTTTTTATCTACCATTCAAATCGAATGTAAGGAGAAATCCAAAGAGTTTAAGCAACAAAGACAATGAGATAAGATTATTAAAAATGAGTTTATAGCACAGGATGTGAGATTGATGTCAGGTGTTAGAAGAAATGCTTGTGTGAACCCAAGTCAAAGAAGGTCATGGGGTGGCCATTAGTTAGGTATTTCAGAAAAAGAAGGACAAATTTAGACTGCAATCAGTCCCACCATAAGTGCTAGGAAGCAAGGGTCTAATCCCGATGACTTGTGACACCTTCATTCCTTAGTATTTTATTTTTAGAAGCCATCAGTCAATCTCCACAGGAAAAAAACATGAAATGTTCATATCTATAGTGCTCAGAGTTCATGTAGAAATTTATCTGAGTTGTTAAAATTACAGAGTGGAGTGTAGAGGGACTAATGCTTTAAACCAACAAAATAGCAAGTTATACATTTACAGCAACAATATAAAAGCCCTTCATGTTTTAATATAAAATCCTTCCATTCTAGAATTGAAATATGCACTCATACCAGACTTTTAGTTATGCAAATATCGACTGTCATCAAAGTAGAACATGTGAAATTTCTTGAATATAGTAAATCAATCTAAACATAAAATGTATATAGTATATGTTTCCATTAATTACAAGCTGAGACCTCAGTTGAGAGTAAAAGATGTGGTAGCTAAACATTATATATTCTACATTTTTGACAAGAATTTTTGAAATGTGCCATTTTAGGAAAGTAGCCATTGCAATCCTACTACCCCATTACCCGAAAGCCCCCTCTGCATGCTATGGCCAACATACAGGACTCTGGGGGCAGTGGGAAGAGATTGTCTCTCCAGTGCATGCAGAGGTGGTGAAACACTAGAGAGGGGTGTTTCTCCCTTTCCTAGGTAGGAGTGAGACTGATTCCTGATCACTGCCACTGGTTTAGCGACAGGTGATTTTTCTCTTGTCCAAAAACTGTGGGCTAGAAAACTGGCAGGGTACATGCTCCAAATCCAGAATCTGGAAGAAGTGAAGAAAGGACTTCAAAACATGAAGAGTTAAAAGAGCAAGTGCCAAGGAAGTACACAGGTTAGGCAAAGAAGAGCTAATAATGAGCATGGGGCTAACAGACCCTGACATCAGACCCTAAGAGAAAGAAAGAAGACACGGAGATGCCAGGAGCAAAGGCGATTTCAGAGAAGGCCTCTGGGTGCTCACAAAGGAGTGGGGGAGACAGCACCCTTATCACCAGCCACGTGGGGTTTGCCACCCAAAGGCAGCGCCATTCAACCAACCCAGGGGACAACATTCAACTCCCTGGCCGTAGGAACAAACCAATTTACTTTCTCTTTCACCCCTCCTGGCCTGACCAGAGGGCTCTGAGAAAGTAGAGAATCCCACATCGCCATCTTCAAACACCTGGCAGCTGGATCTGCAAGCCTGACCTCCACAGAGAAAAGATAAAAGCTTAAAGCTTTAAAATAGAAAGATCTAAATGTTCACAGCCGAGACACACTGTTTTTATAACTGAAAGTGACTGGAAAGTTAAGAAATGGCACACTGATGTTTTGGAAGAACAGAACAAATGGTAAAAGAGGGGCTTCAACATAGCAGAAGCCATTTTCTGAAAAAAAAAAAAAAAAGTTTCCTTTATAACGTTAAGTGGTAGCAAAGTAGACAGATGATAAAGATAGATCATAGACAGATGATTGATAGAGATACACACAGATATAGGAACAAATCCAAAATATATAGATGAATAGATAAAAATTAGACAATAGTATACATAATCTTGAAATCTAGTTAATTACTAGGGTCTCAAGTGAGCTAACTCCAAGTGCCTCCGCCCCCTGCTCCTAAAGATAAAGTTTCTACTCAAACCTTCTTCCCAAAAGGCCTATGCACAGTTCCAGCTTATCCTAGAATACAGGGTCTTGCTTCACTCCCAGGCTGTGGAATGATACAAACAACCTAATCATCCTTCCATAGGAACCAGGGGTCACCTCACCCCTTGATACTACAGACTCTGCCACCCACTGACTCTGGCTGTTCTTTCTGTACCCTCATGCAACCTCGTGAAGCCCTGAAGAGTTCTATGTCCCACTCCCATAGACTACAGTATGTGCTACTGACAGCCGCTGTCTCGGGTCCTGCGTTATGCATTCAACTTTCAGTGCAAAAAATTCTCCTTCACAGACAGAGTGAAAAGAAAGCAATTAAAACATCAACTTCTATATTTACAAGAAAACCTTTTTAAGCATTAAAGAGACTTCAACTGCAGCCTTTACTGTTTTCCATGTAGATGTTAGGTAAACAAGAATTTCCCTTAATTCTGAGGAATGAATCTTTCATTAGCACAGGTCCCTTGCTACCTATAGGGAAGAGTAAGATTGAAACGGAGCATTGGCCCAAGGAAATGCACTAGATTTAGTGCTGCAGCGTGAAGGTGATCCCCCAAGACCATGAAAATTTAACCTCAAATGAAACAGTGTTGCGAGGTAGAGCCTAATAGGGGGTTTTTAGGTCAGGAGGCTCCATCCCTTATGTGTAAATTCATGACAATTATGAAGGCTGTAAGTTTTTCTTACTCTCTCAGTATTCCTTTGCCCCTCTGTCTTCCGCTATGGAATGAGGCAGGACAAAGGCCATCACCAGGGTGAGCCCATGGATTTTGAACTTCTTAGCCTCCAGAACTGTAATACATAATTCTCAACTCTTTATAAATTACCAAGTCTCAAGTTTTCTGTTACAGCAGCACAAAGCAAAATAAGAGATTTAAGGAAAGCTCAAAGAATAAGAATTGTCAACTTCAGTATATAATGAATGTGTCTCACACCAATGTTTAGGAGTCAAACAACGGCCCTCAGTCCCAATTGTGCACAAGGATTACCTGGGTGCTTGATACACATAAGAACAATGTATCTACCCTCAGAAATTCTAACTTTTTACATACGTGATGGGGCTCAGGAATCCATACATTTTCCAAGTACTTTGCAGTAGTTCTGTTGGACGGGTCCCATTTTGTCACCATAGGATGGACAGATAATCCACAGCTTGTGAGAGCCTGAGGACTTTTGGCATGGTACCTCTCTGAGCTTCAGTGGCCTCATCTTTAAAGTGTGGATAATAGCTGGCTGTGGGGACTATTAGGATGGTTCCATGTCCACATTCAAAATAAACACACATACGTGGCATGTGTTAATCCTTCACTGGAAACGCCTTTAACATCTGTGGATTATGGAACACTTTGATTCTTGAAAAATCCACTGCTCTCCTCTTTCCACTTTGTCTCTGTACTCTTCTTTCAAACCAATGTGTTAATTTCCTAAGAAGAATTTCAAATAAAATTTTATTTAGACAGATACTAAATTTAACTCCAAGTTTCAGTGTGTTTTTAGATTCTTCTTTGAACTATTGGTTGACAATATTTTTATAACTTGACTCACTTGGAAAAGAAGAAGAAGAACAAATTATCCAAAACCCCCAGAGTTTCAATACATAGTACGAAATTTACTGAGATTTTTGAATGTTTGAAGTAAATTTATTAGACGACAAACCCAAACCTTCACCGGGGAATAAGAGAAAAGCAAAAGAAAAAACCCACAGGCTTGGGAATCAGCCTCAGAGTTCCTGAGCTCCAGTCAATGTCAGCTGTTTTCTAACAGATGTTAGGAGGGTCTTTCCTGGCCACCGCTTCAACTCTGGTGAAATCAGAGGATCAGATGAAGACGGAATCAGGCAAGGAATCTTGCAAGTTGAGTCTTCTAATTCGGCAGTTGTTTTACTTCTGTGCAGATATTTTAAGCTCAACTGATCTATCCCAAACCGCTGCCCGTCCATTATGGACAAAAAGGAAGCATTCTTTACATAATCAGTGTTTCTGGGATAAGGACATCTATTCTGGATCCTGCTTACCTAACTCAATAGACGAGCCTCCTGTCTCAGCTTTAAGAGGCGTATGGATTCACGGTAGTGTCCTTCCAAACAGCACATGTTGAAATCATAACCCCTGATGTGACGTGACTGTATGTGAAAGTGGTGGCTTTGGAAAGTAATTAAATTTACATGAGATCCTGAAAGTGGAGGCCCAGCGCTGGATTAGTTTCTCATAATAAGACAAGGCTGTGGCTTGGTCTCTTCTGAAGGCAGAGCAAGAATGTGCAAATCAGCAAGTCCTCCTCGGAACCTGACTGTACCGTCACTGCCAACTCACATGTCCCAGCCTCTGGGACTGACAGAAAGAAATTCCTCTTCAAACCATCCACTCTGTGGTATTTTGTCAAAGCAATCTGAGCTCACTAAGACCATAGGTCAACAGTTATTCTATTATTGCAAAGCACCTGCACTGTAAATCAACATGTTGTGCCTCCATTAACCCAGCCAGGGAACTCCTACCTGGGAACTTAGGCCTCCTGCTAAATAAGGTCATCAAGCGTAGCCCTGCAAGCCCATATTTTGCTGCTTTTTTTCTGCAAAGTCCTCCCTTAATCTTTTATTAGTCAAGTTTCTCCATGAGCTTCTATTTGTCCTCCCACGCACACGCACACAATGAGGCAACTGATGACCGCTGAGAACTGCAAAGCCATCCAGACTTCTGTCTCCCTCGGAGATGAAAGTCACAGAACATTCTGGAAATGGGCAAGCTGAATTGGACTTGATTACCACAGTCTTCAATCTGCAGCCATTTTAAGACCCTTTCCTGTCAGTTTTTTTATGCATTCTTTTCGGTTTGGTTTATGTTTATGTGAACTTGTCTTGTCTTGGTTTACACATTTGACACTTTTATTTTCTTTAAACTTCAAATCACACGATGTTTCCTCACCTTTGTGGGCTGCCTCCCTTGTTGTTTCCCCTGTAGATATCAACAGTTGAATTTCTGTTTTCTTCAGAGCTGAAATTTTCAGTGAATTACCCTTGACATTTAACATATGCACACAGTGAATATTCAGACTTCAAAGAGTGCTGAAGAATAGAGTGCTGTGACATGCATTGTTTAGACAGTATCACATTCCACAGTTGTCTGGATTTCAGGGCCATCAGCTGTCTGATCACAGAGCAGTGAATGGATGCTTCTTTGCTGGAGGCAAAGCAGTGCTTACTGACCCATTTATGTGTAGAAATCAAAGCTCAATCATGATATGGTCTTCATCCTTTGGGCATCATAAACTAAATTCAGTCTACAAAGCCTGGAAATAATGAAATTGAGCATCTTGTCTTCTTTTGAAAAGAAAGTGACGTAGGACTCATAAATATATGCACTATTCCAATTAGGTAGGTAGAAAATTAAGAAAATTTTCCAGGGGTATTAAAGGTACATGAAGCAAGAAGAACAGAAGCTGGTGAGCAGAGAAAACAAAGTGAGCCTTCCAGGAAAAGAAGTTAAAGTTATATTTCTTCCTCATAAAAACTGTAGGTATTTAGGAAAGGAGACTAGCTACTTAAAGTAAGTGGATGAGTACTGGTAAGTGAATGAATGAATGAATACAACCTTAACAATGCCTTTAGCTTATGTAAACCTTTAGATATCTTTCTCCTTGACTGTAAGAACCTGACCTCTTTTTTTGTGAGAATATTCACTTCAGAAACCTTGTACTTGCAATTTTTTTTCCTATCCTTTTGAAATGTAGGTAAATCTTCAGCCTCTTGCCAGAATATCTTTCTCAAAGGCCTAGGAGAAAACCTTGTGACATGGGATCTTAAAAGAAGTTGGCTTGCTCATTGTCATAGTTTGGGGTTTTGCAAGAGGAAACAATATAATACAGGACACATAGTTTGTAAGATAATTCATGATAGTCACCCAAAATCATATACAAAGAGAGTGCAGGAAATCTAGCCATACACTAAAGACCAAAGAATCCAGCTAAGGGCCTTTATCCCATGGCAATGTTCTGCATGAGTCCAGCTGAACACCTAGAGCCCATAATAATGGCCCCTACAAGTCCAACTGGAGTCCCAGAGCTCATAACTATGTCTCATATAGGGCCTGTTACCCGGATCTGTACTGGGAAGGCCCAGAGTAGTGGAAACTAGAAAGTCTGCACCATGGCATACAGGATCAGCACCAGCAGGCTGAGGGAACTACATTGGAGCCAGGAAATAATGCTCAAAGTAAACATCAGAGCTTCCCTAAAAGTACCTCAGCCATCCTCAGCAATAGTGAAGTTCCAGGCTCCTCTGATGATCAGGACAGCCAAGCTCCCATCAGGAAAGCCAACATGACACACTTCTCCAGGAGACTAAGCAGTGCACCATCTTCCCCATGGGAGCCAGGAAGCGATGTTCAAAGTGAGGACCAGTGCTCCCCGAAGTGAACCAAAGCCATTCTCAGCAACAATGGGTTCCCAGGCTCCTAGGACAATGAGAATAGCCGAGTTCATCAAGAAAGCTAGCATAACAAGCTCCTCCAAGAGAGGCAACACCTTCTAACAGCACCCAGCAGTTCTACCAGCTTCTACCAGCTCCCAATAGCCTCTCAACAACTTCTATCAGCTCCCAGGGGCCTCTTATTCTGCTGGCAACAATCAGCAGATCTGCCTCCCATACCCAGCACTGCACTGACTCAGTTCAGCTGGGTATTATAAATTGACCATGAGTTGCCAATCTACCACACCCATCTTCCAGTTTCTGTGAGAGGATGGGAGCCTGACTTTATGAGTCAAACGAGCAAACACAGAGGACCACAGCACATCAGCCAACCTCCTCTCCTCCCTCTATGTCCTCCAGTACTTTTACACTCACTAACTCTAGTGTTTAAAACTCTTCCTGTCTTTTGTTACAACCAACTTGAGTTAAATCTGTCTGTTGCAGTAGTCTTGAATGAAATCTTCCTTGCATATTTAAATTTGTATGGTACAATTTTTCTTTGATAGTTCATAGGCCAAGTTTATGAGTGATTAGCAAGTACTGAGCTGACCTTGAGTCCTGGAATACAGAAAACAAACCTAGTTCTCTATAATTCTTAGAGAGTTAGCATCAGGAAAATCTTTTGTAGTAGAAAGTATTCCTGAATGGACAATTTCACCACATGTTTAGAGATCTTGAATGAGGCATTGGTCCCACCAGGATGAAAAATCTAGAAGTAGAGGAGAGAAGGTAGGACTTTAACGAGATTCCTGCATAAACTACTAACATGACTGTATTTAATTATATAGACTTATTAAAATAGTTCTTTAGTAAAGTATTGTGATTATAAATATTTCCAGAAGTATTAAGAAAGTGGATTCTTGCCAAATGTACTAATATCAATTTTGTCTTTGATAAAAATTGTGTAACTGCTATAAGCAACTAAGCTAGATAGAAAATTAAGTGAGGTCTGAGAGTCAAAACAAAAAATATGCATCTGAAGAGGGCCGGGCCTCAAAATGAAGATGCAATAGCCAGGCCTGCATGCTTCCCTAAGGAAGAAGCAGTAACTTGGAAATATACTAAAATTAGCACTACCTGGTCCAGGAAGTCCAGATAGACATCAGTCACCCAGGTGGATGACCAGAGCATCAAACCCATCTCTTCCCCAGAATGTCTTTTTTCTCTGTACCCTTGCTATGTGACCCACTTCTCTGTTGGACCAGTATTACTAGGCAACTATACTTGTGATTTTATAGGGTGATTATAGTTTGACCTACACTGTACCCATATTGTGACTTTGCCATATAAATCACCCCTAACAAAGGGCCTCAGTGGCAGCTCACTTCCAGGACCTCTTAGAAGATATCTCTCAATAAAACTTTCATACTCTTAACCTCTTTGACCTTTGGAATTCATTCTTTGATTTCAGGGGACACCAACTTGCAACACCTGACATCTAGCAGGTTGAGAGTTATAGTTCTCCTATATCATAACTATGCCTGAATTTATCTAGGGATTAGTTATAGAAAACCTTACATGTTATAAAAGTATTTTATTGCTCCACCAATTTTCATTTCTTAATTATTACAGACAGATTTTTTGCATTTTAGAGGAAAATTTGGGGGCTGGGGATAGAGCTCAGGGGCATAATTGCCTGACTGGCAAGCACAAGGTCCAGAGTTTGATTCCTGGTAAAAAAAAAAAAAAAAAAAAATAGAATAGTGGAAAATTTTGGTATATTTGTGGATTTTTGCATGGCAAATTAAATAAAAAGTCAAGAACATATAGAAAGATCAAATGATGTGTATGCAATAATATTCCTACATTATGTAATCTGTCAATTGTTAGTGTGCTTCTGCCATGTAAAACACTTGGGCCAGGACTATGGAAGGTGCAAAGTGACATTCTGTATATATAATACACAACTGCAATCAAAGTCAGGCAATTTTTTTCATTTTAGAAACTAAATGTTCTCAGTGAAAGATGTTCCAATCAACCCCATGGCTTTCAGTTCTCTTATTCTGGAGAGCAATGTAAAAGTTCACCCCAGCCAGATCTTTACAGTGCAGAACGGCAGATGTTGAAATGTCTAAGGTTCAGATTAAGTACAATGCCGTGAGATTAACTAAGGATTTGGAGATTCTCCCAGGAAACAATGAGAATATAAGGTAATTAAAAGCCATGAACGGTATCTCAGAGTGAGGACTAGGCAGCTTCAGTATCTCATAACTGTCATCTGATTAGTCTTCTAAGCTGACATGCTCAGAAACAGTGATTGCTACCCCCTGAGAAAACATACTGCTAGTGCTTACGGAATATAATCACTGACATCCAGGAAGTCTTATTAACAGCTAACGGGGGCCTTGATGACACATCAGGACCTGGTGGATGTACATACCTAGTTACATTACTGCTTGTCACTAATAAACACAGCTGTAAGCAAGGGGTTTTCCATGGCCCGTTGTTCCCAGCCCAGGCTCAGAGTGAACTGTAAAGCAATAGCATTTCCCATACTGTGTCTTCCTGGATTGGCATGTGAAATTGAGTGGCCCCACTTTATTGTTCCTAAGCTACTCTAGTTTTAGTCAAATGGCACAGCATGAAATCAATCAGAAAGAAAGAAGAAGCAGGAGAAGCTAAAAGATCCCTTGAGATATAGGTCTATATTTTATTTACCATGTTCTCATCCAGGGCTAGAATGATGTATGCGTACACGAGGTACGTCCCAGTACTGAAAGAAATAAGCGACAAGGGAAGAGAGAAGGGTGGAGGGAGGCAAGGGAAGAAATTTTAAAGGGACAGGAGAGCATAAGGGAGAGAATCTGAGATCGTATTTAGAGACTGGGATTTCCTGTGCTTGCAGATCACATTCTGTATTTCTTGAAAGGCTTTGAATAGGTTATGATGTTTACATGATAAACATGTTGTCAGCTTTTCTTGCATCTGTGCCATTTTATTCCAAGGGGTGGCAATAGAAAGCTGTGTTTACAGTTTCTGTTGCAAATGTTATCTCCTTTGCTTCCTCTGAGCACATTAAATTTCTTATCTTTAATGCTTAAAAATTATACACTCTTGATACCAAAGTTACAATGCTGGTTTTTTTGCTCAATTACTTTTGACAGTTCAGTCTAGAGTAAATCAAAATAGCCTAAACAAGGGTATGTATGGAAATACAATGGCAAGGAAAGAGAAGATACAATTTCCAGTACAGGAATTGAGCATCTGGATAAATGAGTCCAGACTATCATTCCGACTATGTGCAGAAATTACTTTAGATATTGCTACTGGGATGACCACCAAAGCAGTGATACACAGTAAGACATGAAGGTGTCTTTCTCTGGTGTTATAGATAAAGCGTTGCTCCAGAATATAGGATGATTTCACAGAATGGAGAGCAGGTATGCATGGTATGCAAAAGCCAAATCAGAGGTTTCTCAGGGAACATTATTTTGTATGACTTCTTAGAGTCAACACACAACTGCATCCTGCACATGGATTGTTGGTGTGAGCAAAGAATCTGGTCAACCTTGACATGGATAAAAAGTGTGAGCTCACTAAGCAGAGACCTAGTTTCAACTCCATTTCTTCAGCAGTTTTAGCCTATTGAAAAAAATTACAAAGTAATCCAACCACGTTCATATCCCAAAATGGGTCTGACAGCTAGTCAAAAGTTAAACCTCAGGGGAGGGATATCAGATTTCAGCATAATGAAAGAATACAACTTCACCAAATGCAAATTCTACACTGTAGTAAAGATGCTTTTAAGGTAGCTTTCAACCTGGAAGTCCCCACACTGAGCAAATGCAGTGCTGACCTATATAATTCTACCTGCTGTAATTTCATAAGACAGAGTAACTCTACGGCAAGGGAGCCCCTCCTCCCCAAAGAGGATATTCCTCCAGGTCAGAGAGCCGCCAGTGAAAAGTGGTGAGCAATGCTTCAACATTTCAACTAGATGCAGAAATCAGGAAAATTCCATACTTAAGATGTGACTTGGGGAGCTTGGAAGTGGAGCTTTTCTGCAATTAGCAATAAAGAACTATGAGACAAGGTTCAGGAAGGTTTAGGACCGTATTAGTGCATAAAGAGGAGAACTGGTAATTATGCAGACAAAAAAAAATATTAGAACAAAAGTAGAACTCACAGGAACCAGTGTAAAAGAATTATAATGTTATTGTTTGTTGTCATGAGAAAGATCTAAGTTATGTGAACACCATGGGTGAAGTAAATCATAACTGAGTAAAAGAAGCTATATACCCATAAATCAACATTTAATAGTTCCAACTGCTTAGGAGTGAGAAAGCTCATAGGAGTGAGAAAGAATGGGAGTGACTAGGTATGGGAGTGGGACGGATTGCCTGGAAAGCAACACTAAAATTCTATGCATTTTTCAGAACTGTGGAAGGTTACCTGATTCTGGTGCCTGCCACCACTAGCAGTCGTTGGTCAGATAAGATCAAATGTCCTTACAGAATGCCTGTTTGATGTCTGTTCCTAACCAGTGAGGCATACATTTCCCTCCTACTTCTTAGAACTTAAACAAAATGAAGCCATCCCGAAACATTTACTCCTGTCAGCCCCATTTGGTACTTAACACATTGTGCGTCTCCATAAATATTAAACAGGCACTCCCAGTTCAAGCACTAAGTGAAATTCAAAAGCACACTGGGGAGCCAAGAGTGTTCACTAAGCGCTGGTATTGAAATGCTGCTGGTATGTTAAACAAAGCTTATATTTAAGACATGTTTTTAAAAGCACTTTAAGGAGATGAGGGAGGAAAAAAAACGAACTGATCAAAAGGGCCATCATCTGTGTAACCTGAGTAACAAAGATGAAGGTAACATTATGTAGGACAGCATCCAGAGCTAATTCCCTTCTATGTTCTCTATAATTCTGTATTTCCTCAGTCGTTTTTGTATTACCAGAAATGAATATAACTTTATATTATACAGCATCCAGTGCAAATTCCCTACTATCTTCTCTATAATTTGGTATTTCCTTTAATGTTTTTGTGTTAACTAATGTGAAGATAACTAGGTAATACAACATCCAGTTCTAATTCCCTACTATATTCTGCATAACTTTGTATTTTCTGTATTGTTTATGGCTTTTCTGGTTCATATGTCTCCATTCTTTTGTCTTTAAAATAAAATTTAAAAAAAAATAAAAGCACTTTGGAAAATACAGTCAATACTCTTTGCTCAGGTGCTTAAACATCAAACCACACACACACACACACACACACACACACACACACACACACCAGAAGTGCCACCATTTGTAAAACTTACTAGTACACAATCATCTCTCAGTAACTCTGGCCTCTGGATGATGTACGTAAATCTCGAAGGATAGAGAGAAAGGATTCCAGCTCTTCAGGTTTGTGAGCCTTAATTCCCCATCGGTTACTTGATTAACGGAGTAGGCTCAGCACCACTCTGCCCTGCAGCCGCGAGCGGGAGCTCACTAATGATGACCAATAGGCAAAGAGGAAAACGGAGAAGAGCGGGGCTCAGGGTACTTAGGTGAAGAGCAGAAAATCATCCATCTCTTTTAACTCAGACTTTGAGAGTGTGGGGAAAAAAAGATTTTGATTTCTCTCTCTGTTCACAGTTGAGAATTCGTGGGAACTTTCTGGCTTTGTTGCCTCATTTTGTACATTTGAAGAAAGAAAACTGAGAATTTAGAGCATGCATGCCATGTATGGCTGTGTGTATTTCCACGCATGCATCCAGTGAGCTGGAGAGAGACTCCCCCTCATGCGGGGCTGCTCTGGGCTTTCCAGGGACTTTCTTTGCCGTTCTCACTCTCTGCTCCATTCAGTTTTAGCTGCTTTCTTTTCCTCTAACTTCCTCAGTGACTACAGCAAAAATAACCCAAAATGACAGCCCAAGACCAGCAAAAACCCTGGTGTATGCCCATAAAAACAATTTATATTAAGCAAACGTGTCCCAGGGTATTTTTTGTCAGTTGTCTTTGTGAGAATCCCTGTTATTTCTACTTGAAAACAGCTCATGTCGTGACCATCTCCTCAAACAGAAAATTTAAAAAGATGAAAGGGGTTTGGCTAGTACAGGAAGAAGGGAGAGGCTGGGAGAAATAGGAGCTGAACAAATGAGTCTTGCGGCATTTTCCCAACCTGTCAAAGCTTGCCCCGTTGCTGGTAGGAATTACAGTGGGTTTGTTGACAGTTCTGTCGGTTTTACCTATGGACAACTCCTAGCCTGAATATCTGGAGCATCAACCGCTATGGGGAAGCAGAGGTCATATTGGGAGGCAGCATTCCTCATTGTTGCCGCAGTCGGGAAAGTGTGATTTGCATGTTATTCCCTTCTTAGAGATCTCAGTACTCTCTCCAGAGCTGTTCCAAGGAAGATGCTCTGGAGTTATGCAGCATCCCTTTTGATACATTTGGAACCTGTGCTTTCTCGAGGAAACACACTCTCACCAAGCTCAGGGTACGGCCACAACAGGGCCACCCCAAACAGATTCATGTGGAGCATAAGGAGGGAAAAACTGAGGTAGAAGGAAAGTTATGTCAGTATAAATTCCTCGTGCACCCATCAGCCCAGCCCAAATGGACACTGACATTTTTTCCATTAAATCAAAGAAAATAATGGGATAAGAGAATGCACCTCCCGGAACATCATCTTGTTTCCAATCAAAGTAGCTGCTTCTTCTCTCTCTTTCCCTTTGCATCAGCAGGTGAAACTCTTCTGTTTGAATGAGATACTTTCAGAATCAGCCACTTCCCCCTGACAGTATCGCAGATGGTGTGTGGGCAGAAGAGAGGAAAGGGCAACTCCCAGCCTCCAAACACATCTCAGCCCACATGAAATGGGCTTGTTTATCAGCCAAGGATTATGCAAACTATTTGGAATTGTTAAAAGTATTCTTTTCAGATGGTTAGTCCATTGGTAAAACACACTGCAGGTTAAAGTCAGGCCTCCCAAGGCCTGACTATGTGCACAGAAAAGCTGATATGATATTATTAATTTATGTCAGCTTTACTAAAATTTCTTTTATCCAAAATGGAATTAAGTTAAAATATCACTTATTTTTAAAAATTTTATCTCCAAATGGAATATATTTTATTACCATAGCATATCTACACCCACGTTTGTAGAGGCAATATTCACAAGAGCTAAATCTCGGAACCGGTCTGTGTGTCCATCAATAATAGATAAAGAAAACGTGGTAGTTACACACAATGGAGTATTCTTAGCCCTAAGGGAGGAAGCAGACACACTTTGAGACTATAATGCTAAGCAAAACAGGTCAGACTCACAGGGTAAATATAGCATGGCTTCTTTTATATGAAAAACCCGCACATAAATAATTGAAAGAGCAAAATAAAAGATAGAGGGTAGGAAACAGGCAGGTAGACCTTCTGCAGAGGGAAAGGGTAGCTACAGAGGAGTAGGATGGAGGAGAGCAACAATGGAATTAAAAAGGTCAAACGTGCAATAAGTATATGTATCAGCCCCTCCTGGTGAATGTATTCCTTATGTATCATAAATATGTACTAATAACATATTTTTCAAATAGGTAATCTTCAGAAGTAGTTGTATAACTGAGTTGGTCAAACTCTGCAATAAGACCAATGTAAGGAAACCTTTAGAGATGTACTCTTTGACTCTAGAAACGTGATTCTACATAGACACATTCATTGGGTCAAATAATATGACAGTAAAAGAAGCACAAGTTTTAAAGGTACTGGGATGAGGATATACAGCTCAGTGGCACAAGCGCCTGCCTGGCAAGTGCAAGGTTATGAGTTTGATTCCTGATACAGAAAAACAAAATTATAAGCCTTGAAGGTACAAATGACTAGGGCCACTTAGTGAAGGAGCAACAGGTCTACCCACCTCAAAAGAAGGTGCCAATTTCTTACATGTTAATGAAATATTTGATATCCAAAATCCTGGTACTGACTTCTCAAAGAAATTTGAATTTATCGATTATGCTCAGAGTACTTTAAGAAGAAGTGTATCACTCACTGTATGTGGAAAAGGAAATGATAGCAGGACCTGAGTCCTTGTGGAAAGCCGTGGGGACAGCACTGGACGCTTTGCTGAGATAGGTCCAGAGGAATGATAACATGGCGGCTAACTAAGTCAAGTCTCCTCCTGTGACAGTTAAATGGTACTGTCCTCACTAATCCATTAATGATTCCTCCCATTGGCCCTGTTGCTGCTTTTTGTTTGTGCCTCAATAAAAGGCTAAAGAGGCTTCAGTCCAAGAGGCTGCAGCCACCTGACCCCATAAGTGTCTCTCTTGTTTTTCTTCTCAGAACGACCTTGTTCTTGGGATTCATCACCCCAAACAGAAACTGACTAGACACGAACTATATATAAAAATTTCATTGGTACCGTACATGGACAAATTTTTTTCATAGTTTTAACACATGTAACTACCAATCTGAAAAACATATATGGGCAGTACATTTAATTACCTGACTTTAGTATACAAGTGAGATTATTATAACCACTAGGTCTATCTCAAATTCCCTACTGATCCCTTAGGCCTGTCAAGGAAATGATTGCCTAATTCTAATGTTGCTATGATTCTCTGAAGGGAAAGAAAGCTAAACAAATAGTCAAATTGAGATTTGAGAACTAAAAAGAAGTTATTTAATTTTTTGGTTAGTAGCAATTGATAAAATTAATGGAGGCAGCAAAATAAAGCTGATCATCAGAAATGGGGAAGAAGGGAGAGAGGAGTAGGCCTCCTAGAATTCCCTCTGGAGCAAACAAGTACAATTACAGGTAGATAGGATCTTGGGGGAGAGCAGATGCTCAGCTAGGGCAACCTGGAGCAAAAAGTGGTGGGGAGGCCACATGTTCATTTTTAGATTTGCTTAATATGTTACCCAAGCTTAAAATACCCAGCCTGAGCTGGAGTTGAGTTGGAAGGTCAGGAACACAGAAGACAGGTCTTGACTAAAGACATTTAAGAATAGCATAGAGATGGCAGGGCAAGAGGAGAGAGGGGGGAGAGCAGAAAGCAGAACAGAGAACAGCATATTTTAAAGACAGAAGTTGCTGATTATTATGCTAACAAGCAGTAGAAAATATATTTAATATTTTATCTCTTCTACCATGTATTTATATTATTTAATAACCTAAAAACTCCAAATCTGCCACTGAAAATGAAATGCAATGCAAAACTAAGCACACAAAACACTAAGATATAACCATCATGAAAGATTGGGAGAACGTTAGGGTTTTATACTTATTGATACGTCTGTCTCCATTATTTTCTGTGAGTTCCTCTTGGCCATGAGTCTTACCATATCCAGCTTGACTTCTCTAAAGTAGAAGACACAGTTAAGTTTCACACACAGCCAATGTTCCGTAACTGTCAGCAAAATAGAGTTTTTAACTTAGGCTACACAGTGGATTAATTACAGCTGAGCGTGTGACAGAGAAAGAATTGCTTTAAGAGGAAGTGATAGATCAGTGTGAGGGGTTTAAATGAAAATGCCTTCATGTGCACTGGTATATACAAACTAGTTTCAGTGGCACACAGAACAAGTAATTTTCCTGGTTCACAGGGAAGCTGAGTTATAGATGTGCATATTACTAAAATCCACAAATTGAGTCAGTGGTAGGATCAGACATAACTATCCAAAACTTCTGACTTGTAGATATTTTTAAATTGTAACTCCCTAACTAAAGCAGAATTTGTGAATATTGATCAAAGGTATCAAAACATTCATAGGTGACAACACATTAAAAAAACAAAGAACTACTGTAGCATTTACTGTGAGAAAAAGGGCTTACATTAAAACACGTGCTGCGCTCCAGGACAGAGATAGAGGAAGAACATTTGAATTTGTGTGTTGGAGTATATATCCCCAGAGTTAGGTAGTGTACATATGTTTGCTTCTTTAACTATCAGCACACTCTCTTGCAGCCCAGCTTAGTTCCAAAAATATTTACTGAATTCTTACTCTTTGTGTGACACTATGATGTTTCCTCAAAGAAATGGGTATACACAATTCTAATCAATGATAATTATATCAAAACCAATTACACAGCAAAGTAGAATATGGTACTACTTTTTTTGGAAAAAATATAATGGACATTTGAAGAAATGAAAGCAAACTCAGTTACAGAGGAAGAAAATGGATTCATAGGTAATGTGACAGTTGAGAGAAACCTCTATGCATGATGTGCTGTACTTCCTGGACACCTTTTCACAAATTATGTCTTTTAATTATGAGTAGAAAATAAGGACCAGGAGTGGAATGGGTGAAGAATACATGATCTCATAGAAAGAGAAAGTACAGACATAAGTGTGCAACTTTTCTAGTTCCTTGGAATGCAGAGGACAAGTGGGACAGGATCCCTAACTAACACTATAACCTGAAAGTGTTCACCACTGTATAATATACAAACTTTGACCATCAAAGTGAAGAATTAAGTGACTGTGAATCATGAAAATTATTCAAGGAGGAGGATAATGTCTTCAACTTTTGTTTTATTAGATCACCTCAGGGTTTTTTAAAAACTAAACTAGAAGTGGATTGACAGCAAGTGGAATGAGTTGGGAAATTAGGTTTAGAGTATAACATAAAATAATGTAAATGTGGAGTATATGTGTAAGTATCAATGATGATTTTCATAAAGGCGTGTGGAGATGAATTGACAGGCTTGTACCACAAGTGAAGCATAAAACTGAGTGATATGTTTTGAATGTGATCTGAGTGATTCCCAAGAATTCAGTATGATTAAAAGCTTGATCCAAAGGAAGTGGTGTGGAACCTTTAGGAGGTGGGTCTAGTGGAAGGTTCCCAGCTCACTGTGGGGCATTCCCTCAGGAAGAAGTTGTCTTTGGTTGTTCTCAGATTCAAAACTGTATAAAAGCATATGTCTTCCTCACCCACTTCTACCCTGTTCTAAGATATCATTACTTGCACATGCACATTGCTGCTATCACCATCTGTGCTATAAGTGCTACAGTCAAGCAGCACAAAGCCTGATCTACATTTTATGGACTCTGACTCTCCAAAACTAGGAGCTGAATAAACTTACTTTTCCTTATAGGTAATGTATCTCAAGTATCTCATTCCAGTGATGAAAACCGAACTAATACACTGAGAAGTTCCACTCCCAAGAAAAAGTAAAAATGTGGAGAACACGAACACATTTCCACAGATTTTTATAATTTACAAAACATCTCATGTCTAGTACAGTGTTTGACCGTCACAACTGTGAGTCAAGGAAAAAAAATGGTCGTCTTTCTATTTTAGAAATGAGAAATAGGCTTAATATTCATGACATTTTTGAGGTGATAAAAACATATGCAGTAGAGTTAGGTTAAATCACAGGTCATCTTGATTGAAATCCATTGTTCTTTTCAAGGCACTCATTGAAAGTAATGAGCAGTGAATAAATACCGGTTGATATTCAGTAAATGTTGCTGACTGAATGAATAAATAGTAAATGTTATATAGAAATGTCAAAGAAAACAAGATTTAGAGGAATTAGGAAGGAAATAATTACCACTACTATTAACAAGTAACATTGAGTGCTTACTGTGTGCTAAAGCTTGTTTTAGATACTTCAGTTATAGCTTCCTTTTAAAGTTAAGCTTCACAACAACCCCATGAAATGGACTCTGGTCACTCTACTGATGAAGAGACTAAGGTAGAAAACCACAACGTAACTGATGGGTGATATCCAGCAACTAAGTGCAGGCTCTGGGACAAATGCTTTCTGTCTACAGAGCTTAATTTACTAACAACTGTACAATCCTGCAGTTAGTCTTAATTTCCATGGAAATATTTGTAGATTAATGAAAAGCAGAGAGAGAAATAGATGGTTAGGTGAATGGTGTGATGGTTAATCTTATGCATCAATTTCACTGGGCCACAAGGCACCTATACTAAACTGAGGGTGCCCATGAAGTTGTTTCTGCATAAGGTTAGTGTTTGAATCAGTGAACAGAACAATGTAGATGGCCCTTCTCACCACAGGTGGTCTTTGTACAATCCATCAAGGGAACAAAAATCTGAGGAAGGAAGTATGGAATGTTGGTTTCCTCTGCTTTTGAATTGTGTTTACATCATCAGCTCTCCTAGTTTTCAGGACTTCAGATTCCAACTATAAATATACCATTGCCTCTTCTGGGTCCTCAGCTTGATGATGGCAGATCATAGGATTTCTCAGACTCCATAATAAAGTGAGTAAACTCTCTATATAAAACCTATCTATCTAGCATCTTTCTATGCCACTCCTGGTACCAAAATCTGTATCAGTCAAGGTTTACTATAGAAATAGATATAATACAAGATACACAAATGTATAAGAAATTATAAATTTAGCTTACAATGGTCAGCCACAGATTTGGCTGAGGAAGCAGGCAGAGGGTGTCTGCACACTGGAGACTAAAGAGCCCAGTCCAAGGTCTGGAGCTCACTGCAGTGTCCATGCAAGTCCGTAAACAAGAGGCTGATAGGTCTGAAATGGAATTCTGAAGAATCTATGACAAAGATCGAAGAGTCTACCCCAGTAGGCTGAAATGTCCCAGGCAAAAGACAAACAGTCTACACCAGAAGCCAGGAGACAGCCACCAAGCTGAAGGCGAAGACTAGAGCTCCTCTGAAGAACCAGCAATCAGTCTTTCTTCACTTCCCTTCTATTGTGTGCAGCCTGTCCGCCCTGGCAGGGGAGAGGACTGGTCCTTTACACCCACACCATCTCTGGGCCCTCACTGGCACAGGCTGAGGATGAATACAAAGTTTTGAATACAGAAAATTCTCAAGTTGACACAATGTAAAACATCCTACAGAGGTAAGAGCATGTGCTTTATACCCCAGAATGTAGAACTGCTAAGTTACTTAGTTAAACTTCTGAACTCCTCAAGTTGACACAATATATCAACCATAACACTGTATATCTGTCTATGTATCTATCTATCTATCTATCTATCTATCATTGATCTACACATCTATCACTTTGATTCTGTGCCTCTTGACACCCCTAATATGAATTGGATGAGTAAAGAGATGAAGGATGGACTGAAAGAGGAACAGAGCTTGAAAGAAAGCTAGAGAGAAGTAAATACTAGGAGCAAAAGTAAGTAAATAAATAAACAATGCTAGGGAGCACTGGTGCTGAAAATATTGAAGAAGTAATCATCTGTTATGCAAAACTCATCACATAGATTACTCAAAATTCAGGATTGGACATAATTAGTTTCATTTTTTTATTCACTAGTCTATGTTTGTAGTACATACTGAATACTGAATTCCTTTCAAGGAGATTGTACACGATGGTAACCCATGTTGTACACAGTAACAGATGGTGTACTTAACACACGTTGTGCATGTTGGTGACACGTACTGGTAACGCAAATCCGTCATAGATCTTCATTCTTCTTTTCATCCCCTTCTTGTCCTTCCTTCCCCCTTCTACTCATGTCTGATCCCTTCCTTCCTGCACATATTTACAGTACCACTATCTGCATGCCTTGTGTGCGGTTGGAACATACACTTACACATCATTCTTTTATCCACTCCTTCCCCCGCCCCTCCCCCTGCATACCCTTCTCCTTTCAGAAATGTATTTCCTCTACTTTCTATTACCTCTTACTTTGCTCTTTATTTATATTTTGGGTTTTTCATATGAGAAAAACCACATGGTATGTAAGGCTGTGTGTCTGATTTATTTCACTCAACATGTGGTCTCAAGGTGCAGTCATTTTCCTGCAAATGATTCAAGTTTCTCTTCCTTCTGACAGCAGGACTCCATGGTGTGTAAATATCATGCATGTAATTCTAATTTTTCATTATACATACTTTGATTTGTTACTGGTTGACTTTAATATTTCTTACAACCTCTTTCTGATTCATAAAAAAGGATAAACTTCAGACATTCCTAGGTAAACAAATGCACCATGAGACCATTTCACTCTTAAGTGAAATAAATTGGCCACACTTAGGTAAATATTGCATTGTTTCTCCTGTGTGAGGAACTGTAAATAAGGACCAGTGTATAATAGATATTGTGAAATAGTAGTAAAATTCTCAAATAAGAAGGGGAACTAGGGAAAGGAAATAGAAAGGAAGGAAAAGAAAAGAAAAATAACAATAAAGAAGAAAAAGTGGAAATTAAGCTGTTATAAATGAGGAGGGAAAGAGGAATTGAAGGGAGGGTAGGGGAATGGGAAAAAAAGAATCAAGATATATCATGTACAGGTACAAATTCCCTATAAAGAATGTGATCATTATATGTATCTAAAATGTGCTATTATGTATACCTACAATAAATTCAATTAATAAAAAGCAAAATTCAGTTTTCCTTAAAAAATTTAGTGGCAGGAGAAAGATTATATCAATCTAGTTTCTTACTACCAAAATATCTTTAGATTGAATAAACCAGTTTTCAAAAAAATCTAAGCATAATCCTACTAAAATAACTTGTTATCTCTATTTTTCCTAATAGAATATGTAATTCTAAACACTTAGCTCTATAAACCAAAATCTTAGATTTCTAATCACATCTGTTTATGTTAAGTATAAACAGTATAGTTTCAAATGGAAATGTACTTGTTTAAAAGACTGGATTTAAATGGCATTTCAAATACACACACCTACACACACACACACACACACACACACACACACACACACACACTTCAAGAGCAACTTAATTTTAAACTACTGCTTCTCTCTGTATGAATTTGATCGATCATTTATTTCTATTCTTGATGAAAAGGAAGAATAAAGAGGCAACATATTGCATTGGGTTAATAACAATCAGATTCCCTTGTACTTACACAGCCCCCTGATTCCGAGAAGCTTTAAGTACCTTCTAGATGTTATCTCATTAATCCTACAACATCAGTGTGAGATGGATGGCAAATAGTCTGCTCTACTAGGTGCAGAAGAGATAGAGATGGTGATTATAATGATACCTTGTGTTTGTAGAACATCCTGTGCTGCTGTTCAGAGCATTTCACAGATGCTATCAAATGAATTGCCTGATCTTCCGAAAGCATTGGCACCAACAAATATCAGCTTCTTGCAGATGACCGTGGAAAACTAAAGCACACAGAGACTTATTTAATTTTGTTGTCGGAGATAGTTTAAAGGATCTTTTCTCCTAAGTGTATATTCGGTGTTCTGAAAACTTGATGTTCATTGTTATCTGCTGGATGCTAAAAGTCAAGTTTATGGATAGATGCTAGATCTGGATAGATAGATGAGAGACACATAGATTAGATAGCTAGAGATGGATGGATAGATTTCCACCTTTCAGTCTGTGGTGACAATTCCTGTACCATGATGCCCTGTGAACAGATTCAGAATTTCCCGTGAAAGAAAGGATGAAGTATCTATACTTAGCACCTTTTCTGAAATTCTAATGGACTTAATTTCTAAAAGCTAATTCAAAGCCTTTCTGAGGCAGGCACGTAAGAAATGATAGAGCAATGAATTTAAAACTTCAAATAATGCTCCTATCATAAAACAAATTTTTGAATGCTGCAAGGGCATAAAACTCAAAATGACTGCAATAATTTCATTTAAAAGGACAAACTAATTTTTTGGAATGTCTTCCTGAGCTTTCTAATATGATAATTAAAGTTGAATAAAAGAACTTACACACTAGTGGATTTTGCTGATACTCTACACTCTTTTACCTGAAAGAAGCTGAATGAGGAGAAAGCAGTTATTTCCTAGAGGACAGTGGGTTTAAAAGAAGAAGAGGTTAGCACTTTGTAGGCTCACTCGTGACCGTGTACCTGAGCCTCCGAGCGTGGGATCACAGGAGAGAAGCGGTTCTTCTCGGGAACCAGGATACAAAGAGCTTTGGAGCCTTGAGAAGACATGCACGCATGTTTATTGTAATTAAAACAACTGAAGGGCTTTGAGCAGAAGTTTGATGTGATCTGATTTTCATTTAAAATCATTCCAGATGCTTTAAGGACAGCAGACTAGAGAACCTCCGGACAGGAAACAGGCAGATCACTTATGAAGCTATTACAACAGTCAGAAGAAAAAGATGATCAAGTCTTTAGAAGAAAATCCAACAATGAAGGATTAAAGGGAATTTTCAATTTATGTTAACTGTGCTATTTTTTAACCAAGAGATCTTATCGTCCTTTCTGGTATACCAGAGTAGGAACTGCAATTTTTTAAAAAGTCACAAAAAGTTATAAGCATCAAACTTATTATCATGGTTAGAGAAATAGAACGGATTGCATCTCTACGTCTTCCTGTGTCTGTTCTTCCCTGAAATAGCCAGAGCTTGCTTCAGTACAGTTTGATTCACACACAGCACAAAGCCAATCATAACCAATATTGTTCTGCACCAGCTTGATTTATCTTAATTTCCCTAGATTGTAACAAAGGCAAAAACACATAAAAAATATTGACAGACAACCCTAAAGGGATGGGAGATACTCATTTTTAAGTGCCTATGTTGCTTCATCCAATAAAAATAGACACCAGTGAGCCTGTTCCCTTTATGTTCACGCCATTTGTTATGCTTCTTTCCTCAGTCATTAAAAAAAGAAGAAAAGAAAGAGGCATTTTCACCACATGCTCAATATTCTTCACAGATAAGAGATGCACACAGGGATTCAGAAAGTCGCCATTATACATCTGACACTGAGAGTGGCCTGCTAACCTAGACAGTGCCATTTGTCACCATATGCTTTGTCCAGACCACACCCACAGCGCATCCCAACTGACTGTTCAGTCAGCTCTCCAATAAGTGTATTGCACGAAAGTGTGCTGAAGCTTACAGAAGCAATCCATGTATTTCCTTACAGTATTGCTTTTCACTTCCATTGTACATAGTAGAATTTTAAGTAGAATTAAGAATGTCTATCTAATCTAAAGTTGGAAATTTAAAGTGTGACTAAGACAAATCAAAATGTCTTGGTATAGTATAGCTATAGAAATAGAATTTTCTAAAAAGAAATGCATAGCAAGGTTTAAAATCTGTAATATCAATTGCAAGTTCTCACAAAACATTAGGTACCCAAAGTACAAACAATTTGTAATGCATCATTAATCAAAATAAAGCCATTTTTCACTATTAAAGAAGTATTTGCATTACTTTCACTCAAAGAAAATGCGACTCATTTTCAGACATGTCTCTTTTATTAATTTCCTAACTTTATAATTTTAGTGTACTGCAGGCATAATATTTCAAGTCAGGCAGACACGGTCCTTTCTCAGGATGCAGGGAAAGAGTTTACAATGCTCTTTACTAAAATCCACAGAAGCCAGGTGTGGCGTGCACACCTGTAATCCCAGTGCTCGGGATACTGAGGCGGGAGGATTGCCATGAGTTTGAGGACAGCCTGCACTACATGGTGAGTTCAAGATCACCCTGAACTACGCAGTGAGACACTGTCTCAAAAATAAATAAATAAATAAATAAATACTACAGAAGGAGGCAGGATAAAAGGGAGGAAATAGCTTTTTATTCCCAAACCACTAATTTCATCCTTCTCGTACTGTTAATATATATATACCTGAGCTGCTGGATGATCTACTACACAACACTGGCAAAGCTTTGCATTAGCAGAAGTTGCTGAGTGCTAAGTGGTTCATAGCTTTGAATGCTGAGACAGTCTGCAGACAATCTGTAAAAAAAAAAGAAAGAAAGAAGGAAGGAAGACAGAAAAGAAAGAAAGAAAAGAAAGGAAGGAAAGAAGGGAGGAAGGGAGGGAGGGAAGAAAGAAGGAAGGAAGCTACTTTCACTGTGGCATGCAAAATATGCATTTCACTTTAATGCGAAGAATTACTTAGGTTGAAATAATCCATTCTGATTAAGTCACATCTGGTGATAATTATGAAATATGTAAACAATAAAAAAGGTATTTTCCAATCAGTAAATAGAAATTCATCAATATTGAAAACAGATGACTTGAAGCTGCCTCTCCTCTCTTTTATCTAAATTTGGAATACCTAAAACATACCTTATTACCTTGACACATAATTATATACAGAATAAAATCTCTCCTAATAATCATATTTAACTCACCATCACTACTAAAATCTAATTAAAGTTTCCCTAGAAGAGAAGATTCTGAATTTAGTGAAGAGGTTTATACGACAATTGAACTCTCCTTACTACTAATAGACTAACCTCAAACCATTTGGGGAATAGAAAATAATTTAAATTTATATCTACACTATAAGACCCAAAGTAGTCATGTGTTAAGTATAAATTTTCTTTAAGAGGACAAACTGCAAATGAACATTTTTGCCAAGAAAGTTTTAGTCATCTCCTGTGCAATGCTTGTTATTTCAGTATGATATCTATCTTTTCCATTGGTCTTGAATATGATTTTTTTAAGCTGTAAGAACATAGCCACCAGACTTTAGAGGAATATCAGGAGTAAAATAGCTATTTTTACCCAATGAGTAAAATTAAATATTTACGAGGATCTTATAATTTTTATTATAAGCTAATACTGATTTTGTCAGGAATAAATTTCTTCTGTTTTCCCTCAACCACTGCAGCATAATTAAGTGTCCTTTATGCATTCCTGTGAGACTTTCCTTTATTAAGGCACCAAAAAAATGCTGACACTGACAGTTCATGATGTGCCTTGCCCTGCACTGGAAGTCAGGCCACAGAGGTGAGCAACCGCCCTGCTGAGTTTAGTGGGGTATTCTATTTCCAAACTACTGCAGACTTCTTGGGGAGACGGTCATGAAGCTTACAGTGTAAATGTTACTTCACTCCTGCAATTTTACCAGAATGTTTGGCTGAGTCCTGAATACAACTGTGTCCCCTCCTTGCTACATTTTACTTTATGGAACCTTGTTTCTGTGGCTCAAAACCAAACAAAGCCTAATGTGGAGGAACAAGCCTAGCTTTGTTCAAATGAGGTTTCCCTTGCATCTGCTGTGCTTGTGCTCCTTGGTATCTCAGGGCCCTTCTCTCAAAGGACAGTCTGAGTGTGTGCTCAACTGTGTTGTGGTCATCGGTCAATACAGTCAGTCCCTGATTTGCAAACATTCAAGGTGAGAACTCTCACAATATGAACAGACCTTACAGTAAGAGCATTTGTAGGTGAGCACAAATCACGGAAGCATCTCACATCTGCTGAACACTGTCACACTGTGCTTCTGTGTGCTCACAGTGCAGTGCGAGGTGCGATAGTGAGCAGTAATATGGTGTTCAGTCAGAGCCGAGGATGTTGGGAAGCAAGAGTAAAAGCAGTGGTGATGTGGACAGGACTGCTAGGAAGCACAACGCAGTAAATATGGAACAAAAGTAAAGGCAATTGAGAGATTGGACTGAGGTGAAAAGATGGTAGACGTCACTCATTCTTATAACATGAATCCTTCAACCGCTGGCACAGTGCTAAAGAACAAAGACTAGATCATCGAATATGTGACGTCTGCTGTACCAGGGAACTTCCTTTGTCAGTTGTACAAACGAATCTGACTGATAAACATTCTCCTGGAATGGAACTCATTCCTAAATTGGAGACTTACTCTACCAGTAAGTGGTACCTCAGTTCACAAACCTAATTTGTTCCTTGATTCTGGGGAAGATGTTCATGCAGGGTAGATGTCTGTGTTTGTGTTTGTCACCTGAGGTGGAGTTTGCAATTGGAAGCAAAATTTTGCCGAGTGCTTCTGTTTGTGAACTGAATTATTGGAAAATTCTTGAGAAAATACATATAGGTGGGTGAGTGTGTGTGTGTGTGTGTGTATGTGTGTGTGTGTGTGTGTGTGTGTGTGGAGAGAAAGACAGGAGTGTGCTTTTCTCTCTCACTAGTCTGTTTGTGAATACCTCTCAGTCCTAGCCTGGTTAACTTGTGTTCCCCACACCTAGCACCTTTCCTGGCCCATCAGCAGCCCATGCACACACATGCATCTGCAGGCCTGCCTACACCTATGCTTCTGAGCCACAGAGCTTCCCAGGGTCTGGCAGGAATCCCAGCACTCACTGTGCAAGACCTGGCCTCTCGTCAGCTTCTTGTCCACAACAACTGTCCATCCTGAAGCAAGTTGCCTGAACTTCTGAGATACCAAAAGCATCTCTTCTGCTACTGCTGATGGGAAGCATGGAGTTTTAGGAGCATAAAATACTCTTGCTACCTAGCATACATTTGATTGTTTCCTTCTTTCTCTTATAGAAAAAATAGCAAAATAATTACTGTTTTCAAGTCACATAGTAAAGTGCTATGAATTTTTGCAAAACTAGTGCAAATTATTACAAAAAACTGAACATGTAATATTAGTTGACAAGTTCCCAAATAGCTATTCAATATCTCTTTGTAACTCTGTTAATATTATAATTAACAAAGGCCTATAAAGCTAATAAAACTAAAGTAGTATAACTAAGATTTGATGTTATCAAACCAATTATTTCAATCTATAGGTTTGGTCTCATATGGGTTGAGATTTCCCAACCGGCTAGTTTGCTGTTGTTGTTTTGTATAATCCTATGTCTAACACCCAAAAACTGTAAAGTGTAGGTTTACAAAAACTTCCTTTCTAAGGCAAAGGCTGAAGAGAAGGCTGAGGTCACCGTGGTATTGTAGAATGCTGTATAATAGTCCTTACAATAGAGATGCAGTAACCTTTGACATGTTCAGGTCTTTGGTTATATTGTAAGTTCTGCACCATTGTCTACCTAAACATGATTAAATGTTAGATCTCACTCAGATAAAGAAGTTACTCCCAATTTAAGGAAGGAATGTCACCTATTTTAATCCAATTTGAAGAATTTTAAACAGTAGAGAGAGAATTAGACACCTACACTCTCAGGATATTTTCTCCATGTGTCCTTTCCTTGGGTTAATTTATTACTTAAATTTTTGAAAAATATTTGAGCATCAACTAATTTTGCATGCATCTAGAGATGCAAGTCTGAACGGGATACACATTCTTCCTAACTCATAGAATTTGGACTGTAGAGGAGAAGAGGGAGCAAGAAATTATAAAAAGGTATTGAGAAATATTACAATATTGTAAATTCACTTCTTAATTCAGAGATTTGTTTCTTAATTCAGAAAAGTAAGCCAGAGTTACTGAGCAAGTCTTCAGTTTTACTGTTTTAGTTCACTTGGTCATTTTCACCCCAAAATGTAATATTTCACTAATTCTTCAAAGCACCTTTATCGATTCTTAAAAAAGAAGTGAGAAATTTACACACTTTGAAAAATCACTTATGAGTTACATTGTGGGGACCAGGATAGAGGAGCGCAGTGGTCAGGAGGCAATCTCTGGAGAGCTTTTGAAAGTATTGCAGTGAATGTGGAACTGCAAAGGCATCCCTAATAGGTTTCCAAGCCCCAAGGACACCTGAACACTCAGCATTCTTTCTTCTATTTTAATACAAGAATGCAAGGTGAGCACATTTCTGAGGGGAAGATGGAAATTAGATATTTTGTACCCTCCCCAGTAATTTTCCTGCTAGCCAAGCAGGTTTCTAGCTAAAGGGAAAAGTTCCACATTTGCTTTCCCAAAAGTCCTCTGTGACAAATGACATGTATATTAACCTGGTGGATAGGTGTGCTGAGAGAGAGAGCTATTGCATCTACATCACATCAGATTCTGATTCCATTCATTCTAGAAAACTCTAGGGCTGCCTCTTTTGAAAGCTTTGTGAGCAAATTGTATCAATAGAGGACTTATTTCTCTCCTTTTCTGACTGAGTAGTTGATGGCTGGATCATGATTAACCACTGTTGTAACTGCTTGCTTTCCAAGATATAGGAACTGAATGAATTAGAGTATGTCTCAAGCTACAGAAAAGTAACAGAAATATAACACTCTACTACATAAAGTCTTGTGTTGGTTATATGAATCCTTCCATTAGGTAAGGAATATCATGCCAATTTTCTTCCAGCAGCATCTATAATGATATTAAATCTAGCACATCTATGGACTTCTTAAAATTTTTGTTCTCATACCTGGTTGATTAGGTATGAATTAAGTGACAGAATTCCTTTTTTATAAGCTGCTATTCTTTGTGAAAAATACTATTCCTGATCAAAATTTGATTTCTATTGAGAGAATGGTGTTAGCTCTATGAAGATATACCCTCTACCTCTCTTTCAGGAATTTTGAATTATTTTAACTGTTTTGAAGTCACTAGAGTCCAATTCTGTGTTAACTACACCCCTGCTAGAGACTGGTTTACTTTTTATCATACTCTTATATACAAATGTAGCAGATAGAAATGGCAGCATGTAAGATACATAACTATATCATGCTATTGTACTTTTGTCCAATTTAAAAATAAATACAATCAAATATTTATTAAAATATAATTAATTTGGATGATTCTCAGTTAATCTAAGCAATCTTAGATGTCAGAATGAAATCTTTGTACTTTCACAAATAATTGCTCAAATTTTTTATTTTCACTGTGAAATCATGACCAAATAAAGATGGGTTGATAAGGTGAAAGGGAAAAAAGGAAGGAACATGGGGGTATTTTGGAATACTTGATGGGCTAGGATATTGAATCTAATTAGACCAATGTTCTGTGGAAGAGTATATCTGTGAAGCGATTCCGTGCGAGGATGGGAAGTTTGCATTCTTCCAGCAACAAGATCTTGGATGCCTTCTGGCTGTTGACTTAATCCAAGGTTTCAGACATAAAATGGTGGGTTGGAGAGTGGTGGTGACTAAAACCTAAACAAGGCGATTCATCTGGATTGGCTATAAATAAGCTAGGTAGCATTAAGCCAACGCTTCAGCCCACATGTACAACTTTTTTCATGAACTCGCAGCACATCACGCTTGAAAATGTTAAAAGCTCGCCTGATTAATATTGATGCGTAAGTGTCACATATGTACTTTGATAGTTACATTTGAAAACAACTGGATTTTCATTTTTACTTGCAAAAATTCTGTGGGGGATGTCTAAGGTTGGTTCTTAAATGTACACTTCCAAGGGATGTACAATAGTACTAAAGAGTAACTCAAAAACTCACCCTTGTCTTTTTGAGAGAGGGTCTCACTATGCAGTTCAGGCTGGTCTTGAGCTCACTTTGTAGCCCAGGCCGGTCTCAAACTCACAACGATCCTACTGCCTCAGCCTCCCAAGTGCTGGGATTACAGGCATATGCCACCACATATGATGTAGCTCAAAAATTATTTTAAAGTAATAAAAAATAACTATTCTTCATTTTATTTCTGAAAATCAAACTACTAGTGTTTGACAGGCAAAACGTAACTTTAAATCTGCAAAATGATACAAAATTGTTTTATTTGCCTCATTTATACATATACATAGTCTAGATAATTTACCAACATGATTAACTTTTCATTGTAAGGATTACATCAGTATCATAAATCAAAGTATAGAAACTTTGATTAAATTGTCAAATTCATATCAAGATTGTGTTTAATTTGAAATTAATGATTAAGTATTACCAGATCATCTTTGCAAGGCATTTTCTTATAACACCTGACCTATATATAATGCATCCTCCTTCTTTAGTTCTACTTCCTTTAAAGCCCCATTCTGTTCACAAAATATCTAAAATTATCCACTCCGGGAAACTCTTTCTGCGAAGGCTTTAATTCCCTGATAAACAAACAGGGCAGAAGGGGAAAAAAAACCCTGAACCAAAGCACATAACAAAACTAGAAATGTGAGACTCTTGAAGTCACTACCTTGGAGCCTTATTCTCAAAAAGTAAAAAATAAATAAACACTTATACAGCAGTGATGGGAATTTTCAGGGCATCTTTTATGCATGAGTAAAAATGTGCACTGCACTAAGCTCAAAAAAGAAAAATTGTGGGTTTATATGAATGTATAGCAGTTTAAATATAGGATAGGGAGCTGGGGGAGAGAAGAGGGCCAAATGAAAAAGGAGTCAGGATTACCCTCAGCACTCAAAAACACATTATCATGAAAAAAAGCCAGTGAATCCTGTGCACTGTAATGGTCCACTTCCCTCTCCATCCTGCTGATGCCTCCATCTCTGGCAGATGGACATAGTAAGCTACATTTATCATTCCAGGAGAACTAAAGCCCAGACCGCATCCCCTCATCCATCAGACTGGGTAGCGCCTAACTACTGGGAGATGGGTAAGTTCTTTCACAAATGAGTTGATGAAATCAAGATTTCTACTGCTACCATAAACTGAAGATTAGAAGTGAGGCAGAAGAACTTTATTTCTTCCAAAGACACAGTTACTGCAGCTATAACAAATCTCTTTAATGGAATCAGTTCCACAGCACCAAAGAATGGCTTGCAGGTCAGAGATGAGCTGTTACCGTTACACACTGGAGCCTGGAGTTCTAGGAATGGGATTTCTCAACCCTGAATTCATGCACAGGATTGTTCATTCCATCTCCCAGAAATGTGAGGTAGTCGGCGAGTTAATTCCAAGCCAGGTAGAGGAGGACAAACATTAAAGCACCAAGATTGAAGGGAACCTTAAAGTGTCGTTTACTTCGCCAGTAAAACAGCTCAACTGAGGTTCTGAGGAGTGGTAACTTGTCCTGCATTAATTAGGCTCCAGAAATTTGGCACAGCCAGTGAATATCTCTGGGAGGCATTGACAAGAGGAACAGGAGCCTTAAGGGAAGACAATTTGGTCATTTTTATCAGTTACACAAATACGCAGTGGCCGCAGACCAAAAATTCCTATGAATGGATACGAAACCATAACATTTTACTGAGAAACCAAAGCAGGGACTATTTACTATATAATTCAATCTGAAATCACTGATACACTATGTCTAAAATATATTCCCCATCTTTTAGCCAAATGGTTTTAATGTCCACATATGGTTCATTACTTTATATCAATACATTATCTGGAGAATAGCTCTATTAACATTCAATTATATTATCTCAGAGAAATAGCAAATGAGTCTGAGCTACAATTTAGCTATTTCACAGCCATCTGATGAGAGGATTTAATAAAAGAATGCATAACTTAGCTAAAGTCACACAGTAATTCATGGAAATATTAAGAACACTAATATCCCTTTCTCAATGACATCATAATTTGATAGTAATACGAACTGAAAAGAAAAACAGAAAACAAATGAATTCTGCCTCTCTTTTTCCTCAATTTCTCCAACATGGTTCAATGTACTTTATGTTATAATTTTACCACTATAAAGAGACCTGTGACTTAACTAAGTTAAAAGTAGAAGCAGCTAACAGAAAGCCACCACATTAACCCACTTTCTCCAAGAAAGGAGCATAGTTTCCCTTCAATACCTGGAGATGCCTAATGCATAATTAAAATATGACCTTTCAGTAGAGCAGTGCTTCTTCCAAAAATGTTTCCAAAAGAAAAGCAGTTTTAAAAATATCCAGGGGTACAATAACTTTTCTCTATTTTTAGAATATCCTTAAATTTAGAAAAATTTCTCTGGTTGATCATAGGATCTTTGAGAATGGTTTGCAAGCTCCCAACCTGCCCTCTAGGCTTTGACATTTCTTTCCAAACAATTATTAATCATCCCAAAGTGCAGGATATAGGTGAGATATTTTGTGTCATTTTACAAAAGCCAATATGAACCATAGAAGCCCAAGTAACTTGACTGGATCTCAAAGAGAATGCAGAGAAGAAGAAAGCTTTAATTCAGTAGTTCAGGTATTCTGAATTCTCTAAAAGCAGGAGGAGTGACTGATTTCATTCACTACCAAGATTTTCTTAATGTGATCACTTAAGCCACACCAATGAATCAGGTGATAGACAGGTATGTAGCTGTCGCCTGGTTGTGAGGAAGTTCACAGTACTTTGTGTTTCATTCATTTGTCAAGGCAACTTTGCTATCAATCCTAGAAAGACAAGATTTTATTATAGGAACAATGTATACAAATTCTGACAGACAACTATCATATACAGAGTGCCAGAAAAATGAGGTCTAGGAGAACTCTTTCTTATGTTTTTGAAGTTTATTAGTACATGTGTGTAGCACATAATGTTTACATTCCTTGTAGGGGGTTGGTACGTGTACATAACCCATTCCTTTTCTCATCCCTTATCCCTTCCCTTCCTCCACCTCCACCCATACCTTGATCCTCTTCCATTGTTTGTAAGCTTTCCATATGTGCTGTTCACGTTCCTTGTGTGAAGTTGGTACATGTGCATAACACACGCCAAGTCTTTTCTTCATCTGTAACCTTTCCTCTTTTCCTCCACCCTCCATCTCTGGATCTGCTCCTGGAAAAAAATCACTTACTCAATAACATAAAACTTTTTTCAAGAAAAACTCAACTTCCTAAAAGAAAGCTGTAGAACAATTTAGGTTATTTCTCCTTCAAGAAAAGTATGTAAGAAACAATATTAGCTAAACACACCACTCTATTGTATTTAAATACTATTCAGTTTTCTCAAAATATGTTGCTGAATACTTATCAAGGACAAAAATAATCATAAAAATGAACTTGGAATATTCTTGTCCCTATCCACAGGGGCAGTTAAGCACTGGTGATTTTAACTTTTAATTTATGCCTTCTTAAATTTGGGAAACATTTATTAACATAGTGGATAGATCCAACATTTAGTAAGTGATGCTATCCAGCTTGCTAGCTCAGTCTCCCAAACCCATACTTGTAGTGAATTTTTTAAAAAGCCATTTGCGTGTAAAGAAGCTTTTCTGAAAATTCCATCCAAAATCAACTGGAATAATATCAAAATCCAAAGGGTGGGGATAACCCCTCGGTACATAAGCCATTTTGTTTTAAATGGTAGCACTTACTTAATAACTTACCCTTGCAGAGGTTGGAAATTAAATTTAATCTGTAATCCTTCAGAAATATTTCATTCTTTATAAGAAATACAGTTGTAATTATAATATTTTGGACATGTATTTATATTCAAAATTGATTCTTTTCCTCTTTGCAATTTGACTTGCCTTAAAAAATTCTGTTTCTTATCTGACTCTTATGGGAAATGGGATTATTCACTTTATTTATTTATGAATTCATATTTTAAACCTTTTCTCCTCAGAGCAGACAATGTCTTACAAGTAATACTTCAAAATTTTATCCATTCTAACTTCTAACAATATAGTAGGGAACTTTGTCTGTACTTGACTTTTGAGTTAGGCCAACACTTTTCCTATGCTCTGCAACTTGGAAAAGGGAAACAGAAAGGTGAAGAAGTCCTTCCTGCCCCTGTGAGCCTGCAAAGTAGAGAAGAGCAGCAAATCTTAGATTTATCCAAATTATGAAGAGAAGAAAAGAAAAAAACATGCTGAAGGGAAAGTACCAAGCGTATATTGATGACAAATTTTCCTTGGACATCCCAGAGGTTCAAATGACAGACATACATGCTGTCTAACCTTCACGTGGGGGGTACAGAGAGAAAAATAGCCAAGCTGGTATACACAAGAGTCAAAAAACCCCAGTGTATCCACTTAAAGATAAACAAACAACAATAACAACAACAACACAAAACAATATCTGAGGTGAGAGGAGGGTAACACACAATTTCATCCCCTAATATTAAAAGGTCATTTATTCATGCAAAAACCTGGCAAAGTACTTCATATTTCATAAATTTCAATGCCATTCTCTGTCTCCTTTTGTTCAACTGCCATTTAATGAACACTTAATATGTGTTTAGTACTGAGACTAATGAATGGAAAGGTGAATAAGACATAGTCCTTGCTCTTGAAAGGCTGGCCTACAAAGGGCAATGGGCATTTAAACAGATGATCTACATGTACCACAGAGTTTACACAAGGGTTTTTACACAACAGCTTTCATAGAAGAGATAATGTGCTGTATAGTATCTGACTAATGTAATGACTCTGCTTTAAAAGTAGTAAGAAAATGGTTTATTCTGAGCCAAATATGAATGACCATGGCCTGGGAACACAAATTCATATTACCATGACCAACATGTTCCACCAGAAAGGAGGTATGTGAACTTCTATAGTAATAGAACAAAAGAAAACCACAAATCATTATTTACCACAAAGAGTTGGGGAAGCCACGTTAGATAAGCTACAGCAAAGCATGAATTCTATAGACTTCAGAAGTCGTCTTACCACATTCTTAGCTTCAGGATTGCTAGAGAATAGAGGTCTGTCAGGCTTAGCTATACATTCCAGGAACTTGATGTAGTAATCAAGAAGAGATTAGTCAAATTTAGAGGTTGATAGTAAAAGACTATAAAAGAGACTAAAGGTAGCCCAACTCTTGACTATTGATCTGTCACATTCCCCTTCTCTACAATCTCACAGCCAAGATCAAACAATATGCAGACTGTTCATTGTAGATGTGGCTTCTCTGGTTAGCTGAAGGTAACAGTGGGAAGGAAATGTAAGAAAACCATTGTAGGAAGATAGAAGAGAAAAATCCAGGACATGACCTCAAGGTACAGCATGATATATACAGAAAATCTCAAGCTGGTTGGCATAGCCTAAGCAGGGCACTGGAAAATACAGGGCAAGTAAAATAAAACTAGAAAGAAAAGAACAAATGAGAAATCCCTGAATTGCTCCAGGAGATATCAGCAAGTGCAGCATTGGCTTTTTATTGAATGTGAATTAATACTGTCCAACACTAGAGTGTCAGTGCTCAACAAGTTCACTCTCCTATGTGTTTATAGTCAAAAAGCCACCTGTCAATTGCCATAAAGTCCTCTGTAGTCACTTGTAGAAGAAGCACCAAGCACAGTACTGCAAATCAGAGAAGACTTTATGAAGGAGGTTTTTGTTCAGTTGAGACTTGAAGTACAGATAGGTATGAAGCAGGTGAAAAAGCATGGGGAAGAAGGAAAGATAAAAGGGAAGGGGGACCAGGACATTTCAAAGATCAAAGTAAGGTGGGAGGGGGTACTAAAAGAAGCATTGATCCTAGAACCCTCAGAAATTGCACTCAGTGGGTAAGAGTTTGTCCAGAAAGCAACTATTGGCCAATGTGATAACTTAAGGTGCACAGTTGCACAAATATGTATGCACTGTAGAGCAATTACTCTGGTTGTGTTTTGAGAAATTGGCTGAAAGAAAGTATGTCTGCAGACAAAGAGAAGAGGATTGTTTCAACAATCTAGATGACAAATGGTAGAGACCTAACCTATGTTAAGAACAGTGAGGCTGGAGAGATGAGCAGATTTAGAGATATTCAGAAGGTGAAAACATATGATTTATCAATGCCCTACATATCAATTGAAGGAGGGAAAATAAAGGTGAAGACTTTTTAATTCATTGGACCAGTATTTGTAAAGCGCCAATGTCGCATCATCCAAGAGTCTAGGACTTAGAAATAAAATGGTGAAGAGGGTAAGCTAGGTCCGTGTTCTCACACAGTTCATGTCCTGGTGGAGATGAGGTAGCGAGAGACAGATAATGAATGCATGTACAAATCAGCAGATTAGATTATTTCAGATGGTAATGAGTTCTATGAATAAAATGAGTAGGATAAATGTGTGGTGATGTGGGCAGGATCTAGGTGTCATGATTTTTAGGTCTTGGCAGTGTATTTGTACTGCAATCTATATTTTCTCTGACATTTTTATTAGTGCATGTTTGTGATGCAGATTAATACATTTTTTTGGCAGATTTGTGTATGTACATAACATTTTAATCATTACACTCAAAACCTTCACACACACACACACACACACATCACCAGTTCTATGTTTTAGGGGAGATTTGAATGTGCATAATGTATTCTGATGATATTCCTGCCCCATAATATCCACTCTTGCACTGCTTTCTACCATGTCTTCCATTGCTTTTATCTAATAATAGTCTTCTTTCTATTGCAATCTATTTTTAAAGGACAGCAACGAAACTCTAAAGCAATACAGAAAAGCCAGAGTCAAAGACATAATTTTGAAATCTCTTTGCATATTCTGGATAATTAAACCTTGAGGTTGGTGGCAGTGCTTAGAGAAAATCCTTTCAGAGCAGAGATTATTTCCAAAATCTTTTCAGAGAGCATAATGAATTAGTCAAATATTTTTAATCATATGATAGAGATTGACTTCTGGTTTCCAGTGGGCATGCAAGAAGCTTGGAAGTTGCTCTTCCATTTTAACAAGGAAATGTCTGAATATAACAAAAACTTAACAGTGCTCCTTACAGCCATCAGAAAGGTGCCATCACAGGGTAAATCACTGTCCCCCACAGTTGTGGAGACTTGTAGATAGGAAGAATCCCAGTCACCTCTATACCTTATATCTAGATGCCCCCCAAAGCCTCACGTGGTCATAGGTGGGGCTCTTCAGAGCTGGCTGGATCTAGGGTGTAATGCTGGGATCCAGGGGGTGTGATTAGCAACTCAGCCCACTGATTGATTTGACACAGTTCTGGGGGTGGGTAACGGGAAGGCCCTCCTGGGTGTGTGTGCTACATGCTCTACGGGCGAGCAGTCTGGATAAAACGTAAGGGACACAAAGAGGGCTGCTACTTTGCTTCTTGCTCACTGCTTGCTGCTTTGGCCACCTTTTGCTTTCCATGAACTGTTTGCTGTGCGGTGCTTCTCTGCCATGCACCCTGCCTGGAGTCAGCAGATGATGGACCGAAACCTCCACAAACTGTGAGCTACAGAAGCCCTTCCCCCAGCAACTCTGGGTGTTATCAGGGGCTGATCAGCCCCCCAGTCTCCTGGGCAAGGGTATGACAAAGGGTAAAATAGACAGAGGTAATAGTTCAGAATGCAAAGGGGTCCAGAGTGTCAGAGCTCTTATCAGGCTAAGACCAAGAATCTCTGAACTTTCCCCTCTTTATTGAATGCACACAGCTTTTCCAGGAGGCATGGAGGGAGATCTAGGAAGCAGAGGAGTGGAGGGCATTGATGCAAGCAAGGTCTAGTAAGAGACAACGTGTTATGCCACTGATTAATGAGAAACTTATTTTTCCTTTGGGTTCATGTTTACTTCTGTAGAATTTTGTTACCAGAGTCAGAGAGTCCCCAGCTGAAATACTACCTCACCTGTTGAGATGCCACAGCATCACAGGTCATAGAGACCCCAACTGAGACCAGTGGCACAGGGAGTTTCATTTCCCCGTGCCAACTGCTGCTTCCTCAGGTGAGGCACACAGGCCTAAGACAGACTCCAACCTTTAATCTAGACGTCCACCGCATGGATCTGTCACTTGCCCAGAGTGGTCTCCATCAGGGTATTTTGTCTGAGCAATGAGAAAAGTGACAAAGGTATCTCCACAGCAGAAACCTCTAGAAACCAAAACTAAGAGTGGCTGACAAACTGCCAGAGACTTGCTGTGGACAAGTCTGAGAGTCAAAAGTTCCCTGAACAGGGGCAGCTCAGTCACAGGAGCCAATGCAGTTTTGCAGATTTACTACAGGTTCTGTCTCTGAGGACAACGTATGGAATTCGGAGCCTGAGAGCATAGACTCCCTGAAAGACCATAGAAGGGCTAAAGGTGTTGTTCAGTGGTAGAGCCTTGTTTGGCATGCAGGAATCCCTAGGTTTGATCCTCAGTACAAGAAAAAAAAAAAAAAAAAAAGACTGTTGAACTCTCCCTCTACACCTTCACCATAGCACTAATGGTCCACTGACCAGCAATCCTTTGACCTAAGACCTGACTGACTTTGAACAACAATAACAGAATAACACAAGGCACAATTTTAAAAAATTAGATTTCTAAAGAGATACCCACAAACGTTGTGACTACACTCAGACAAACATGCAGGGATATTGCAGTGATTGGATCATTAATTTAAAACAACAGTGATTCATACGTTTCAATATCCTCAAAATTCTAACAGAAAACATAGACAACAAGCAGAAACAAATGCCTTTCTAAGCAAATGGAAACAAAAAGAAAAGGAAACTCCTATAACAGAAAGAGAAGTAAGAAAAGCGCAATCACATGCTCTCTACCACAATTCTACCCCAGTGGGTGCTCTGGGCCCTTTATCATGAAAACCTCTTGGGTATTTACTGAGAAGCATAACTTTCGGTGAATTCAGGGCAGTTCTACAAAGCAAAGCCTGTTCCTTCTGCCCAGGCTTAGCAGCTCTGCATCTGAGCTGCTGCTGTCTCTGCACCACTGCCTTTGTGGCTTCATTAGGCTCTGCTACCTGGAAAATTGATGGGAGGGGAGCTTCGAGTACAAGAGTTCCACTCACTGAAGCATTTCATAACTGCTGCTTCCACCCTGTCCAGGTGTATTACACTATCAATTGTGCAACTCCTACTTATTACCACTAATTGCTGCAGAGAGAATGATGCTGACCACGGCAGAGCAGCTACTAAACCTAGGAAGGTAAGGCCAGTAGCACTTAATGGTTTATTGAGGCCATCAAGAAATTCTGTGAGGAGAATCAATTTCCCTGTAACTATCTGCCTGATAACAGCAAAAGGCGCTCAGGTTTTTAATAGTAAATAAGGGCCTCCTGAGGATGAACCATTAATTCTTCACTGAAACTTGCCCTTTACAGTAACTTATTCATCATAAGCTATGGTTCATCTTCCCACACACCTCTTGGCTCATAAGTGAATTTCCAAAGCTGGATTCCCTATAATGAATGGCAAAGATTTAAACATATTCTTCATCCCTTATTTGTAGTAAAGGGCCTTGTGAGCATGTTCAAAAGAGACCCAAGCAAGTCTTTGTTCCTTTGTTGTTAAGTTGTTCGAGTGGACATTTTTGCATGAGATTTTACCATGAAAAGGATTTAATGAAAATAAAAATGAACTTTGTGATCACTGACATTGCTCTTTTTTGACTGGAATTTCTAGAAAAAGGAAAGGCTTTTATTGTAGTCAGTTACAAGTTAATTGTGAGTGTGGGTTTTTTTTTTTTAATCTACTGGCCCATAATAGTTTAGAATCAGAGACTGTCAAGAATCTGCTGAAACTTGAATTGCTGCTGAGACAAAACACACAAAGGAATAAATACATAAGTTTCTATATGATATCACCATGGTTGCCAGGGTGTTATGGTTTTTAATTAGATGCCTCCCCCAAGGCCTCATGCAGTCATAGGTGGGGCTTTCTCAGGGGTGGATAAATCTAGAGTATGTGACTGACTCAAGGTACAATGCTGGGATTAAGGGTGCTAGTATTAAGGGTTGCTGATTACTAAATCAGTCCACTGATTCGTTGGGCGCTATCTAATCCTAGTAGCATGGATACAAGGCAAGGGACAGAAAGAGGTTTGTCTTGTGCCTTGCTTGTTTTGGTACCTTCTACCCACCGTGAACTGTTTGTCCTCTATAATGCTTTATCTGCAGTGCCACCATGCCTTGCAGCCAGCCACTTAGGTACTAAAACCTCTACAAACTGTGAGCAAGATAAACTTTTCCTCCTTTAACTTTGGGTGTTGGTAGTTTTGTCTCAGCAATGAGAACGTAGCTATGACAGAGGGGTGGGTTCCACAGAAGCTCAAGGACTTGAGGCCAGCACTCCCTGCTAAAGAGACGAACTAAGTGCTGCATTCCCTACAGATCACGTCCTTTGTGCCCTTTCATTCAGTGGTGAGGAATTCTTTTCCTTCGCTCTTCAAGGCCTGGTGAAAATGTTTGATCTGATATTCAACCCATGAATTCTTCCCTCCAGTGGTCACAAAAGTGAATATGGTTAATTTATTTTATTGTCTGATACAACTACTGCTCTGTGTTTATTCCTTTAACTTCTCAGAACATCTCTACCCCTTCCATTCCACAGCCATCCAAAGCTCACCCATGCTACTTATAGACCAGCTAGCATATGAAATGCCCTGATTTTTGTGTCTCTTCCTCCTGTGAATCTGTCCAACATTAGTCTTTAAGATTTTTTCCATACAACTCAGCATCTCCTTAGCGCTGCCTCTCAGATATCCAGTGGTGTGGCACAAGGAAAATACCAACTTGCCCTGTGCCTAAGTCAGGCTCGAGGAATATGGAAACTGCCTTGGATACTGGAATCCTAGATGCCCAAGATTGATTAATCAGGCCAATCAATCCTCCTTTCATAAGGAAACTGCAAAAGCACTCTATCTTCTCTTTTCACTGATTATGAAAGCAAAGAAACACATTAACCAATAGCCACCTATGGCTCCTCTATGCAGAAACATTCAAATCTGACTCTAAGAATATACAGGAAGGATAAAGGTTCTTTTTTCTTTTAAACCTTTTACAAGGAACAAAATCTGGTATCTTCACCACCCACTTTGCCTCCTCACTTCTGTGAAGAAATCCCAGGGCACAAAGATCCTTCTTCAGCTCTAGAATCTTCAGAATGCCCTTATGTTTCCTTACGAGACAGTGAGTGGAAAGCCTGGCTCAGTTGTGGGTGTTTGGGCTGATGATATAAATGGAAACAAATGCATTTTTTTTATATTAACAGCTAAGCTTTCACTTCTGAGCATGGTTTTAGTCCTTGTGAAGAGATGTAAACATACCTAAAATCAGGACAGTGTGTACCCTATAGGAAGAAATTTCTTCTTGCCATTGTAGATTTAAAAACTGGAGCTTGAGAGAAGAATGTGGTAAAACATTAAATCTCCAAGAAAAAGAGATTTCCCAGGAAACATATGGAGGTAGGGTGGAATCCCAGGCAGGAAGGTAATTTCCTATTTCTCTGGACACCCCTTGGAAGATTGATTGCATGTCAAGGTGACTCAGGAAGACCCTCTGCCTCTTGGGATGCCCCATAGTCAGTACTGCCCTGATAAAACATGGCTGCACCTGGTCAGCCATGTGGAAGCATTAGGTATGTTCACCAGAGATTGTCATCTGGTATCTGGCCCACTGTCCCAGAGGGACAATGAAGCATAATGAAGCCCATTAACTGCTTACCCAGTTAGTGTAGGAACAAAAGATTATTGTAGAGGGCAAGGCACACACTGTATAAGCCCAGGACTAATTGTAGGATGAACCAAAAAGACTAACTTGGGTGAGATGCAAGACCTGGCTCAGCACACACGAGACAGCCGGTCCTTGGACTAGGTAAGGAAAGCATGTTGGTACTTAAGACACTCCTCAAAACGCCCTCTGCTTGTCCATCCATGTCATCAGATGCTGTGCATCTCCTTTTGCATCCAGATGCAGTGCAGGAAGAATGAAGACAAAAGTCATTATCTAAAATATTGGGTAATTAGGGCTGGGGATATAGCTCAGTGGAATAAGCGCTTGCCTAGCAAGCGCAGGGTCCTGAGTTCGATCCCCAGTACCGCAAAATAAATAAATAAATAAATAAAAATAAAATATTGGGTAATTAAATGAAGATAATTGAATTTTTTAAAGTTTGAGACACCTTTGATAGAAAAAGCCATGCACTACCAGCAAGAAGGGGAGAGAGCAAGATGAGCTTACAAAACATAAGCTTCCATATTTGTATATCACTTGGACAAGTAAGTACATTTTCGATGCAGTTCACTTGGCATGTTACAAATAAGAGGGGGAATAGATACAGCTATATCTATTACTTGTATTACTGTATCTGTTATTTGGAGAAAACTACACATATGCAAATTTATGTAAATTTCCTCAATATTTCAGTTCGCATAAACTCATTCCATATATGTTATCCACATTTAACCCTACTGTAGAATCATGGTAGTTAATTCCATGGCTAAAATTCTTCTATTACCATATGATACTATCACACCTACTTCCTAAATTCATTATAAGGAATTTACTTGGTTTAAAAGTGTCTATGAGTTTTATTTTCTGGGGAAAAGTAATAATACTGAGAGTATAGTCTTATGTCAGCCATACAGTGCTTAAGTATGTCAAAGAATTTGTATGAGAAGTATTCAAAATTATTGAACCTCCAGTAACTGCTATGATTTCTTTATATTAAATATATAGCTTTGCATTGCACCTTGTGTATGTATGCTGTTGAAGAAGCAAAAAGCTAGCAAGGTAGCATAACAAAGCAATTCTTTTTTTTCAAAAAGAAACGTTCTGAAAAACATATAACTGACTTGCTTAAATGTGAAGTTTAAGTGTAAAAGTCCTAAGGGGATTAAGCGATGGAGAGGAGAAAGGAAGGGAAAGAGGATGAAAAAATGGAATAAAGATTGTTGTGTCTATGTACCAACCCCACACCAGGAATGTAAATGTTATTCAGTGCAAACAGGTACTAATAAAAAATAAATTTAAAAAGATTTACTTTATACCAGGGGACTCACTAATCATGGCTATATTGAGCCATGGTTCAATATAATAAATATATACACTTAAAATTTTCCTCTCAAAATAGATCCAAGTCCACCAGAGAAACTCAAAATTTCCATTGCTCTCTTCCTCCACAGTGTATGTTAAAATATCACTTGCTGAAATATAGTGTCCTACTTTCTAACCTCTTGAAAGACCTGTGTATCTCAGGGCTGGGATGTCACTCAGTGTTAGGGTACTTGGTTAGCATTCATAAGGTCCTGCATTTGGTTCCCAGCAGCATACACATGAAAATCAAAATAAATAATGTGGATAGTTTAAAAAAGATTTAGACATTTCAATGGTATCCAGCTTTTCTTCTGTTAATGCATACTTCAACCAGAGCATAGGAAGGTAAACTGAGTCTTTGTGCATGGAGGTCTACCTGGTGAGTTCTGTTCACTCTGCTCTTTAATTCACACTGGTAGTGCCAGGCTACTTCTCCTCAGGATGGTTGTGAAAGCACAAGTTCAAGTCTCTCATAACTATGTCATTTTGTCTCTACAAAAGTCCAGAATTCAACCAAGGAGGGATAGAACTCACTTATATGCTTCATAAAACTACATGGCTGGTCATAAACTTTGATTACAAACTTAAACACATCTGTACTGAGCTAATTAAATGAAAAACCCTTAAACTTGGAGAAAATTCATATTCGGAGCCATTTTGGAGAAAGCTCACATTCTCATCTTGGGCTGCTCTATACTTTAAAAGGCTTTCTGTGTAGTCAAAAGCTTGTATCGTTCTTAACAAATTTATCTACTATTACCACTTCCAAAACTTTCTTAAACCAGGCACCACACACAATTTCCTATGGCTAATGTATAACATCAGACAAAATTATCCCAGGAATGTGTAAAATTTTGGAATATTAACTTTAAAAGTTATTTCTCTCATAAGTTTTTTTAATTACTGAGAATAGCCTGAGGTTTTTCTTTTAATAAAATATGAATAATTAATATTAATTGCCTTTATTCCTCATCTTGGAACGACTAAGAAGTATTCCAAACCTTTTTAATAGTTGAGTCTAAAATCTACCTTTTGAGTAAAAAACTACTGGTTTTCAAAAGCTGGTAGATCCTCACAGAAAGAGAAACGATTCCTCAGTGGGGAAAGTCAGCTTAATTTGAGGCACATGAGTATGGCCGTATAACAACACAAAGAGAGGGCATTAATTTTCTTTTATGCCAAATAAGTTACCACAGACTTAATGACTTAAAGCAACATAATTTTATTATCTTACATTTTTGTAATTTAGATGTTTGACACAGGTGGCAGGAGGCAAAACAACAATAATAATAATAATAATATTAATAATAACTAATAATAATAATCACCCAGACTGCATCCTTTCCTGGAAGCTCACATGGAGAACACATTTCCTCATCTTTTCTAGTTTTCCTTAGAGGTTGCCCCACTCCTTGGCTCATGATTCCCTTTTCCATCTGCAAAGGCGCTGCTGTTACTCTAGGGCCATTCCTCTACTGTGGTATCGCCCCTTGATTCTGAACTCTGCCTCCACCTTCCACTTTTAGGGACCCATATGATTATGATTATACTGAGCCACCTGCTTATTCCAGGCTACCTTCCCTACCTAAGGGTCAGCTGGTTAGCAATCTTAGTTCCCTCTTCTTAGTACTTTAATTCTCCTTTGTGATACAAGGTAGCAGATTCACAGGTTCTAGAGTTCCTATGTAAATACCTTTGGGGCTATTAATCTGCCTATAGAAAGTAAAGCACTTAAAGTGATTGCCAGGAAAATCTAATACTACAGAGCATAAATGATCACCCAACTTAGCCTCCTGATTGGACAGTAATAAAACTCAAATTAAGCAAGCTACACGGTAGGACACGGTTTTTCCTCTTCCTAGCAACACTGGCCCCAAGAAACCAAAGGAAGCATAAACAGAAACTGACAGAGAAACTATTCATTGCATAATTATCATGTACTAGACTAAACTCATGAAAAGGAGATACTTCTGGTGTTCGTAAAAACAAAGCACTTTTCTCTGGGCAACACGATGCATATCTATAATCCTAGCTACTCCAGAGGCTAAAGTAGGATAATCATTAGTTTGCAGCCAGCCTGGTTGACCCTGTCTCGAAATTTTAAAATGAATGAATAAATAAATAAATAAATAAGCTGTGGATATACCTACCTTCAACGACAAAAACTACAGCAAAGAAAAAAGAAAAACATAAACAGATCACTCTGACTTTTTTGATCCACTATAATTCAAAGATTCTCTAAATTTCTGTCATGTCTTAGCTAATTGTTTCCTTTGTACTATCAATGTTTTTCAGATACTGGGCTTTTTGATACTATATAATAAAATCAAAATTGGCAAGTTAGGTATGAATAGGTAGTTACTCTTATCTTGGTGATTTATTAATCTTCTTACTGCCAGCTTTTAAAATCTGTCCCTATTTGTTAAACAAGTGGGGAAACCATATAGGTAAACAAAATGAAGGCACAATAGATCACTTTAAATAGGAGACTTAGTGATACTATAACGAAATAACCAAGGACAGATGTATTTCTCTGCCCTAAATTCACTGATGAATTTCACAGTGGTGATGTCACTCTGGTGGACCTTAAGTCTTTGGTCCCTGCCCTTCTGCCCTTCTTCTCACAAGAGTCATTTTGTTTGGTATTTATTTTGTGTTTGTCTAACTCTAAAATATGCTATGATTTTCTTTCCATAATTGGTAATAGACTCTAGCTCTTATTCAAACTATTTGAAATTCAACACCGCATGAAACGCATCTATGTTGCTGTAGGTACTTCTGCTGGTTTGGTGGCGTTACTCCGTATGTATCCATCCCATTTTACTTTCTCATTCTCCTGATTTTGAGAAATCAGCTGGTTTCATTTATTCTTTTCCACTTAGAGAAGATTTCTAGGATCATATATAAAAAGTAGGATAGGGCCCTAGGTAGGCTTTGGACACTCCAGTTACAATATGAGATCTTTCTTTCACCAAGTAGGGGTTGCTTTGGGGATGTGATTTTGCCAGCAGTACATGGAGGGCCCTGTGACCTAAGTCTCATGTATATTTGGTCTGTATAGGCTCAGCAAGCATCAGACATGGCAAAAAATAAGAAGAGTAAGTGCTTCCTCAACTCTATATCATTCTGTCACTTACTTCTGACAAGAGGCTTACAATTGTCTTGTAAATGCAGTTCCACCAGCCTAGGACCCTTCCTCCTTTGAATCCAAGGACAAAAGTAGAAACAAGACACTGTCCTCTACTCTGCTGAATCCACACAGCACCCTCCCCACCCCCCACCCCACCCCCACCCCCATCTCCTATAATGTATTCAAGCTGCTGGGGAA